>VDFB02271358.1:304547610-304665106 GCA_007258455.2 Sequoia sempervirens
ATGAAACTCCTAGGATGAAGATGTCCAGTATAGGAGGGGAAATTGTGATTACTTGTTATGCTGTTTTCATTTCTAGTAGTTAGTCTGATGTAGGATGTTTGGGGTACGTATTATCCAATGAAGGACTAAACCTACGCGTAGTGTAAGAAAGCCTTAAAGCAAATCGGCCCTGAGTAGTGTTTATGATAGATGATCTTCATTCGAAGTACTGAATGATAATACTTTGGCCAAAGTAGTGAAATGTACAACTTCCACTTAGATGTGAGTTAGTTGAGACTACATTGTCAGTTCATTGTGATCCTTGTACTAGTTCGAGATTGTGAAATAGCAAGGTTCTAGTTGTGTAGGACACAACACTATGCTCAGTTGGTAATCGTTAAAGGATACCCTACCAATCTCTTCTTCGAAGGGAGGGCCATCTATCTAACGATAGGTGTGCGGGGGACCGCATTATAAGTCCGTGGTTGGCGGACAAGCGTCCGAGTGATGTTTCTCCTCCACAACAAACGACCAATGTACCAATATTTGAAAGGACTATCTCCTGGACTTTCTTACTACTATTTGTTCGAAAACTCATTGTAGCTATGTTAGTTAAGGTATTCTTGTTTTCATGTATTTGTGAAGTTATTATATTGAAATGGAATATTTATTGTAAATTGATATGGCAACTTGTTCATGTTTTATCAGTAAAAAAAAGGAATTTTTTTATTGCAATGTCATGTTAACACGTTTACATACTTGTAGGATGTAAATTATGAAATTTTTATTTTACGAACGGGTTGGGCTGTTTCACGTGGTATTAGAGCTACCAAGTTCAACACTAGGAACCTATGAGCTCATTACGCAGCAATGCGTAAACCTTATCAGAAGATAAAGGTTGAGAAAGTTCTCGTGCCACAATGGCAAGAGAAAAAGAACTGAGGGAAAAGTGAAAGGAAGATGAAACTCCTAGTAGCTTGTTTAAATTGGGACTAGTTAAGAGTCATCCCTGGAGCTAGGAACTCCTAAATCAACAATTTATGTCAGTACCTAGGATTGCAGAAGTCTATGCAATCGGGTTAGGTAAAAAACTATAGCAGTCAAGAAGAATAAGATAACTCTTCTATAGTAGCAAACTATAGCTGTGAAGAGTCAAAAACTTTTGGATTTAGAGAAAACACCTAAGAATCTATATGTATGCAATGTTAGCATCAATGAGATCGAAGAAAAAAGTCAACAAAGGAGGTATCCACAAGGGTTGGAGAACTCTTGACATAAACCTAATTCTTATGTAAAGATAGGATCTTGCAAGGAGGAAGTTAGTAGCTAGTTAGTCAACAAAGGAGGTATCCACAAGGGTTGGAGAACTCTTGACATAAACCTAATTCTTATGTAAAGATAGGATCTTGCAAGGAGGAAGTTAGTAGCTAGTTAGTCAACAAAGGAGGTATCCACAAAGGTTGGAGAACTCTTGAGAACTCTTGACGTAAACCTAGTTAGTCACTTCCAAGAAGATTTGTCAGGGATACTGTCAGCTTCGTGATAAGCTATACAGCCAGCCTAAAAGATATGTCTAGCACCTGATATGGGAGATTCAGCGAGGAATGAGGGGAATGAAAAATGACTAACATTGGAAGGAAAAGCGCGCTTCTTAGCCAGGGGCATCCATCTTTTCGAGGGACCGGATGAAGATTTCAACCAAATGACACTTGAGATGTTTGTCTCACATTTGATTAGGCTTCGCAACGCACCCATCAGCGGGTCAATCTAAGTTGCTGAACTGTCAGAATCAAAGGTAAAACACAAGGTTGAATCTTGGTCAAAATGACAAGGAAAAAGCAAAAGCGCCCCTGGAGGTTAGGGCCGCCCAAGGTTTTGGGGCCGTGAATGTCTTCTTTTTGGTGATCTCAGGTATTCATCCTGTCCGTGTTACATCCAACTTTCCATTGCATATCTCTGTCAGATCAGAAGGCGAGTCAACAACCTGTAGTTGGAGTTTAAGTGTTATTTTAGCTAGTTGGAAAAATGGCTCTCTGGGAAGAAAAACACCCCTGGTGGCCAAGGTCGCCCTTGAGTTTGGCCTATCAAATGATGAAATTTGATGAAGTGTTCTCTTGAAGCTTTTGTGCGGAATGGAGCCAGCTTCGCAGTGAGCTCGTTATTCAGTCCTGAAGTTTTGCCACACATGAGATATAAGGGGGTTAGTTTCACCTTCTAAGTGTTGAAAATGATGAAAATTTGACTGTCTGGGGTCAAAAGCGCAGCTTTTGCTAAGGGCGTTGTCAGAACCCTGGTGGTTCTCGATTTCAAACCCTAACTGATGTTTTGAGATTTTTTTTTTTGCAAGTTTTGTGTTTTTGTGTATTTTGAGATTTTTTGACAAAAAATGAATAGCTGCGATTTTTCTAAGAAATTCATATAAAATCTAAATAAATTCAAAACTGGCAATTTATGCTCAAATATGATAGGCGACTCAATATATTCAATATCCAGAGCAATTACAATAACATAGATGGAGCCAGAGATGAAAGACAGAGAAATTATTAATGAAAAACCTGGTTTTCTGTAGTGGCGGCTGCAGCAATAAATGCTGAGTACGGCCAGGAAAGTACAAATCTCCAGTCTCTGAATTCGATGCCAAATCTCCAGTAAATGTCCAATACAAAACCAACGCCTCAAGCTGGAAGCTGGAAACTGAATGCCAGAAGGAAAACCTCTGGAGAGAATGAAGTACGGCCTGCAGGTACAGTACGGCCAGTCTGCAGCAATAATGAATAATGTACGGCCTTTGGAAATTGTGCCCAATCTCAAATGAATGTCCTCTGAAAAGTGCGCCTTGACTGCTAGATGAATAATCTCTGCTGAATACTGATGAATCTACGCTAAAATAACTCAATAATCTCAAGCTGTGATCACGGATGAAATCACCAAGTGCGGCTTCAAGCCCGATATTTGAGCCTCGGTCTGCTGATCTCACGAAAGAGTTTTCGTTCTCGAAGCGATCGTCTGCCAGAAACCCTAAGGTTTGCAAACTCCGATGCTCAGAGCAAAAGACAAATTAGAATAACATTTCATAATGGTTCGATTTGTCTTGACTGCAAAATATATATCCTCTTCAATAAAATTCGACCCAATGCTCTTTTTAATAATCATTTAATAAAAATGATTAAATTCGTCTTTTCAAGACTTAGGAGAAATCTATTTAATAATTGGCGCTTATTTTAATGAATAAAATATTCATTAAATCAAAAATTAATACTTTATTATAAAGTATATTAAATACTTTATTATAAAGTATATTAAATACTTTATAACAGGCCAAATTAATTAAATAATTTAATATTTCAATTAAGTGACTTTAATATAAAGTCAAATTATTAAATATTTAATAATGCATTAAATATCCCTTATTCCTCCGTTTGATCATCAAGCTAGCTGAGCTGGATGGGTCGGTGAAAGGTTGAACCCGGTGCCACATAGAAATAGCGACTTCAGCGACCTAACTTTCTAAAAATAGAAGTTCACGAAAAACACTATGGAAGATTGCGAAGGCCCAACGACACACAAGCGCAAAGGCTGGAGCTACCAAACCTTGAGTAAGCGCCTCAGATGGTCCTCTGCACACCCTGTCAGCCTACGAGGATCGAAATTATAGGCTAACTCCTCGACAAGCAGTGTCAGCTAAAACGGGGACATGACAGTCCGCCCTCCCTGAAATTGCTTGTCCTCAAGCAATCTCTGCAAATACAACTGCACTGCACCACCTGGATCCCATGGATAATACCGGACAATGTTCCTGCTGGCCACCACTGGCTTCTGTAACCTCCACAACTGATCAGCAAGAAAAGAGTACCATTCCCTATTAACCTCAGGGCGGTCCGGCATAGGATCAACACTCTCAGAAGGAGGCAAGTCAAACGACAAGCAACACTTACCCCTCAAAACTGCACGAGATATATTATCATCCAGCATATCAAGTACGTGCATGCTAGAACTGTGCAACTGAAACAAACTGTGTACATGCGGATCAATCGTGAAGCCATATGCACTCTGCACCATATACACACTGTGATACTCCTCCGTGAGCTGAGTCTAAAATCCCAGTGCACTAGTAGGATCCCAAACGCTATCATCACTCTGCTCAAGACCAGGATCAGGTGTACTCATATCAAACTCAAAGAGCGGATTGTCGTATGTAGATATAACATCTGTCTCAAACAATGGATTGGTCACAAACGGAACCAAACCACTAGGCTGATCCCAAACGACTGCCTCAGAACCCCCGGGGTACTGAGCATAACCATGCCTGGTCTGCGCAAAATTCTGCTCTACCTTCTCGCTCTTCCCACTAACGAGAGAGATAGAACGAAGGCTGCCATCTGTAATCCCCCTCAACACATATTTCTTGCCCTGTACCTCAAATCTCATCTCCATTTTAGGCAAGTTGAGGGTGAACACACTAATGTCCTGTAGCCATCTCATACCCAACACAAAATCCATCCCACCCAAGTTGACTACATAAAAGTCTGCCTGCAACTCATAATCATTCAGCATGAGAGTGAGATTACAAATCCGTCGAGTGCAAGTGAGTGTATATCCATCTGCCACCCGAACTCTGAATCCAGCGAAATCCTCTGTCTGGAGTCTACACCTGCTGACGAAGCTCTCATCAATGAAATTGTGTGTGGCTCCAGTGTCGAGCATAGCAATACATCGCTGTCCTTCCACTAATCCCCTAAACCTGAATGAGTCATCCCGTACACTAGTAGATAATACCAACGGGGATAAGTTGGCATCGGGCCCAAACTCCGTAGAGGCATTCCCGGCCTCTGCATGTTCTGAAACAACCTGCTGGTCTGAATCATCAGGCTCGTCATCATCATAGTAAACCCACATGGCGCGGTTGGCTCTGCCCTTCGGTCTCAAAGGACAATCATGCTCCTTGCTGTAGGGTGCTTTGCACCAATAACAGAGTTGTTTCTTCCTGCATTCCTCCCGAGTTGCATCATCAATTCTCGCAACTAGTTTCCTTTTTGGTTCTGCAACTGGTGTCTGACTCTCCTCGACAGGTAAGTTGTTTGCTTTAGGCTAAAATTGTTTCTTCGGAGCAGCAAGCTCCATACTCCTTGCCTTCCGCATCGCCTCCTGAAGTGTAGTAGGATCAAACGCCTTGACCCAGCCTCTCATGGGTTCTGCCAAACCCTCAACGAATAGTATGATAAGTCTCCGCTCCGAAATCCCTATCACCATGACTGCCACTCTCTGAAACTCGCCAATGTATGCATCCAGACTACCCGTCTGTCTGAGCTGAGCCAACTCTCTGAAATACAATTCTGGATCCTTCTTATCGAATCTCTCTATCAGTCTGCTGGTGAACTCCTGATAGGTATTGACTGCATGATGGCCTAGCGTGTACATGCCATGGTGCCACCAATCGTGTGCTACTCCGTCAAGATGTAAAGTAGCAAATGTAATTGCCTCATCCTCCTGCATAGGCCTAAGTGACAAGTAATTGTCCAATTTCTGGACCCAAGACCTAGCTGATGTCTTCTCTGACCCATCAAAATATGGCAGCGTAATCTTGCTCACCGCATACTGCAAATCTCTATTCACCTGTGGCTGCTGCTGATGCTGTGGGGGTCTACGGTCAAATCTACCTCCTCCTCTGGGTTTATAGACATCTATAAACTCATGAAACGTAAGTGCCTGCCGGATCTCAGGCGCTAAAGACATGTACTCGCCATGAAATCTCGTCAAGTCTGCCACCGACATGCCGTTACGTGGAGATCTGATGATGCACTGATGCTCGCCCTGGAGTCGAGGTGGAGTATCTAAGGTAGAAGGTAGGCTGGCGGCCCTCGCTCGATAGATCGATACTTGGTACGCCCTAGAAGGGTGATGCGATAGGTGATCCAGCGGAGTGAGACCATTTCGTCACATTCATGCATGAAGTAATGAGGGTATTGAAGTACGCTTGCTAATAATTGCCATCAACTGCGACATCATATCCATCATGTTGTCGTGTCTCCGTCTAAACTCCTCATCGGTAATGTCACCCTCTGCATGTGCCTTCCCTGGATCCCTGCGAGTCTCTGAGGAAGTCTCACGATCCGCCATTAGGGTTGCAACACTGTTTTCACTACTGTCTGAACTGGATCTGTGAAAACCAAGCACTCCTGATACTGTCTGACCTTCTGGAATCGGAGGACCTGTCCAGTCTTCGTCTTTGCCTGTCCCTACACCTCTGGTATACTGAATAATGTCTTGGTTCATAAAAGGCAACCCAGAAATGCACTGTATTCTGAATAATCACTGAAAAAGCACAGGATGGCAGGAGATCTGTGCTCTGATACCACTGTCAGAACCCTGGTGGTTCTCGATTTCAAACCCTAACTGATGTTTTGAGATTTTTTTGCAAGTTTTGTGTTTTTGTGTATTTTTGAGATTTTTTGACAAAAATGAATAGCTGCGATTTTTCTAAGAAATTCATATAAAATCTAAATAAATTCAAAACTGGCAATTTATGCTCAAATATGATAGGCGACTCAATATATTCAATATCCAGAGCAATTACAATAACATAGATGGAGCCAGAGATGAAAGACAGAGAAATTATTAATGAAAAACCTGGTTTTCTGTAGTGGCGGCTGCAGCAATAAATGCTGAGTACGGCCAGGAAAGTACAAATCTCCAGTCTCTGAATTCGATGCCAAATCTCCAGTAAATGTCCAATACAAAACCAACGCCTCAAGCTGGAAGCTGGAAACTGAAGGCCAGAAGGAAAACCTCTGGAGAGAATGAAGTACGGCCTGCAGGTACAGTACGGCCAGTCTGCAACAATAATGAATAATGTACGGCCTTTGAAAAATTGTGCCCAATCTCAAATGAATGTCCTCTGGAAAGTGCGCCTTGACTGCTAGATGAATAATCTCTGCTGAATACTGATGAATCTCTGCTAAAATAACTCAATAATCTCAAACTGTGATCTCTGGATGAAATCACCAAGTGCCAGCTTCAACTGATATTTCAGAGCCTCAGTCTGCCTGATCTCTGAAGAGTTTTCGTTCTCCAGAAACGATCGTCTGCCAGAAACCCTAAGGTTTGCAAACTCCAATGCTCAGAGCAAAAGACAAATTAGAATAACATTTCATAATGGTTCGATTTGTCTTGACTGCAAAATATATATCCTCTTCAATAAAATTCGACCCAATGCTCTTTTTTAATAATCATTTAATAAAATGATTAAATTAGTCTTTTCAAGACTTAGGAGAAATTTATTTAATAATTGGCGCTTATTTTAATGAATAATAAATATTCATTAAATCAAAAATTAATACTTTATTATAAAGTATATTAAATACTTTATAACAGGCCAAATTAATTAAATAATTTAATATTTCAATAAAGTGACTTTAATATAAAGTCAAATTATTAAATATTTAATAATGCATTAAATATCCCTTATTTCTCCGTTTGATCATCAAACTGCTGAACTGGATCGATTCTGAGCTGAAAGGTTGAACCAGGTGCCCTGCCCGAAATAGCAGCTTCCGCCTGACCTAACTTTCTAAAAATAGAAAGTTCCTGAAAAAGCACTATGGAAGATTCTGCGAAGGCCCAACCTGACACAACTGCAAACTGGAGCTACCAAACACTGAGTAACTGCCTCCGATGATCCTCTGCACACCCTGTCAGCCTATGAGGATCGAAATTATAGGCTAACTCCTCGACAAACAGTGTCAGCTAAAACGGGGACATGACAGGCGCCTTGATTTTTCAAGCCTCAGACCTCAGTTTTATGGATTGTAGTCTCAAGGAGTGTTTTTGTCAGATTTGATCCTGCTCTTCAATGAAATTGTCAGCCAGTCAATTGGGCGTGTTAGTCAATTAGAATCAGTGATTGAATAGGAGCTCTGACAAGGGTTGTAAATCCAAATTTTCATTAAAATGGTTAAGTCTGGAAAAGTGAAGCCTTTAGACAAAGTTTTGACTTTTGAACTAAAGATGACTAAGCGTCCATGAAAGGTGGATTTAAATATTATTTAATATTTAAATAATTGGACTTTAAGTGAGATTATTTTAATTGCAAAAAGGGACGATTTTGCTTTGCATGTTGAGTTTAACTGAAATTAATAAAGGTGGTGCCCCTTTTAGGGAAAATTTAACATTTAGTTAACTATTTTTAAGTACCTATTAGAAAAAGTCGAACTATTGTGAGGTCCAATCAGAATTAAGTTGAATATTTTAAAGGTGGCATGTAATTGCATGAAGATGGATGATTTTTGTCTTGAATTTATTTATTTTGAGTCATCATAATCGCCATTATTCTCATACCAAGTTCAGAGCAAAGGCGGATTTCTTGAGCAATTGAAGATTTGAAGGTGCTTTGAGTTCAATTTTTCAGTGCCAGGTCCAAATTGTTCAGAAGATTAATTTTTCAGAGTTCAATTTTTCAGTGCATACAGATATCATCGAATCTCAAGTCAAGCATAGGCGATTTTCTTCAGAAGTAGAATAAACAAACTTCTACCTTCTATCTAATTTCTTCTATTCTCGTCTTAGGTATTCTTTGCATGTCAAAGAAAACGGTAGAATATTGAGAATCTGATCATTTGGGTTCACATATTTCAGCGACAGCAGCAAAACCCATGTCTTAGTTTTTTTCGAGAAAATTGTCCCGTAGCTTTTATTCTAAAGCTCTGTGTTTTTTTCTGAGAATTCCTTTGCATTCGGGTCAGAAACACATCTTTTTCAAAATCGAGTTATCTGGGTTGCCTTAGAATTCCATTGCCTACAAAACCCATGTTCCAGATTTTCTCGAGAAAAATTGCCCTGAGCAAGCTCTAGAACCCCTGCTTTTTCTTGACAGAAAAACCTCTGCATGCCTTGCTAAAACTCACTTTTTCGAATTCTTATTGATCTGGGTTTGCTTAGAATTCAATTCTCTACAAAACCCACGTTTCAAAAAAATTCCGAATTTTTTTCTCGTAATTAGCTATTTTTAGTTTCGTCTAGAGCTTTTTCAGCCTTTTCCGAAAGTTGTCCGAACATACCCAACTTCACAGTCAGAAATCCTCATTTTCAAAATGCAGTTCAACCCCATAGATTATAAGACCAAATCGGTCTTGATGCATGACTTTTTGAGAACTTTGGACATAGACTTGGGTCGTGTCTATCCAGTGATCAATTTGAGTACGTTGGAAGGCGTTAGCAGCAATGTTTTGAAGAATCTTGAGCGTTCCGAGTTGCTGGCAGAGGCGTCTATTCCTATCACAACTTTCAATCTTGAGTTTGTTCTTGCTTGCATCAAGCATTACGACTCGTCTACACGACAAATCAGATCAGTTGATGGGAGAGTCATCTACAGCCTTAAGCGAAGGGACATGGAAAAGTGCTTTGCTATTCCTTCTTGTTTAGATAATTTCACTGTAGTCATTGAGGCTTGTGATAAGATATGGTATGAAGATCAAGAGCGATCATAGAGGAAAGTTGCTTAGAGATGGTTGAAAATACAGAAGACTAACATGCCTAAAAAGGTTTGTTGTGGTGAATTCAAGGATGAAGTTGCCGTTTTGATAACTCTACTCAATCGGGTTACAAGTCAGGAGGAAGCTAATATTTTCTGACCATGGATGTTCTACATCATTTCTAGGATCCTCGACGGTACAAAGCGCTTTGACTGGGCCATGTTGATTAGTGAGTGCCTTCACCAGCAGATTACTAGATTCCTCAAAATCCATGAGTTTCACATGGTGTCTTACTTGGTCTACTTGGTTGCATCTCAAGGCATTTTAGACACTTGAAAACTAACGGGACTCTTGGTGTTCAGCACATTCACGAATATTACTCTTAGTTAGAGTTTTCAAAAGTTGAACAGGATTTCAGGGCGGTGAATGATCGCTTTTTCATGAAGACAGTCAGGGATCTTGACAATGAAATGCCAATCAGGATTTCACTAGAGGCAAAATCAGCAATGGAGAGTTGGGCGGATTGGTTCATTCAATTCCCCACTTTCACATATATTCGAGTCTATGGTTATGTTGGAGAGCCTCTAATGCTACCAAGGTACCCGTCGGATAAAGTCCTTTTCATGGAGTTTCTCAGACAAGCTCAACATGTTCACTCTTTTCTTCGTAGTTGCCATAAGTCAGCAGTCACCTTTCCTTTCGGATGGGGTATTTTCACATGCAGGACTGCTGTTGATTGCAAGTTTATGACGAACGAGCTTGAGAGGTTCAACTTCAAGTACCATATTGAGAGGCGTTCCTATGATCCTTTGGGTCATTATGCAGCCAGGTTGGAGCAAAGTAGGACAATTCCAGTCACGGAGCCGCCAATAGGGTTTTCTTCACTACCTTCTACCTCAAGGTCAAGGCCTTGGGTTAAGGTTATCTTGAAGCCGTCTGAAGGGGTTAGACTCAGCCGAAACACAAAGGGGAGAAGTATTGGCAAACGAAAGCAGAAACATGTAGAAAGGGCACTTGAAGTTCCAGTAGAGACAGTTATACAAGCTGAACCACATCTTTCACCTCCTAGTTCACCATTTTCAGCACAATCGCCTCCTATTGATATAGACTCAGGCCAAAACCACTAGTTCGAGGAACATCAGAGATAGTTGACCCACCACAGGTTGATATAGCAGCAGTCTCTCCTCGAACTGATAATATTGCTCATTCATGTTGGCTTGAGAGATCTTTGGGAAGACAAAGGCGAGAGACTTCATATCACCTTGATTTGTCTGAGTTTGGCAACCCTTATCAGGGGAGGTCGAACAAGAAAATCAAGAAGCAGGTGCACATTGAGAAGATTGTAGAATCAAAGATTGTCATAGAGGTTGCTACGCCACCAGAGGGTAAGAGCCTAGACGAGGTTGAGGTTGGTGATTTCACCTTCGTCAAAGCGAATCTTGGCAGGAGCACTAGAGAGACGGATGTGAGCCTCCTCAAGATTGTCACAAATAATCTTGAAGAGCGTGTCATGATGGACCAAGAAGATAAAGTGCTTCTTAAGGCTGAAATCTTGCAACTTCGACAGTATATTTCTGATCTTGTTCATGGGAATCCAAGTAGAGCACATGTTCTTCCACAAACCACACCTCCAGAACAACAAAAGTTGAATCAGTTAGTCAATCATGGTAAACTTCTGGACAACTGGGTTGAAAACTTCATTGTTACAGGTCGGCATCTTCTCACAGAGTTATATCAGTTGAGGAGTGATGCACATGGACTTCGCCGAGGGATCCAGCAGCTTGAGATTGCAGTAGCAAAAAGCATGGCGAAAGATCGTGTTCTCATATCTCAGCTCCAGAACAACAGAAGTTGAATCAGTTAGTCAATCATGGTAAACTTTTGGACAACTGGGTTGAAAACTTCATTGTTACAGGTCGACATCTTCTCACAGAGTTATATTAGTTGAGGAGTGATGCACATGGACTTCGCCAAGGGATCCAGCAGCTCGAGATTGCAGTAGCAGAAAGCATGGCTAAAGATCGTGTTCTCATATCTCAGTTAGCAGTTGCATATGACGCCATGGAGGTAGAAGAAGAGAAAAGGAAGATCTTCGCTTGGAAGGAGCAACACCTTTTTAGGATGGAGACATGCGAAAGAATCTCTACCAGGTTCAATACACTCAAAGAGAACGTTACTGGAGCTCAAACTCACTAGCAGCTTTGTCACTCAGATCCCGTGCCATTATCATCTTGAGGATGGTATGTATGTTGAACTTGATGTAGTACAAGCTGAGTTTGAGGGGCTAGTTCATGATAGTCTTGAGGGAGATCCTGTGGCATCCAAGTTGGATCACATCTCAGTGATGACAACTGGTTTTAGAAAAGGCAACTGAAGAGGTCAAAATATGCATGGGAGCAATCAGAGATGGTGACAGGGAGTTGAGCAGGCAAATTATCATTGTGGACAGCGTCAAAGTACCAGAGGATGAGGCAATCGACCAATTCCTGGACAAGGTGTTAGACCGTGATGATCTGGAGTGATCCGTCAGTTGGAACCTGCAATTATTTTCGAGGATAGAGTTAGGAGCAGTAGTTAACTCGACATTCAGTCTTGAGTTCTAATTGCTGATTTCATGCACACACATCTCATCCTTGGAGTCATCTTCGTAGGTGTTTAGACTTTTAGTTAGGAGTAGTTAACTGATGTTAGTTATCCGTTATTTTTATTTCAATAAGGACATGCATGTTGCACATTTCCAATTCAGTTGAGTTATGTTTCGGTTAACTGATGGTAGCTTTCCAGTTAACTGTATAGTTTCCTTTATTAGGGTTTAGCAATAAAATCTTGCATGCTTGCAAGATTGTAGTTGACTCAAGGTGATTTTAAGGTTCCCTACACCTTTGATGTCTATAAATAAGAGATTTTTGCTCATTTGTAATTAACTTTTGCACGTGATAGCATACATGTTGAGCAACCTTACCTTTAGTATTGCTATTCTGTATTTGTTCATCGAACTTCTATTATGATAACAAATAGCTGTGCAACCTTACCTGAATGTTATTGTTATGATATCGGTTCACCTTAGTTAAATGGAGTGGCTAGTTTGATTTTTCATTGTATGCGTGTTTCGCCAATGCAATTTGTTGCGCTAGTTGGCTTTCATATGTTATGTTTTACAATCTTTGTTTCAATCTACACCTCGGATAGGTGTTGTCACCTCGGGAATTTAGAAGGGTTGTCATTTTAATGTTGTGCTAATAATCTTTCTTTTAGCATACGCCTCAGATAGGTGTTGTCATCTCCTTGGAAATCCTGACTTAAAGATTATCGTAAAATCATTCTTGCTCCTTTTCCTCATGCTTTGTTTTCTTGAGGAGAATTGGATAGATTAAAGTTTTAGTTTAGTTGTAGTTAGTGATATGCGAAACCAGAAAATCCTTAGGTGCAACGTTCGTGGTTTTTCTTAACCTTGTGCCTCTTCCAGCTGAGACAAAAAGATAGGAATTAGATTACTTTACATTTTCACACAAATCACCACTAAAGAGGGAGCTTCCCCTCTTAATTTGAAGAGCACTCATTACGCAGTGTGCATAGTTGTCCGTACCAACTCGCACTCCAGAGGTGCTAATTGTTATGCCAATAGTTAGGAAAGGCCTTTGAAAATCATTTGAAGTTCTTGGAAGGATTGCTGAGCTACAATGAAGAGGTTTGCAGCATTTGGAGAGGCAAAGGCATCACCATCTTGAAGAATCGAATGAACTTGGGAGGCTGCCATCATTACACCAAGTTCTTTATTTTTCTTAGCTTGCATTGTAGGAAGGTTGCTGTCATAATCAGTCATTGGCAGTGTACTTATCAGTCCTTTACATTCATCTTGTATTGCATTCAAGGCTCTGATGGCTGTTTCAAAACAGCAACATATTATTGTAATTTCATTATACCTTGGTCATGGCAATGTAAGGAGGAGGCATGGTATTGCAGATAAGTAAGGTCTGATTTTGCTGCCAAATATAGTTCACTTTCAGCATTGTAATCTCTTTGCTTTCATTAAATAGGAGAAGCTGAAGTTGGCTGCAAGTTGTTTGTCTAAATGCCAAGTTACTTGCATTCATATCAGCTTATGTAGTTTGCATGCCAAGTGTTTGTGAAAATGTCTCTTGGCTGTAGGTAGGCATTTTACATTAGAATCTCATGTATATCCATTTGAAAAATACACAAGAGTTGCACATTCATCGTAGATTTTGGATTGGACATCTTTACAAGCATTTTCAAGCATTTAAATAGCATTGCATCCAAAAAAATAAAAAACAAGGCAAACTGAAACCAAAACCAACAAGCAAGAAGGTTTCAAGCAAAGTGTTGTCAAAATTATTAAGGCACAAATTCAGGGTTTTTACATCAGTTTTGGCAAGGCACTTTACAGTGGTATTAGAGCCAAGATTCTGCTAGCTTGATTGGGCCATCTTAGTTGGATTTCATGGCCGATTTTAGCAAGACAATAGAAGTTGCGATAGGAGCTTGGATTTGACAACAGGATAGCATGATGGAAAGAATGAAAGAATGGGAAAAAGGATTGGAAAAATTGGGAAATAGTCGAGCAGGAGGCCAATAAAAAGAAATTACAGGTTTCATTTTCTCTTCAGGAGGATAGCATCCCATCAGTTGATGTTTTAGCTGAGCGGGGTGATGATGAGTACATGGAGCAGTTGGAGTCCTCTTGTATTTGGACACCTGTTTAGGACATTGTTGAGGATTTTGCAGATTGGATTAGTGCTGTCCTAACTCCAGATAAGAATGAGAGCATATAGGACTTTGCGGAAAAAGAATATTAGGCACAATTAGAGGCTTCTTCATGGGAGGTTGAAGCTAGACATACACCGCATGGTCTACACAGTTTGAGGAACCAACTGAAGGTGAATGAGGGTGAGATTGTAGTAGCTTTATCTCACCATGACAGGATGCATAAGATGATTGAAAATCACCTTTGGATGGTTCAACTAGAGAGAAGACAAAAAGGAGTTGTAGCTGAGTCTTCTCATGACAACTTACAGGAGATCAAAGAAGGTATGGGATCGATAAAGTCAAGTTACTTGCACCTTCTTTCAAACCGTGACCACCTTCTTAACCTTGTTGGGATCTATTCAGATGCCTTTATGAGGAAAGAAAAGGAGGTTGATAGACTCTCTCAGGAGCTTGAGGTCACTAGGGATTCTTTGGTAAGTACTCAGTTGGCATTGGAGGATTTCGAGAGACATGTCGATGAGCTTTGCTCAGAGTTGAGTTTGACTCGAGATTCATTATGTATAGTAGAGAATTAGTTATCTATGGCAGCCTGAGCACATGTTGATGATAGTAGTGTGAATTCACCTAACATTCACATTCAGGATATAGGTACAGTGTCTTGTGTGTCGGATAGGCATGAGGAGTCAGTTGGTGATGGGTGCATTACTCTCGAGAGGAGTTTGCTCGAGTTGCCAGTTGACTATGCGTTGGATGTTGGTGTCGATCTAGCCTCTTTCCAGGGAGTAGATGGCATTCATGACGGTACTCTTGATAATGATGTTGCCGCAAGACCAACTCATCCAGTTGTGAGTTGTGAGTCTTCGTCAGATATTGCCAGTACAGGATGGAGTACACATGACTATTCAGGTTTCCCTTTGGTGCAGTTAGGGGAGTTTCACCTCGATTGCATCTTGAGGTGTGCTCATCAGTTTGTTTTCAGCCCACATACATAGGACTTGACTATGTCATTGTTGGCGAAGAGAGGTGGGTTGAATATGTGGCATTCAGGTTCACTCTGGTGCGATACATTCCCGACTCCAGGTGATGAGTCCAAGTTTCTTACTTGGTCCTTTCTAGTAGGTTGCTTTGAGAGTTGGCTAGATTGGACTTTAGGGGGAGGTATCAGAGTGACACAACGAAAGTCAGTAGGAGTTGAGTTTGGAGGACTTCCAGGTTATCCATGGGATCCAGGTATGACACTTGAGGTATATTAGCACAGTACTTGGAGTTGGTATGATGAGATTGATTTATAGAGTTGGAATCCTGGAATTCCTTTGCTGGTTGGACGGTTTCATTGGTTGATAGAATTTGATAGTTTCGTGGGTTCCAGCTACATTTAGAGTTTTTGGGTTTTCACATTGTTGATGTGATTTTCGTAACCGTACCAACACATAATAAAGTTGCCAACGGCTACCCTATTCTCTCTTGATCAAAGTATCCAGCACGCTAAGATTGCGAGAGAGTTCGTGCGTTCAACTCCAAGGTTAATTCTAGGCGGTGGATAGTCTCAGTTGGCTCGATGTGATTTTGCTGGTATTTCAAGGGGACTTAATTGTTCGGCAGCTGACAACAAACAACAGATTAAGGGCTTCACGTGGTTCGAATGATTTTGCAGGTAAGTGCAAGTTTTCCTAATACTAACCAGAAATGAATTGAATTTAAATGGGTGCAGGGATAAGAGATGCTATAATTCTACTCTAAGATGGGACATGGTGATCAATTCTCGCAGACTTCAACCGGGCCTTGCTTTGCCTCGCTTCGGACAGCTTCCACAAGACCGGTGCAATCTTCAGAGGAGTAATCAAAAGTATTCAAATCATGATTCAGCATGAAGACACCATCACAACGACGCATGCCAACATGTAAACCATAATCAAAGTTAAGCTCACAATGTTCCAATTGACCACGCAAGGCGAACCCACCGTCAGCGAGCCCGCTAGTGGTATGGATAAGCGAAGTTTTGTTCAAATCGAGCACCACATTCCACAATTACTAAGTACTTGCATGAAATAAAATCTACTTTACTTTAAGCTACTTCAAGATTCTACGTGAATTGGAAGGATGAAGAAGCCTCGCTAGCTACTCATAACAAAGAAGAGATCACCATCAATGAAAACTCTTTTATTATGAAAGTGTTCACAACAACTTCTTACAAAGTATTCAAATGGAAGACTTTCCTTCCTTTTCAGTCTAAGCCAGACCATCAACCTATGCTACTCTCTATTCTATCAATCTCTCTCTATTTCTTCTTTGCTATTCTAATTTCTAATGAGGTAGAAATGAGGGGGAATGCCCCTTTATATAGCTTGCCAAGTCCTGTGGACAATTCAGATTCAATTACAATGAAGGGCTCAAATTGAGCCACATAAACCGTAACCCTAAAAACCGCCACCTAAAAGAGTGGGGTAATAAATGAGCAATTAATGTCTGCCATCTTCTAGAAGGCTCTTGTCTGGAAATGCGTTCACATGGAAAACTAGATGAGTTTGGTCGCCATTGCTTCAATTTCTTGAATGGATATGGCGGGCACGTTCTCGATCTAACTTCAAGCCTGCAACCTCTTTCTCCCGCTCGACAATGATTTTCCTCCTTGATGTTGTTCTTCAACTTTGAAGTACTCGATGGTGACCATTAACGCCTGGATTTCCATCCTTCCCTCCATCTTGAGCTTTGAAGACATCTCTTCTTTGCCACTTGAGTTGGGCATATACTAGGTCTCAACACTTAGCCAT
Organism: Sequoia sempervirens; assembly: GCA_007258455.2. NCBI lineage: Eukaryota > Viridiplantae > Streptophyta > Pinopsida > Cupressales > Cupressaceae > Sequoia > Sequoia sempervirens. The sequence continues at coordinate 304,564,553 of VDFB02271358.1, forward strand.
TTCTTCCAAGTACTCGCTTCATCTCCCCAAGTCATCGTGCCTTGGCTTCGGTGTTCACCCTGCAAAACAAGCAAGGAGAAGAGCATCATAACACCTCATAATATAAATTCACTTTACTCACTTGATTTTCATGCTTTGAATCCCAAGGTCTGAGTGATTTCCAGATCTGATAGGGTTCATCGTTTTTCTCTAGCCAACTTTGCTTACTTCATGATTTTTCAACATTAGTGGGCTGGGCGTAAAACACCTATGCTTCATATTTCAATGTGTTAGAGAATTTCACCCATCTTGTACTTTGCTTCCTGTGTACCTCGAAGTTGTGCCTTAGAAACTTTTATCCAACTTGATGGCTCATTTAGAGGATGTTGTTTGATTTCTTTTTGCCTTAGAAAATTTTCCAATCAACATGACACCCCCTTTTTGCCTTAGCCAATTTTCCAGCCCATCTGCCTTAGAAATAATTTATTTCCTCTAGAAAATTCATCAACCAGGCGCCCGAGTGAAATCTCCATCTTAAAGTCTTCGGCAGGGCATGAAGAATTTCAAAATCATCTCCTCGATGAAGATATCTAGTACCCAGAAGAAACTTCCCTTCAGAAAGCATCAAATTCATGTGTCTGCAAACGAATGTAATGTCCCCGTTTTTAGCACTTCACTTTTCAGTGATTGATAGCCTATTCCCAGTGTGCTGTCGGCTAGTCAGTGGCAAAATTAGGGTTTCGCGTTTTGGAGGATGCTTTTGCTTGAGGTTGGTTGTTTTAATGGCGGATTCTTCCTGGGTTTTTAGTGAGCTTCGCAGTGGTATGTTTTTCTTGGCATTCCGAGCACTTTCTGGAATTTACTATTTTTAGTAAATTCTATTTCTGGCAGTGGTCCTCTTGGTTTCGGCATGGTTGGCTTTCTACTTCAGATTGATCAGTTGGCTTACTCATTTTTGGCTTTGGGGCACAATTGGAGAGATAAGTCGAATTATTTCAATTAAGTCATGTTTTAATGTTATATTTTAACATTAACCCCTTGGCCTAGCAACTTCACTTTAAGTTGTTTTTAAAAGACGTTCTTTTTGGGTGGCGCTTCATTGAAGGAAATTAATTATATTTCTTATAAAGAAGTTTAATTCAAGCATAAATTGGACGCCAACTTCAAGGAAGAATTAAAGTGATTTTAAAAGTCAAAGTTGTGCTTGGGAAAGTGGGACACCACCTATTGGAGAATTAGGGTTTGATTCAAAAAAGAAGATTAGGGTTTCGAGACGGGTCAACTGGAAATTATAAAAGGAAGCCATTGGTTCTCTTTGAATTATCTTTTATCTACAGGAATGTTATGCTGCCGGATTGGCTGTGGGATTGCTTCGAGGAATGTAAGCCTCCTAGCTAGGCATTGCTTCTCACTTGAAAGATAGCGACTAGTGGTGAGATAGTATAGTCTGAGTGTTTTGTATCAAGATTTTTGCACTATTGTCATTGTGTGGCTTTGTAGTTCAGATTTGTGCATTTTAGTGAGATTCTAGAATTGCATTTTCCTCATAGCAGATTAGTGTTTTTAATCACAAGTCAAAAAATACAAAAAGTGTTGTTCTGGGTATTGTCTCATTGGTTTTCTCTGTTGGAGGCGACCATGAATATTTGCAGATTTTAATATGAAGCTGATGATTTTATAATGCAAATTCGTCATTCCTTGTAGGGCGCACTTTCTGGAGTGCCTTGGGATCCGTGCCATTAATTAATAACCACTTTTAGCTGCCTTTTCTTATAACTAAACTAGGCGCCATCATTTTATAGGTCCATTGCATCAAACTTGAAGTCTTTTGGGTCTGTTTAGGGTGTTATACAAGCAAATTAGTGGATTACAGGCATGCTGGTTTTACATTTAAAAGTGCAGATCTGTACAAATCAGAATCTTAAATCTGGTTCTTGAGTGAAGAAATCAGTCTTGGTATCTTCATTAAGCAAGGAGAATCCTCTTATTAGATGTTCGTTGAATTGTTCTAACTTCATGCTCTTGGCAAGGCGAATTCTTCTCATATTGTAAGCTGAACAGTAGTACTGGCAGCAGTTCTTAATCTTGCTTAATTCTGATTTGTAATGCTTATCTTACATTCTGAAGTAGCTTTGTAATAATTTATATCTCCGTCATATGGTAGCTCCCATTCCGTCTCGGTCTGGAAAGCACATTCTTGACGTCGAGTATTTTCAGCATCATTGCTTATTTCCTTTCATAGCATTGTAATTCTTACACTCCGCCATATGGTCGCCTCAACTCCATACTGGATTGGGTAGCACATACGTGGTGTTGAGTTCCCTTTCAGTACTTGTAGTGGTAGAAGATCCTCTGACCATATGCTCGCCATCATCGGCGCCATTCTTGGTTAGAGTTACCTTCAGTTGCATTTTGTTTAAGGCACTGACGATCCTCTTGCCATATGACAGCCTCTCTCGTGTTGAGATTGAGTGCGCATTCTTGGCAACGAGTTATTTGTAATCCGCTGGTTTGAATTATCTAACCCTAACGGGTGCTCTCTGCATTGTTGTGTACTTGAAAAAATTAAAAAATTTGGCTCGGAATATTTCAGTGGTATCAGAGCCAAGATCCTGCCATCCTGTGCCCAACAAAGTTCACTTGACAGAGAAAACAGATTCTACATCAGAGGTTAGAGCTGAGTCAGTATTAGCTTTCAAAAGTTGCAAAGATGTTGCGTTTTCTAAGGTCCAGGGATCGTGAGAAGTCAGATTCAACTATGGCATCTGAGGACGGAACGGTTAGTGATGCCGTAAGGGATTTCATTGAATATGCCAAACAGTTTAAAAGACAATGTGAACATGAGGCTGCCAAACTCCGTGAGCAATATCAAAACATGCCAGATGATTATAGGTACAATGTTTCATTTGATGCCCATTTGAACTGTGTGGCATTTCTGAAGCCCGAAAAGTCGGAGATGGTGGACCACATTAGGAAAAAGTTAAAAAGGGAAGTAGAACAAGCTTTGGTTGAAGAATCAAAGAAGGAAGAAGATGAAGAGCCTATTTGTGAATTGCAGCCCACAAATATGCAAGTTGAAGAGAAAAATCAGTCATCTAGCATTAAAGATGGCACAAGCAAGGTGCACATATCACAGCAAAATGAACGTGAACTGGATGAAGATACCTTGACAAATGAAGAGTGTGTGGTAGAGCTTCATAATACGCCCTTTGACTTGCATGTGATAGCAAGGGAAGAAGAGCAAGTTGAAGGAAATACTATTGGTGTCTTTGAATCAGCTTATGACCATTACCAAAGTGAGGATGTTGGTAATGATTTCGATGTGTTTGTACCTCCTCTTGTTGAAGATTTGGTAATGGATAATTTCCCTTTTATTGCTGTCCAAACTCCTCAAGAGTTTTCACAAGATGAAGTTATGACAAATGATCAAGAAGACCTTTTTGGCATACATATGACTATTCATGATGAGATCAGAAATATACCTATAGATGATGGGTTCATTGAAGATATGGATGATAAAGTTTTCCAAACAGCTAGCACTAAAGATACTTTACTTCATTATAGTGACAGTGTCAAGGGTGGTTTTGCGTTTGATCTTCAAACCAAGCCATTGAAGGGAGGTATGTATGAAGATATCAGTTTAAGTGAGTTGGGTGGTGACCTATTCAAAGAGTCAACCCTCCAAGGGAAGCACAAAGAGCACTGTCTTTTTGATCAAAACAATCAACCCTCTAGCACTTGGGATCCCGGAGTAAAGGTATTTAGTGATGACAAAGAAATTGTGTGGGATGAGTTTCCCTTTGATCCTGATGAAGTTGAAAATTCTGATTGCTTTGCAAGTTATGAGGGGGCTGCCATAAATTTTGATCATGAAGACAGTGAAGTGGAAGTGGAGCTTGAAGATCATATGGCTCTTGACGATGGAAAGTTTGTTGGAGTTCCTCAACACAAATCCAATTTATCAATGCTTGAAGCTGGTTGTAAGAATTGGATTGAGGAATTTGTGGAGTTTAATTCTCTTTGTGATATTGAGCAATTTCAGCTAGTAGGTGGAGAGGGAAAGGAGTCTTGGAGCAGCTATGAGGGTAGCGAAGATGAAAAACAAAGTTCTGATTTTCAGTTGCAGCCTATCAGCAGTTCACCATCATTGCATGTTCATGAGTGGAAAGATCAATGCAAGGTATCTTTTGGAAAAGAAGTGCAAGCGCTATCCCTACTTGATCGCACAGAATTTGGTTGATGATCTCTATTGGAAGGCTCAGTTTGAAGAGAGACAAAGTGGAGTTAAGGATGAAGTTGCTCTTCCTAAAGTGCAACTAATCAAAGAGTCCTTGGAGACCATGAGAGTACCTGCACTTGATTGAAGATAGAAATCATACCTTTGAAGTTGCAAAGAAGACTTTAACTGCCTTCCTAGGAAGTAAGAAAGAGTTTGGTCACCTTACTTCCGAGCTCGAATCAACCAAGGCTATGTTGGAAGATACCTGAATGGCATTAATGGAGGAGAAGGAACAGCTAGCTGATTTCAAATTTTTTCGAGAGAAAGTGAGTGCACAAAGAGCTGAAGAAATCGAGCAAGTGATTAAAGAGCTCGATAGTCTTGAAGAAGAGTTTGATCTTAAAGGTTTCACAAGAAAATCAAGAATTGCTAGTGCTGATTTGGAGCAGCAAGATGCAAGGGACGACTTCCTAGTGTATGACAATCCTCTTTTTGAACCAGGCGAAGTTGAAGCTTATGAGAAACCTTCCTTTGTGGTAAATGATGGGGTTTCAAGCCTTGGGAGAATCCCTTTTGATACCATTATTGAAGAGGAAAGTTCTAGCACTTCTTGTAACAATGGAACGAGGATGCATGAGTTGCATAATGAAGACTTCACTGCTGCTACTAGCCTTCCCATTCTTCAAGAGATGGGAAATCAAGGACCATGGAGAAATGAGGTCACTAATCTTGATTGGCAACAGAGAGTTAATTGGCACTCCGATGAAGAGTTTATTCATTATCTGATGCGGATTTTTGTCGGACTCCTTTTGGATTTCTTGCTTGCACCACCTTCTTTAAGAGTAACTGAATTCAGTATGGAGTTTGACGAAGGGTCCCTTGAATCCTTCCAACATTCTTTTCTCATGATATTGAATTTATCTTTCTCAACGAATTCAGATTTGTTGAGTACTTCTTGGAGTTTCAGGATGTGATGATTCAAATAGAGCGTATTGCCCAAAGCGTTCTAGTAAAGGTAATTCTCCATTTGCAGAATGGCTCTTCTTTACTTATGATGTGGGGTCCTGGTATTCGCTTGCTTTTGACATGTGTCAAGGAGGTATGTTGGAGTGATGAGCCTCAAATTCACTGTCCTTTGGATGTTGTTCCCTTTTTTATCAGTCAATTGAAGTTCACTCCTAATGATCAATGGGAGGTTTGGGAAGAAAAGTTGAGCAAGGATTGGTACTTGGCTATGATGGGATCTTCAGTGGATTTAATTTCCGCTGTAGATGAGCAGACATGATATTTGGGGTACTGATTTCCAGTTTGGCGACAGCTATCTATCTTCTTGGATGCTGATTTTCATAAAATCAGATTTCAAGTTGACCATTCCAGTCTGGTTGGGTTGCTGGTTCATTCAATTTCAAACCTTCCAATCTCTTTCGAGGGACAATTTATGGTTTCACATGAGAGAAATGGTGGTGTGGGTTGAGCACAATCAGCATTTGGAAAGAAACCATACTCATTCTAATGGTTTTCTTGGTACATATTCATGTACAAATAATTGGAGCAGTAGACCATCACTTGACTTGGCTTGGCATTTCGAGACTCCTACTGCTGAGATCTTGTTCAATGCCTTGATTCTACATTCTGAGAACTCTTGGGGTTGGAATTGTGAGAAACTTCTTCAGACTTCTTAGTTGTGCCGTGATAAATCAGGGGAGGCATAGGGAATTCATGTGGAATCATGAGTTTGAGTTTGTTGAGTTCTTGCAAAGGAAAGCTTTCCTCTTTGCAAGAAGAGTTGAAGATGTCACTTTTGCAGTCATGGTTTCGTTTGTTACCATGTGGAGGTATGCTGAGGAGATTGATTTTGAGTTGGGTAGCCTACCTTTCTTCTTGCCTAGAATTGTGGTTGACAATAGTATGGTTGATATTGTTGACGTTGGGCATCTTGGACATGAGACGTTGCTTGATATTAATCTCAGTCCTTTAAGATCTTTAAGATCTTTCAGTTTGAGTATCATAGATGGTAACACTTTGGAGTTACAAGGGGAGTTAGTGCAACATTGGCATGATATTTTCATTGATGTGATCAGAGTGGTGCAGCATCGACATGGTGGGTCCTTCCTGAGACGCACTTGGGAACCTGGGATCATACTTGTTTGGGTATGGATTAGTTTTAAAATTTCTGGAGTTGTGGTGGTATTGCTTGAGGACAAGCAATTTTGGGAAGGGTGGACTGTAATATCCCCGTTTTTAGCACTTCACTTTTTAGTGATTGATAGCCTATTCCCAGTGTGCTGTCGGCTAGTCAGTGGCAAAATTAGGGTTTCGCGTTTTGGAGGATGCTTTTGCTCGAGGTTGGTTGTTTTAATGGCGGATTCTTTTTGGGTTTTCAGAGAGCTTCGCAGTGGTATGTTTTTCTTGGCATTCGAGCACTTTCTGGAATTTACTATTTTTAGTAAATTCTATTTCTGGCAGTGGTCCTGTTGGTTTCGGCACGGTTGGCTTTCTACTTCAGACTGATCAGTTGGCTTACTCATTTTTGGCTTTGGGGCACAATTGGAGAGATAAGTCGAATTATTTCAATTAAGTCATGTTTTAATGTTATATTTTAACATTAACCCCCTTGGCCTAGCAACTTCACTTTAAGTTGTTTTTAAAAGATGTTCTTTTTGGGTGGCGCTTCATTGAAGGAAATTAATTATATTTCTTATAAAGAAGTTTAATTCAAGCATAAATTGGACGCCAACTTCAAGGAAGAAATAAAGTGATTTTAAAAGTCAAAGTTGTACTTGGGAAAGTGGGACGCCACCTATTGGAGAATTAGGGTTTGATTCAAAAAAGAAGATTAGGGTTTCGAGACGGGTCAACTGGAAATTATAAAAGGAAGCCATTGGTTCTCTTTGAATTATCTTTTATCTACAGGAATGTTATGCTGCCGGATTGTGTAGGAATCCAGGTGATTCTCAACCCCGAAACCCTAACCCTAAAATACTATTTTTTGAGAGTTTTGTATTTTTTTGTGTTTTAGAGGTTTTTGCAAACAAACTTGAAAGCTGCGATTTTGATCTAAAATTGCTTAAAAATTCATAATAAATTCTAAGGCAATGAATATGCTTGGAAAATGCTCAGAATATATGGGCGCATCAATTTATTGAATTTCTAGAGCTTTTACAATATCAAAAATTGAACATATGAATGAAATACTACTTTATTTTAAAGGAATCTGATTGCTGTTGCAGCGATGAAAATGAATGAAGAAGATAGTACGGCTGACAGGAATCTCCAAGCACAGTACAAGAGAAATCTCCAGAAACCCAAGGCGCACTGGATCCCTCTGCCAGAAACTGAAAGATGAAGGCGTTTCTGAAATATTCTGAGCCAAATTTTTTGTTTTTACAAATTTCAAATTACAAACAAAGCACCCGTTAAGGTTAGAGGATAAACCCAAACGTGCAAAAAGCAACTCTAACCAAGAATGGCGCCGATGATGGCGAGCATATGGTCAGAGCATATGGTCAGAGGATCTTCTACTCTAAATACAGAAAGGGAACTCGACGTCAAGTATGTGCTACCCAATCCAATACGGAGTGAGGGGCGACCATATGACGGAGTGATTACAATAACAATGCTTGAAACAAAATGCGGAAAGTAGAGAAATACTCAACACCCAGAATGTGCTTGCTAACCCAGAATGGGATAGTAGCTACCATAGGGCGGAGATCAATTAAAACAATAACAACTGCTGAAAGTAAGAGGACTATTACACTCTGATAAAGCAAGAATCTATATGGCTGTCAGTACTACTGCCAGCTTACAATTTAAGAGATGATAACTTGCTACAAATGAGAATCAGCATATAACAGTGTTGCCACAATATTGATGAATTACTTTGCTGAGAAATAAAGCTTAAACAGCAAGAGCATAAACAGATCCAACCTTTCTCAACTTGGGTAATCACAATGAAGTCTTCGCAAGGTCTTTGAGAACTCTCAACACTATCCACGAATGAAGTTGCAGATTTCTACGAGCTGTTATAACTGACCTGCACTTTTCATCACATAACTAGCTGCATACAGATTTCTTGAAAAGCTCATAACTCCTTCCCTAATTACTCAAATGGCATGGTATTCAATGCAAAACAATGCTATCATGAGGGCGCTCAAACTACCAACAAGAAACAGACCTAAAATGCAAGCTTTATTTAATGCACGGAAACCAAGACAGCTGAAATGTACGGCCCAGCTGACAGGGCGATTTCTTATTTAAAAATCTGGATCTTCACTAAAAATTCTACAAACTTGCAAACATGGGCGCCTAGCCAAGAAGGATGGAAGGAAACAATACCCACAATGAATTTTTGTGTCCTTTTTGATTTACAAATAAAAGTACGGATCTGCTGTAGCAAACTTGCAAAAACCAGAAACATCTAATATGCCAAAAACTGAATCTACTTGGACAAATGCAGATGACAATGCACAAATCCCAATGCACTCGAAAACTAGACTAAAATCACCACTAGTTGTTGTCTTTCAAACAAGAAGCGATGCCCGAGCTAGGAGGCCTTCATTCCTCGAAGCAAATCCGCAACCATTTCGGCAGCATAACAATAGCATAGACCAAAGATCCGAAATGAAGCTCAAAGTCCTTTTATAAATTCCTGTTGACTTCACAAAACCCTAAAATCCACTTCAGAGTCAAAACCCTAATCTTTTCTCAAAGGTGGCGTCCTTTTCCATACATCTTTAATTTTGACTTCATTAAATTTCTCACTTAATTAAATGCGTCCTCCTTAAAGCCTAGTTTTGACTTTGATAAATTCAATATAAATTTAATATATTCTCAATGATGGCGCCCCCCTTCAAGTCCACTTTTTAAAATAACATTAAGTTATTTGACTAGGCCAAGGTGATAAAATAACATTTAAAATATAATGTTATTTTTAAGTGAAATGAGCTCATCTCTCCCAAACTGCATTCTGAAGCCCGAAACTGAATACGCCACTTGAGTCAACTGAAGAGGAAAGTCAACTGCCTGAGACCGACCTGTTTACTGCCAAAAATAGAATTTACTAAAAATAGTAAATTCCTGGAAATGCTCAGGAAGCCGAGACGAGCATACCACTGCGAAGCTCTCTGAAAACCCAGAAAGAATCTGCCACTGTATCCACCAACTCTGAGCAAGGACATCCTTAAAAATAGGAAACCCTAATTTTACCTTCCGACTAGCCTACGGGTCTCCGGAATAGGCCAACGGTCATCTGAGAAGATCATGCTCGAGAAGGGGACATTACAATCCGCCCTTCCCAAAATTGCTTGTCCTCAAGCAATACCACCATAACTCCGAAAATTCTACAACTAATCCATACGCAAACAAGTATGATCCCTGGTTCCCAAGTGCGTCTCAGGAAGGACCCACCATGCCGATGTTGCACCACTCTGATCACATCACTGAAAATATCATGCCAATGCTGCACTGACTCCCCTTGTAACTCCAACGTGTTACCATTTATGATACTCAAACTGAAAGATCTTAAAGACCTTAGATGACTGAGATTAATATCAAGTAACGTCTCAAGTCCCCGATGCCCAAGGTCAACAATATCAACCATACCATTGTCAACCACAATTCTAGGCAAGAAGAAAGATAGGCTACACCAATCAAAATCAATCTCCTCAGCATACCTCCACATGGTAACAAATGAAACCATGACTGCAAAAGTGACATTTTCAACTCTTCTTGCAAGGAGGAAAGCTTTCCTTTGCAAGAACTCAACAAACTCAAACTCATGCTTCCACATGAATTCCCTATGCCTCCGTTGATTTATCATGGCACAACTAAGAAGTCTGAAAAAGTTTCTCACACTTCCAACCCCAAGAGTCTCAGAACGCAGAATCAAAGCATTGAACAGGATCTCAGCAGTAGGAATCTCGAAATGCCAAGCCAAGTCGAGCGATGGTCTGCTGCTCCAATTATTTGTACATGAATATGTACCAAGAAACCCATTAGAATGAGTATGGTTTCTTTCCAAATGCTGATTGTGCTCAGCCCACACCACTAATTCTCTCATGTGAAACCATAAATTGCCCATCGAAAGAGATTGGAAGGTTTGAAATTGAATGAACCAGCAACCCAACCAGACTGAAATGGTCAACTTGAAATCTGATTTTATGAAAATCAGCATCCAAGGAGATGGATAGCTGCTGCAAAACTGAAAATCAGCACTCAAAACATCATATCTGCTCGTATCTACCGTTGAGGATAGACCCATTGAAGATCCCATCACAGCCAAGTACCATTCCTTGTTCAACTTTTCTCTCCAAGACTCCCATTGATCATTGGGAGTGAACTTCAAATGACTGATGAAGAAGGTAACAACATCCCAAGGACAGTGAGTTTGAGGCTCATCACTCCAACAGACCTTCTTGACACATATCAAAAGCGAGCTGATACCATGGCCCCACATCATAAGTAAAGAAGAGTCATTCCGCAAATGGAGAATTACTTTTACTAGAACGCTTTGGGAAATACGTTCTATTTGCATCATCGCACCCTGAAACTCCAAGGAGTACTCAACAGATCTGAATTCGTTGAGAAAGTCAAATTCAAAATCATGAGAGAAGAATTGCTGGAAGGATTCAATGGATCCTTCATCGAACTCCCTTATGAAGTTAGTTACTCTTAGAGAATATGGTGTAAGCATGAAGCCCGATAGGAACTCTTCATCAGAGTGCCACTCATCCCTTTGTTGCCAATCAAATTTAGTGACTTCCTTCCACCAAGCTTCTTGATTTTCCACCTCCTGAAGAATGGGGAGACTAGGAGCAGCAGTGAGTTCTTCGTTATGCAACTCATGCATCCTCGTTCCATTGTTAGAAGAAGTGCTAGAACTTCCCTCTTTAACAATGATGTCATAAGAGATTTCCTCAAGGCTTGAAATCCCATCATCTACCTCAAAGGAATGTTTCTCATAAGCTCCCTCTTCACCTAGTTCAAAAAGAGGATAGTCAAACAATAGGAAGTCGTTCCTTCCATCTTGCTGCTCCAAATCAGCACTAGTGGTGTTTGACTTTCCGGTGAAACTTTCAAGATCAAACTCTCCTTCAAGATTATCAAGCTCTTTAATCACTTGCTCGATTTCTTCAGCTCTATGTCCATTCTCTCGTTCCTTGGAAAGTTTGAAATCAGCAAACCGACCTTCTATCTCCATTAATGCTACTTGAGTCTCTTCTATCATAGCCTTTGTTGATTCAAGCTCATGAGTAAGCTCATCAACCTTTCTCTCTTTTCCTTGGAAAGCACTGAAGGCCTTCTTTGCAATTTCAACGGTATGATCTCTATCTTCAATCAAGCCTATGTACTCGGATTTCATGGTCTCCAAGGAATCTTTGATTAGTTGCAATTTAGGAAGAGCGACTTCATCCTTAACTCCACTTTGTCTCTCTTCAAACTGAGCCTTCCAATAGAGATCATCAACCAAATTGTGTGTGCGATCAAATAGGGATAGCGCTTGCACTTCTTTTTCAAAAGATACCTTGCATTGATCTTTCCACTCATGCACATGCAAAGATGGTGAACTGCTAATAGGCTGCAACTGAAAATCAGAACTTTGTTTTTCATCTTTGCTACCCTCATAGCTGCTCCAAGACTCCTTTCCTTCACCACCTACTAGCTGAAATTGCTCAATATCACAAGGAGAATTAGACTCCACGAATTCTTCAATCCAATGCTTACAACCAGCTTCAAGCATTGATAAATTGGATTTGTGTTTAGGAACTCCATCAAACTTTCCATCGTCAAGAGTCATATGATCTTCAAGATCCACTTCCACTTCACTGTCTTCATGATCAAAGTTTATGGCAGCCCCCTCATAGCTTTCAAAGCAATCAGAATTTTGAACTTCATCAGGATCAAAGGGAAACTCATCCCACACAATTTCTTTGTCATCACTAAATGCCTTCACTCCTGGATCCCAAGTGCTAGAGGATTGATTGTTTTGATCAAAAGGAAAGTGCTCTTTGTGCTTCTCTTGGAGGGTTGACTCTTTGAATAGGTCACCACCCAACTCACTTAAACTGATATCTTCATACATACCTCCCTTCAATGGCTTGGTTTGAAGATCAAACCCAAAACCACCCTTGACACTGTCACTAAAATGAAGTAAAGAATCTTTAGTGCTAGCTGTTTGGGAAACCTTATCATCTATATCTTCGATGAACCCATCATCTATAGGTATTTTTCTGATCTCATCATGATTAGTCGTATGTATGCCAAAAAGGTCTTCTTGATCACTTGTCATAACTTCATCTTGTGAAAACTCTTGAGGAGTTTGAACAGCAACAAGAGGAAAACTATCCATCACTAAATCTTCAACAAGAGGAGGTACAAACACATCGAAATCATTACCAACATCATCACTTTGGTAACGGTCATAAGCTGATTCAAAGACACCAATAGTATTTCCTTCAACTTGCTCTTCTTCACTTGCTATCACATGCAAGTCCAGGGGCGTATTATGAGTCTCTACCCTTAACTCTTCACTTGCCAAGGTATCTTCATCAAGCTCACGTTCATTTTGATGTGATATGTGCACCTTGTTTGTGCCATCTTCAATGCTAGATGACTGATTTTTCTCTTCAACTTGCATATTTGTCGGCTGCAATTCACAAATGGGTACTTCATCTCCTTTCTTCTTTGATTCTTCAACCAAAACTTGTTCTGCTTCCCTTTTTATCATTTTCCTAATGTGGTCCACCATCTTCGACTTTTCGGGCTCCAGTGACGCCACACACTTCAAATGGGAATCAAATGAAACATTGTACCTATAATCATCTGGCATGGTTTGATATTGCTCACGGAGTTTGGCAGCCTCATCTTCACATTGTCTTTTAAACTGCCTGGCATATTCAATGAAGTCCCTTACGACATCACTAACCTTTCCTTCCTCCGATGCCATAGTTGAATCTGACTTCTCACGAACCATAGACCTTAGAAAATGCGACATCTTTGAAACTTCTGAAAGCTAATACTGAACTCAGCTCTCACCTTTGATGTAGAATCTGTTTTTTTCTGTCAAGTGAATTCTGATGGGCATAGGATGGCAGGATCTTGGCTCTGATACCACTGAAATATTCCGAGCCAAATTTTTTGTTTTTACAAATTTCAAATTACAAACAAAGCACCCGTTAAGGTTAGAGGATAAACCCAAACGTGCAGAAAGCAACTCTAACCAAGAATGGCGCCGATGATGGCGAGCATATGGTCAGAGGATCTTCTACTCTAAATACAGAAAGGGAACTCGACGTCAAGTATGTGCTACCCAATCCAATACGGAGTGAGGGGCGACCATATGACGGAGTGATTACAATAACAATGCTTGAAACGAAATGCGGAAAGCAGAGAAATACTCAACACCCAGAATGTGCTTGCTAACCCAGAATGGGATAGTAGCTACCATAGGGCGGAGATCAATTAAAACAATAACAACTGCTGAAAGTAAGAGGACTATTACACTCTGATAAAGCAAGAATCTATATGGCTGTCAGTACTACTGCCAGCTTACAATTTAAGAGATGATAACTTGCTACAAATGAGAATCAGCATATAACAGTGTTGCCACAATATTGATGAATTACTTTGCTGAGAAATAAAGCTTAAACAGCAAGAGCATAAACAGATCCAACCTTTCTCAACTTGGGTAATCACAATGAAGTCTCCGCAAGGTCTTTGAGAACTCTCAACACTATCCACGAATGAAGTTGCAGATTTCTACGAGCTGTTATAACTGACCTGCACTTTTCATCACATAACTAGCTGCATACAGATTTCTTGAAAAGCTCATAACTCCTTCCCTAATTACTCAAATGGCATGGTATTCAATGCAAAACAATGCTATCATGAGGGCGCTCAAACTACCAACAAGAAACAGACCTAAAATGCAAGCTTTATTTAATGCACGGAAACCAAGACAGCTGAAATGTACGGCCCAGCTGACAGGGCGATTTCTTATTTAAAAATCTGGATCTTCACTAAAAATTCTACAAACTTGCAAACATGGGCGCCTAGCCAAGAAGGATGGAAGGAAACAATACCCACAATGAATTTTTTGTGTCCTTTTTGATTTACAAATAAAAGTACGGATCTGCTGTAGCAAACTTGCAAAAACCAGAAACATCTAATATGCCAAAACTGAATCTACTTGGACAAATGCAGATGACAATGCACAAATCCCAATGCACTCGTAAACTAGACTAAAATCACCACTAGTTGTTGTCTTTCAAACAAGAAGCGATGCCCGAGCTAGGAGGCTTTCATTCCTCGAAGCAAATCCGCAACCATTTCGGCAGCATAACAATAGCATAGACCAAAGATCCGAAGTGAAGCTCAAAGTCCTCCTTTTATAAATTCCTGTTGACTTCACAAAACCCTAAAATCCACTTCAGAGTCAAAACCCTAATCTTTTCTCAAAGGTGGCGTCCTTTTCCATACATCTTTAATTTTGACTTCATTAAATTTCTCACTTAATTAAATGCGTCCTCCTTAAAGCCTAGTTTTGACTTTGATAAATTCAATATAAATTTAATATATTCTCAATGATGGCGCCCCCCTTCAAGTCCACTTTTTAAAATAACATTAAGTTATTTGACTAGGCCAAGGTGATAAAATAACATTTAAAATATAATGTTATTTTTAAGTGAAATGAGCTCATCTCTCCCAAACTGCATTCTGAAGCCCGAAACTGAATACGCCACTTGAGTCAACTAAAGAGGAAAGTCAACTGCCTGAGACCGACCTGTTTACTGCCAAAAATAGAATTTACTAAAAATAGTAAATTCCTGGAAATGCTAAGGAAGTCGAGACGAGCATACCACTGCGAAGCTCTCTGAAAACCCAGAAAGAATCCGCCACTGTATCCACCAACTCTGAGCAAGGACATCCTTAAAAATAGGAAACCCTAATTTTACCTTCCGACTAGCCTACGGGTCTCCGGAATAGGCCAACGGTCATCTGAGAAGATCATGCTCGAGAAGGGGACATTACAGTTTCTTTCTGAAAAGAAAAGTACGGCCCTGCAAGTATAGATCTGTACGGCCCAGCAGCAAGAATAAATATGGTACGGCTTTATTGGAAATGGTGCCAGATCTCTGTGAAAGAACTCTGAAAGGTTCGCCCCAAATGATTGATGAATACTTTCTGCAAACTCTGCCTGAATCGATCAATAAGCTCAAATTGTAACCTCTGTATGAAACTACCAAGTAGACAATCTTCAACTGGTATTGCACAGTCTCAGTATGCCAGATTCTGAAGAGGTATCGTTCTCCAAAATTGTTCGTCTGCTGAAACCCTAGGTTTTGCAAACTTCAATGCTCAGAGCAAATAGAAGACAAATTGAATAATCAAATCATAAGAGTTTGATTTGTCTTTTCTTGTGAATATATAGTTTCCTTGAAAATTCGACCCAAAACCTTCTTTTAATAATCATTTAATTAAATGATTGAATATGCCCCTTTTTGACTTAGGAGAAATATATTAAATAATTGGCGCCATCATTAATGAATAATTACTTATTCATTATATATAATTTTCACTTTATTATAAAGTATAATAAATACTTTATAATACGCCTTTTTATTAAATATTTAAATAATTAATAAAGTGACTTTAATATAAAGTCAAAAATATTAATTATTCAATAAATCATCAAATACTCCATTATTTCTCCATCTTACCATCAAACTGGTGAACTGGGTCGACTCTGAGCTAAACAGCTGAACCAGGTGCCCTGCCCAAAATAGCAGCTTCCGCCTGTCCGGCTTTCTAAAAATAGAAAGTCTCTGAAAAATCACTTTGAAGGATCCTGCGAAGGCCCAACCTGAAACAACTACAACAATGAAGCTCCAGAACACTGGGTAATTGCCCCAATTGATCCTCTGCACACATCTGTCAGCCTACGAGGATCGAAATAATAGGCTAACCACGTAACCAGCTGCGCTGACTAGGATGGGGACATCACAGTCCGCCCTCCCTGAAATTGCTTGTCCTCAAGCAATCTCAACTTTGGATGCTGTAAAATCTCCTCTGACTCCCATGTAGCATCCTCAACTGGAAAATCTCTCCACTTGATCAGATATTCCCTGATCACCCGCCTCCGAAGGTGTCTCTCTCTCATCTCGAGGATGGCCTCAGGTACTAGTGTCAATTTCCCCTCGTCATCAAGGGGTGGTAGAACTGGAGAGGGTATCACATGCTGACCCAATGCCTTCTTCAGGTGAGAAACGTGAAACACATTGTGAACCCTGCTATCTGCTGGCAAATCCAAGTCATAAGAAACCTCGCCCACTCGTCTGACAACACGAAATGGACCATAGTAACGAGGCTTCAGCTTTTCCGCCCCACTCTTCCGCAGAGTAGACTGACGATACGGCTGCAACATAAGGTACACCATATCACCCACATCAAAGGAACGCTCACCCCTCTTCTGATCAGCATACTGCTTCTGCTGATTCTGTGCCCGCTGGATATTATCTCTGAGAGACCTCAAAATGTCCTGTTGACTCTGCATCATATCCCCTGCACTCGGCACTCTACTATCACTCAATATCAGGTCCAAAAGGTTGGGCGCCTCATACCCATACAAAGCTATGAAGGGTGTCATCTGTATCGTCATGTGGTGAGTCGAGTTATAACAATACTCGCAGAGGTAGATCCACCTCACCCAAGCTCTCTGCTGTCCAGCTATGTAATTGCGCAAGTAACCTTCCACCCACTTATTGACAATCTCTGTCTGCCCATCTGTCTGCGGATGGTAGCTGGTACTCGGTGTCAATTCGGTCCCACAGAGCCTGAACAACTCCTGCCAAAAGTTGCTCATGAACCGACTGTCTCTATCGCTGACTATCGTCCGAGGCAACCCATGCAACCGGAATACCTCTCTAAAGAAAAGCTCTGCAGTCTGCGATGCTGTGAATGTAGTAGTAATCGGGAAGAAGTGTGCATATTTAGTCAACCGATCAACCACTACGTAGATGCAATCTTTACCTTGGGCTTTCGGCAAACCCGTGATAAAGTCCATCGATAAGCACTCCCACTTCCTATCAGGTATCGGAAGTGGCTGGAGCAATCCAGCAGGATATGTGTGTTCCTGCTTGTTCTGCTGGCAAACAGAACACTCTCGAACATACTGTAAGACATCAGTTTTCAGCCCTTTCCAAGTAAACCGTTCCCGAACCATTTTATATGTCTCGTAGTACCTGGGATGGCCCACCATAGGAAGATCATGAAAGGCTCTCAAAACTGTAACCCTCACCTCAGAGCCAGGAACCAAAAAAATCCGCCCCTTGTAAATGATCAAGTCATCTACAATAGTGTACCTATCATCCTGCTCTGTCCTGTCAACAATGCTAGAAGCCCATGGGTCCTTAGCATACTTTGCAATAATCCGATGCCTCCAATCCTCTGAAATCTGTGCTATGGCATTCAACTGAGGTCTACGAGACAAGGCGTCAGCTACAACATTCTGCTTCCCCTTAATGAAGGTGATGTCAAAGTCATACGACTGTAGTTTGCTGACCCATTTCTGCTGCCTCTCATTCAGGTCTCGCTGTCCAAGGAAATGTTTCAGGCTATTATGGTCTGTACGAACACTGAATTTGCTGCCAACCAAGTATTGCCTGAACTTAGCCAAGGCATGCATAATGGCTAACATCTCCTTATCGTAAATGCTGTAGAACCTCTCAGGACCCCTAAGCTTTCTGCTCTCAAAAGCAATAGGGTGTCGCTCCTGCATCAAAACGGCACCAATGCCCTCTCCTGAAGCATCGCAAAACAAATCAAATGACTTCGTAAAGTCAGGCAATGCTAGCACTGGACATGAAGTCATGATCACCTTAAACCTATCAAAGCACTCCTGCGCCTGTGATGACCAAGTAAAAGCCCCTTTCTTTGTCAAATTAGTAAGGGGTGCGGCGTGACGTGAGAACCCACTAACAAATCTCCTGTAGAAAGCGCACAACCCAATGAAACCTCTGAGCTGCGTAAGGTTCTCAGGTACCAGCCACTCAACTATAGCTCGGACCTTCTCAGGGTCCATACTCACTCCCTTGGCACTGATGATGTGCCCAAGATACAACTCCTCCATACCTAGCTCACACTTGGATTCCTTGGCATAGAATGACTCATCAGCTAAGATACCCAAAACTGCATCTAAGTGAGCCAAGTGCTCCTCCCATGATCTGCTATACACCAGAATGTCGTCGAAGAAGACCAATACAAATCTCCGCAGCTGAGAACTGAAGACTCTGTTCATGGTAGCCTGAAAGGTGGCAGGTGCATTGGTTAGACCGAAGGGCATAACCAAGAACTCGAAGTGACCGCAATGACACCTGAAAGCGGTTTTCTCAATATCCTGCTCCCTCATTTGAATCTGGTGGTACCCGGATCTCAAATCAATCTTCGTGAAGAAGATAACATCGTGTAACTCATCAATCAACTCATCGATGCGTGGTATAGGGTTCCTGTTCTTAATTGTCCTTTTGTTGAGCTGTCGGTAGTCTATGCACATCCGAAGTGATCCATCCTTCTTCTTCACCAATACAACCGATGAAGCAAAAGGTGACTTGCTAGGTCTAATATGCCCCATAGCTAACAACTCGTTGATGGTCTTCTCTATCTCATCCTTGAGTCGTTTCGGATGTCTGTAGGGTGTGATCATAACGGGCTTTGTGCCCTCCTCCAACTCAATGATATGCTCAGTGCCTCTGTCTGGAGGTCTACCAGGTGGAATGTCGCTAAACACTTTGGAGTGTTTAGTCCTCAGTATCTGAATGTCTGGGTGGTACTCACCCTTCTGCTGCTCTTGCTGAGCTGGCATCAACATGCACTCTGCCGCCCAGTCAACCATATCATGACGAATGAGTCTCTCCATCTGTCTGAACGAAACCATCCTCAGATTACTATCTCTAATGGCATTGATGACATGAGGTCTCCCATCAACCTTAAACTTCATCTCCATGTCTCGCAAATTGAGTGTAAACTCACCCAAATCATGCAACCATGCCATCCCTAACACTACATCAGTATCTCCCATATTAACAACATAGAATTCACCCAAATCATGCAACCATGCCATCCCTAACACCACATCAGTATCTCCCATATTAACAACATAGAATTCAGTCTTGAACTCATAGTTGTCCAGTCACATCGGAAGATCAGTAATCTTTCGATCACATTTGAGGGTGTACCCATCTGCCACCTTGACTCGGATACCCTCAAACTCCTCTGTCTGAATACCACGTTTCTCTACCAACTGTGCATCAATGAAATTATGTGTGGCACCCGTGTCCAATAACGTGATCACCTTCTGACCTGCTAGAAGCCCGCGAAGCCTAAATGACCCATCTCTCTGAAGGCTAGTCAAGTGTGCTTCCTGTAGCTTCCTTCCTCCTTCGTTTTCACCCTCATTTTCGGATCTGTCATCATCTGAATGCTCGGAATCAGCTTGCTGGTCTGACAGATCAGATTGCTCTTCGCCCTCATAAAACCATTCCATCTGATTATTTTTGACCTTGGGATGAAGTGGGCATACATGTTTTTCATCGTAGGGTGCCTTGCACCAGAAACACAACTTTTTCTTTCGCAAGTCGTTTAGTGTTTCTCTGTCAAAGGGTGGTGCATTCTGTCTCTTAGGATCCGGTTGATCCCTCCTATCAAAGGGCCTATTCCTATCAAAAGACCTATTAGGCCTCGTATAGGGTGTCGAACCTGAAGTGAACTTGCTATGAGGTGCTGCAAGCTCCATGTTCTGCGCCTTCCTCATGGCTTCCTGAAGGGTAGGAGGATCAAATGCTTTGACCCAACCTCTCATAGGCTCTATCAACCCCTCCACGAAGAGTATAACAAGTCTCCGCTCTGAAATGCCTGTCACCATGACTGCAAGCTTCTGAAACTCACTGACATACGCATCCAAGCTACCTGTTTGTCTGAGTTGAGCTAGCTCTCTGAAGTAGAGTTCCGGATCTTTCTTATCAAAACGCTCTATGAGCCTGCTAGTGAACTCCTGATAGGTGGTAACTGCATGATGGCCAAGTGTGTACATGCCGTGATGCCACCAATCATGCGCAAGTCCATCAAGATGCAAAGTAGCAAACTTAATGGCCTCGTCCTCTTGCATAGGCCTCAGTGATAGATAGTTGTCCAATTTCTGGACCCAAGACCTCGCTGACGTCTTATCAGACCCATCAAAATATGGCAAGGTGATCTTGCTAACTGCATACTGCAAATCCCTGTTCACCTGTGGCAGTGGCTGCTGATGCTGAGGAGCTCTACGGTCAAATCTGCCTCCTCCTCTAGGTTTATGCACATCCATAAACTCATGAACAGATAATGCCTGCCTGATCTCAGGTGCCAATGATAGGTACTCACCGTGAAACCTAGTCACATCTGCTACTGACATTGTTGGCGTAACAACTAACACCTCTGGAGTACAAGTTGTTATGAACAGCCTATGCACACTACGCAATGAGTGCTCTTCGAATTATTGAGGGGAAGCTCCCTCGATGTTCTTTGACAAATATGCTTTGTAAAGAAAAATAAGCTAAAACTACTTCCTGTCTTTTTGTTTCAGCTGCTAGAGGCACAAGACTTTCTTGAAAGAACTTTTACGTTGCAGCTGAGTTTTCTCTGGTTTTGCAAATCAACTAAACTACAACTTATATCTATCCAATCTCCTCAGGAAAACAGAGCAAGAGGAAACGGAGCAAGGTTTGACTATCTGACGATAAGTGGGTTTAGACTCTCTACTTGAGGGCAAGGTGGCACAACTATCATCTCAATCTAAACCAACTTATTGGGCACAACAGATTTAAGAATTCACTAAGACGATCTTATGGAACCCTGTGTGGCATAACACTCGACCGAAACAGCAAAGTCTTCACGAAACAGCCTTTATCTTTATAATCTCACGAAACCCTATGTGGCATAACCTTTGATTATATCGATAAAGATTCACAAAACAGATTTATCGCTGCAACTTCTCGAAACCCTGTGTGGCATAACGATCGATCACAATGATAAATAAACACAAAACAGCCTTATCACCTCAATCTCTTGGAACCCTATGTGGCATAGCAATTGACTTCAATGATAAAGATGCTTAAACAGATTTATCTAAACTATGGAAGAATTCAACATCACAATCTTTTGGAACCCTATGTGGCATAACAATCAATTGCAATAGTGAAGACACATGAACAAATACGAAAAAGAGCGATATTGAGGGCAAGGTAGGCGCAGCATATATTCCTCTCTCAAGCAAAAGTTATTTACAAATGAGCGTAAGCTCTTATTTATATACATCAAGGTGTAGGGATCCCTAAAATCACCTTGTGTTATCTATAGTTCCTGCAATGCATGCAAGCAATGCGCCCAACCCTAATTAAGCAAACTATACAGTTAACTGGGCAACTACCCTCAGTTTAACTGAAACATCTAATCTAAAAATGGACAATTGTGCGAGCATGCACGTCCTTATTAAAACAAGTTAACTGGAAGACTATCATCAGTTAACAAAAACCCTAAATACAACTCCAAGTGTAAGAAGGCGATTCTCAGAATAGATATGCATGTGATGACAACTTCGAGTTAACTGGAAAGGGTAACACCCAGTTCAACTCGTGTGTGTAATGTCTATCCTAAGAAGTGGGAACTGAAGTTTACTATGTGTGATCTCGAACAATCAACCCCTCAATGAGATTGTTGAGCGTAATCCTTTAATAGGGCGATGAGACTCACGGCGAAGAATGCTATGTCGATCACGTATGTCCTCACGGTGATACGAGACTGAAGTTCATACGCTCTCGTTGCTTCATCGAAAGTGACATGGTAAAGCTGGGTAACCTTGCAGCCAAGCTGTCTCTACTTGAAAATGGTATGAATGGAGTGCACGGAGTTACGGTAGAACATCTATGCGCTCCGCGTAGGCACCACCCTCAATCGATATAGCGACGCGATGGCGAGATACAAAGAGTCCTCACAAACCCGGTCTGCGGTAGCGTGCTCTCTACTCGGCCAACTCACGTTGCTAAGTATCTTCTATCTTCACTCACGAAACCATTTGTGTCTTCAGAGTAGATAGCCTCTCATCTTCGCATCGAGTAGGTAAGTAAATAATTTCGGGTGAGCAATCAAATTTCATCCACCGCTGGGTTTGTTAATATGTATCCGTTCCTCATCCTAAAGACGAATACGGAGCTCTCGTGCATTGTACCGCAACTGATATAACTCTGTAAGCATAGTACGGCCTCTAGCAACGAAATCTTCCTCCCATTCCTCCAAGCGCTTGCCATATGCAACTAAATGATTGAGCTGACTTTGCTCTGCTGGTGGCTCAAGCATCGGTGGGAGTGTGTTAATGGCTTCTGGTCTGTGCACAAGACTAGAAATGTACTGACGAAGCTGTCTGATTTCAGCCTTGAGGGCTGCTTTATCCTCTCCGTCCTTTAGTATTCTATCCTTGGCACTATCTGTAGCAACTTGAAGAAGATCAACCTGAGTCTGGCGTGTGCTGCGACCAAGGTTGACTGTGATAACTTCAAAATCCCGAGACTCTAAATCAGCCAAGCTCTTCCCCTGCGGAGGTACAGCAGTCTCGATAACAACCTCCATATCAGTGTTTCTCTCTACGTGAACCATGTTCTTAACTCTCTTATCTGGCGCATCTTGATAAATGTCATCGAAATCGGAATGATTGAGAACATAAGATGGCTGCCTCCTCTTCCTTCCTAGCTGAGTCTCGATCCAAGATGAATCTCTGCTAATGCTACTAGAAGGGTCTGCACTAGCGACAGGAGGTACTGATGAGAGTGAGTATGTAGAAGACCCACTGCGAGGTGGAGAGTCTAAGTCTAATTCAATGTGAATTGGGACCGGTGACGGCTGTGAAACCAATGTAGGAGCTTGAGGCTGATCCTCAGGTACTGGCGGGCTCTGAGCTGATCTCTGAACTGGCTCTGTGATAAGCGGCTGTCTGTCAGGCTCTGAATGTGAAACAGTGGCAAGCGCCTTGCCCTTTGAATTATTTGGCGCTTGTACTTTCTTAGGAGGGTTACTCCTCTTCTTCTTGTTAGGTTTTGACGAAGAAGGTAGCGTAGGATTCACCACTACTGGCGGCTCTGCTCTAGGAACACTGCTTACTCTTCTTGTCTTCTTGCTGTCGCGGTAAAGTATACTGTTCTGGATGACTCTACTAGACCTCTCCTTGACCGTTGCATATTCTTTGGAGTACCAATCTACTACTGGCAACGGTTGTGTGTCGACCTGTTCTCTGAAAAACTGAGGAAGAACCTCTCCCTCATCATCTGATAAACCTCCCACATCCTCTGACAAGAAAACAGAAATCTGTGAGAGAGAGAAGCGGCCGTAACTGCGTCTGCGAACCTCGAAGTCATCTGAGCAATTTGCCCGGTAATCCTCCATAGAAGGCTCGTGATATGTGCCTCCAGCGAGGCGAGCTGTATAATGACCTGAAAGGTCATAAGCACGTGCTTCGACAAGGTACTTAAGATGATATCTCTCAAGTTCCTGTCCTGCGATCTTTGCATCAATTGCCGACTTGCACCAATACATTCCAAACTGAAAAGGAAAGTTGAGTGATGGTCTGTGCCTGCGGCGTAGAAGACGATGAACATCATGCATCTGTCTAAGGAATTCCTGAAAGATTGTTTTATCCGAAGGATAACGTGGAAGCATAGCTGGATTTCCTGTGAAGCCGTATACTCGGATGTAGGTGTATGTTGGGAACTGTATAAACCAATCTGCCCATCCATCCATCGCTGCCCTAGCAACTGCCGAGATACGAACATGCAACTCGGTCGGGTTACGCCTTGTGTAAGTCAAAGAAAGCCTCGTGAACAGCGGAAATGGCCCGTTCAACTCACCGGTGAACTCAAGCTGATCATATCTTGATAAACCTTACGAGCGGTGAGAATGCCGCAGTGTGTTAAGTCCACCGAGGCCCTGACCACGATAAAGCGATCAAATTACGAGATAGCAGGCATGAAACTCATGAGCAACTAAGAAACGGTAATCGTATTGTGGAGAGATATGTTGATGGATGCCGGTCCATAATACTCACAACACCCGAGAGAAATGATCACGATAATAATGTAATACATCCAAGGCTGGAAAACATTTGCATAATGTGACTGAGACCACGATTCAAAGTGATTAGAATCGTACTCCATCCTTATACTCACCGACCCATTGTTTGGCAATCTGTTCTTTGCTTGTTTTAACCATCTTTCTGCCATCTTCTTCTGACATTTGTCCACATCAGCATCGAACGCTTGTGCACACTGCTCCATAGAAACAACTAGGCTGTTTGGATTTTGAGGAATGCCAAAACTCCTCTCGATATCCACAGGTTTGAGACTGCAAATGACCCGGCCGTCAACTGACGCTATCTCACGAGTAGTCGGATTGTAATGCTTAATGCAAGCCATCACAAACTCAACACAGTGAACGGAGATAGGTATGGAAGCGGCCTCTAGTAAACCAGACTGCTCAATATTCTGAATGATCGAGCCTCTGATTTTAACTGGGTCTAGTACTGCCTCTGGCAATACTTTGTGAAGATCTGTCTCAACCAACTTGCGAAAATCATGTGTAAGGACGGTTTTGGTCCTGTATTCAAGCTGAGTGAACTGCATTTTGAAAAACTCGCCTGTTGACTGTGAACTCGGCTATGTTCTGACAAGATTTCTGAAATCTAAAAATAGCCTGCTAGAGTTAAAAATAGCCTTTCGAAGAATTATTTTCAGCGAAAAATCCGAGATATGGGTTTTGTCCAGAAAAGGATTCTAAGACAACCCAGAAGGTCAGATTTTGCGAAAATTCAACTTCTACTCGATTGTACAAAGATTTTCACTTGAGAAAATTAGCAATTCGAGAACGAGTGTTCTGAAGCTAAAAATTCGTGAAAAATCAAGCGCACAAATTCAACTCGAGGAAATTATATGGAAACGATCCAGATACTGAGACTTGCCAAATTCGCCAATTTCAGGAACATGCACAATGTATTTTATGAGAAATCTGAGATTTAAAGGATGCAAAAGACGTTTTTGATGTCTTCTTCTGTGAAAATCGCCCAAGATTTCTTGAGATAACTGATAATTGTGAACTTGAATCTGCAAAAAGATTGATTAAATGAAATCGCCTCTGAGAATTGATGAAGATTCTGCCTCTGAACTGGAAAAATTCGCCTTGTTTGGAAAAACCACGAATTGCTCCTCTTGAAATTTGCGCCTTTTTAATGAAAGAAATTCGATTTTCCTTGAAGAAAATACGAATTTGTATTTGAATTTGAGGTTTCGCCTTTTATTGTTAAATACGCCTTTGAATATTAATTCGCCTTTGAAACCTCTGAAAGATTTGCGAATTTGATTGAAATTTGAGATGCCTTAAAGGAATTAAGGATTTGCGAATTGTCTTGAAGTTTGAAATATGCGCCTCTTTCTCCTTCTGAAGAAATACGAACTTGCTTGAACTTTCTTTGAATTTATAAAATTCGATTTCTTTTGAAGGAAATGAATTTGCCTTAGGAAAATACGAATTCACTCTAGATTAATTTGCTCTTGAGAAAAATCGAACTCTCTTTGAAAGCTTTGTGAAGAACAATGAAGATGGCGCCTGTATAAATAATAATAAATTCGCACCACTTAGCAACTGCAAGAATTCATAAACCCTAACCAGAATAGAAAGCCTCTGATTGGTTGCCTTTCAGTTCGACTGCCACTGTCTGAAGTTCAAATTTGAAAATAATAATAAAATAATTATTATCATGTAATGGCGCCAAAATAGAAACACCATCTAAAAATAGACATATTCTGAACTTCAGTTGACAAACTGGTTGAAGCTCTGAGATTCATCGTCATGCTTCCACGACTTCGAAAAGTCATCACATGAGCAAATTGGCGTCCATTTGCTCAAGATACTTCGTTTTTAATTAAATCCCTCTTTTATAGGCGTAATAGCTATTAGTAACGACGATTTCGGATGACCCGGGTGATCTTGAGGCCCGATCACGGGAATAATCAAGCGGAAAGCCCTCTTGGACAAGGAAGAAATGTAAAATTTGGGAGACATAAACTGCAAAATCCATCGTTTAACCCTTGAAAAATTAAAACACTGATTAAATTGCTTCTGGGTTCGGACTTGGCCATTTTCAAAAGCGCCATCTGTAAGCTAAGCGGTAGCGGCGGTGAATGAGTGAACCACTTTGATCACGAGGCAAGCTCCGGCATGGTAGAATATTACGCATCAATGACTGCTCACACGACAGCTAAAAGCTGTGTTAAGGGCCTCAAAAAGAAAAGCGCCCCTGGCTCAAGGTTGCACTTTGGACATTTCAACGAAAATCAAACGTCGTCAAAACACCCTACTTTGACAGCTGATATCTGGAGCTGGGATGACCCGATTCAGGCGTTATCTGTTTTAACGGACAGCCAGGAGGGACCTTAAGAGAAGTCACTGGAGGTGTCGAGGCAAGAAAACTGCTTCTAAGACCTCAAATTCTCCAGTGCGTATTTTTAATATGTTTACCGCTCCCAGACTTAGCCATTTTCTGGACGTTTTCGGACATCTTCACCTTGTAATATGACACCAAAGGCCTCGCACGCACGAGCGACTGCCAAATGCTGAAGGCTGACGGCTATGCTCGTTGGAAAGATAAATTGATTACGCTCAATAGTCGTGAAGACTTCGAACGCGAACGGGCTCATCTGATCAGCCTGAAGGCTAGGCGCCTAAAGACCATGAAAATACACTGAAAACCATTTGTTGGTTCCGCCCGGAAAATTACGTGCTTAGTAGAATCTCTGCCACGACCACCAGGAACGTCGGATCGACAAGCTGAATGATGCGTTGCGTAGCTAGGCTAGTATACTACTGATGTCGTGAAGACTCTGTCTGCAAATTCTGGCATCTGAGGGGTCCTTTAGGCCAGCGCCCCTGGCTTGTACTTGCACTGGGCATAAACGGAGAAGCTCAAAAACATGAAAACTCCATTTTAAGCTGTTCTCCGGACGTCTGCCGCCTGAACTCTGAGAGTCGGATGACTATGCTTGATATCTCGTCGGATAAGCAGACTAGCTGTGAACAAATTGAATGTCTTCGGCAACGAAACTGACAAGATTTACCCCTGCCTTGAAATGGGCGCCCTCGGGCTAGAGGCGCGCTTTTGCCTGAAAAGAACAAAATTTCCATCTCCTAAAATTTAGGATTTTTACTTCTACAGCGATTTGCGGGCTGTGAGTCTCGGGCATACCATTTGGATAGCTCGACCGGATACTTGGTGATTCTGAAGATTGGTATGCTTGAGCGCGGACAAGATCTTGACCTCAAAACGCTAAGAGCCACGAGCTATACTTGCACTGGGGCTTTCCTGAAAAATCTCCATGATTTGAGCTCTAAACTTCTGTTTGATCATTGGAATGACCGTCGCAATATGAAATGCCGTCATTGAGATGCTCCTCCATCGTGAAAATCTTCATTTTGAGTCTCTGCTTCAGGTTTTGATCAATATAACTGACTTTGACTGACAAACTATTGACAAAAACTCCATGCTTGACATTGCCCAAAACGGTATTTCACAACATTTTAGCGAGGTTTAGACTTTAAAATGCAAAATGCCTTAATGAAGCAAAAAAATTTGGTTTGGGTACAACAGACATGCCATTATGCGGTTGAAACTCCTGATGATGCCCTTGCTGCTCTGCCCCCGGAGTCGGAGGTGGGGTCTCTTTGGGTAAGAATGTAGGCTGTCCAGGCCTACGCTCGTGATAGATCGGTGATGGCTGTCGTGGTGCTGATGCCAAAGGCTGATCCACTCCTACAGTCCTACTCGACTGTCCGATCTGAATATAATGTGGCTGTGATGGAGTACACTGCCTAATAGTGCCCATCAACTGGGACATCATGTCCATCATGTTGTCGTGCCTGCGTCTAAACTCCTCATCAGTGATATCACCCTCTGCATGTGCTTTCCCTGAATCCCTATGTGTCTCTGCAGGAATCTCACGGTCTGCCATTAGGGTTGCAACACTGTTCTCGCTGCTGTTGGAGCTAGATCTGTGAATACGCAATACTCCTGACACTGTCTCACCTTCAAGAATAGGTGGACCTGTCCAATCCTCAACTCTACCTGTTCCTGTACCCTTGGTATAATGAATAATGTCTCTACTCATGAAAAAGCAACCAAAAAGCACTCTGTATTCTGAAAAAACAACTGAAAAAGCATAGGATGGCAGGAAATCTGTGCTCTGATACCACTGTAGGAATCCAGGTGATTCTCAACCCTGAAACCCTAACCGTAAATACTGTTTTTTGAGAGTTTTGTGTGTTTTGTATTTTTTTGTGTTTTAGAGGTTTTTGCAAACAAACTTGAAAGCTGCGATTTTGATCTAAAATTGCTTAAAAATTCATAATAAATTCTAAGGCAATGAATATGCTTGGAAAATGCTCAGAATATATGGGCGCATCAATTTATTGAATTTCCAGAGCTTTTACAATATCAAAAATTGAACATATGAATGAAATACTACTTTAAAGGAACCTGATTGCTGTTACAGCGATGAAAATGAATGAAGAAGATAGTACGGCTGACAGGAATCTCCAAGCACAGAACAAGAGAAATCTCCAGAAACCCAAGGTGCACTGGATCCCTCTGCCAGAAACTGAAAGATGAAGGCGTTTCTTTCTGAAAAGAAAAGTACGGCCCTGCAAGTATAGATTTGTACGGCCCAGCAGCAAGAATAAATATGGTATGGCTTTATTGGAAATGGTGCCAGATCTCTGTGAAAGAACTCTGAAAGGTTCGCCCCAAATGATTGATGAATACTCTCTGCAAACTCTGTCTGAATCGATCAATAAGCTCAAACTGTAACCTCTGTATGAAGCTACCAAGTAGACAATCTTCAACTGGTATTGCACAGTCTCAGTATGCCAGATTCTGAAGAGGTATCGTTCACCAAAATCGTTCATTTGCTGAAACCCTAGGTTTTGCAAACTTCAATGCTTAGAGCAAATAGAAGACAAATTGAATAATCAAATCATAAGAGTTTGATTTGTCTTTTCTTGTGAATATATAGTTTCCTTGAAAATTCGACCCAAAACCTTCTTTTAATAATCATTTAATTAAATGATTAAATACGCCCCTTTTTGACTTAGGAGAAATATATTAAATAATTGGCGCCATCATTAATGAATAATTACTTATTCATTATATAAAATTTTCACTTTATTATAAAGTATAATAAATACTTTATAATACGCCTTTTTATTAAATATTTAAATAATTAATAAAGTGACTTTAATATAAAGTCAAAAATATTAATTATTCAATAAATCATCAAATACTCCATTATTTCTCCATCTGACCGTCAAACTGATGAACTGGGTCGACTCTGAGCTAAACCGCTGAACCAGGTGCCCTGTCCAAAATAGCAGCTTCCGCCTGTCCGGCTTTCTAAAAATAGAAAGTCTCTGAAAAATCACTCTGAAGGATTCTGCGAAGGCCCAACCTGAAACAACTGCAACAATGAAGCTCCAGAACACTGGGTAATTGCCCCAATTGATCCTCTGCACACATCTGTCAGCCTACGAGGATCGAAATAATAGGCTAACCACGTAACCAGCTGCGCTGACTAGGATGGGGACATCACAGATTGGCTGTGGGATTGCTTCGAGGAATGTAAGCCTCCTAGCTAGGCATTGCTTCTCGCTTGAAAGATAGCGACTAGTGGTGAGATAGTATAGTCTGAGTGTTTTGTATCAAGATTTCTGCACTATTGTCATTGTGTGGCTTTGTAGTTCAGATTTGTGCATTTTAGTGAGATTCTAGAAATGCATTTTCCTCATAGCAGATTAGTGTTTTTAATCACAAGTCAAAAAATACAAAAAGTGTTGTTCTGGGTATTGTCTCATTGGTTTTCTCTGTTGGAGGCGACCCTTCATGAATATTTGCAGATTTTAATATGAAGCTGATGATTTTATAATGCAAATTCGTCATTCCTTGTAGGGCGCACTTTCTGGAGTGCCTTGGGATCCGTGCCATTAATTAATAGCCACTTTTAGCTGCCTTTTCTTATAACTAAACTAGGCGCCATCATTTTATAGGTCCATTGCATCAAACTTGAAGTCTTTTGGGTCTGTTTAGGGTGTTATACGAGCAAATTAGTGGATTACAGGCATGCTGGTTTTACATTTAAAAGTGCAGATCTGTACAAATCAGAATCTTAAATCTGGTTCTTGAGTGAAGAAATCAGTCTTGGTATCTTCATTAAGCAAGGAGAATCCTCTTATTAGATGTTCGTTGAATTGTTCTAACTTCATGCTCTTGGCAGGCGAATTCTTCTCATATTGTAAGCTGAACAGTAGTACTGGCAGCAGTTCTTAATCTTGCTTAATTCTGATTTGTAATGCTTATCTTACATTCTGAAGTAGCTTTGTAATAATTTATATCTCCGTCATATGGTAGCTCCCATTCCGTCTCGATCTGGAAAGCACATTCTTGACGTCGAGTATTTTCAGCATCATTGCTTATTTCCTTTCATAGCATTGTAATTCTTACACTCCGCCATATGGTCGCCTCAACTCCATACTGGATTGGGTAGCACATACTTGGTGTTGAGTTCCCTTTCAGTACTTGTAGTGGTAGAAAATCCTCTGACCATATGCTCGCCATCATCGGCGCCATTCTTGGTTAGAGTTACCTTCAGTTGCATTTTGTTTAAGGCACTGACGATCCTCTTGCCATATGACAGCCTCTCTCGTGTTGAGATTGAGTGCGCATTCTTGGCAACGAGTTATTTGTAATCCGCTGGTTTGAATTATCTAACCCTAACGGGTGCTCTCTGCATTGTTGTGTACTTGAAAAAATTAAAAAATTTGGCTCGGAATATTTCAACGAAGGGGTTCATTTAAATTTTTTGAATTTTAACCTTAAAAAATATTTTGCCATCAAATTTATCTTCATTCTTTATCTCTGGGCGTATTTTCCTTGCTCTGCCTTGACAATTCTCATCAATCTCATGAAGTTGGCACACTTTGACTTCTCGCCAATTTTATCCATGCCACGGAAAATTTCATTACCTTCTCAAGTCTGGGCGTATTTTCTCCAAGGAAGGTGGAATTTAAATATTTAGAAAAATATTTTTTTATCTCTAGCATGGGCGCATATGAGGGGTCAAGGAGAAAATTTGAATTTTTTCCTTAGAAAATTTTTCCCCATTCACTCTCCAGTCATGGCGCATTTTGCTTGGGGTGGAGGAATTTCATCAACACTTAGCATATATTTTTTTTATCCATATCTAATAGCCTGGCAAATTGGGTGCATTTTGGACCCCAAGGAGGATTAACACTTAGCCACCTTTACTTGGGCGCATTTTGCATACTGAGGTTAGAAACTTTTCCTTAGCCACCTTAGACTTGGGCGCATTTAGCATATGGAGGAGGATCTAACACCAACGCCCTAGTAATTTTTCCATCAACTTCTCCTTGCACTTGGGCGCATTTAGCACATGGAGGAGAATTTAACTTCAACGCCTTAAGACTTCTTCATCCATCTTCAAGATGGGCGCATTTCACATGTGTAGGAGGATTTACTTCACTCAACAACTTTAACCCATTTCACTTTCATCTTGGGCGCATTCAAAGGGTCAAGGAGGAAGTCAACTCTTTTGTCTTTTTCCTAGCCCATATGGGCGCATTTGGCATATGGTGAAGGAACTAACTTCAACGCCTTAAGACTTCTTCATTTGATCTTCAAGATGGCACATTTGAGGTATGGAGGTGGATAAACTTTATGGGCGCATTTGGCATATGGTGAAGGAACTAACTTCAATGCCTTAAGACTTCTTCATTTGATCTTCAAGATGGCGCATTTGAGGTATGGAGGTGGATAAACTTCATGCCTTAGAAACTTTTTCATCACCCTATTTCTCCTTGGGCGCATTTTGAGGGTGGTGAAGGATAAACTTCATGCCTTAGAAACTTTTCACATCCATCACCTTATTTTTCCTTGGGTGCATTTTGAGGGTGGAGGAGGATATTTTCATGCCTTAGAAACTTTTCTATCAACCTCCTGACATGAGGGCGCATTTAGAGGTGTATGCAGGATAAACTTCAACACTTAGATTTTATTCCATCATCTGCTTGAGCTGAGGGCGCATTTAGGGGGTCTTGTTGGACTTAAATCCGGACTTAGACAATTTTCATCATCAGCTGGAGACCGGGCGCATTTGAGGGGTCAAGCAGGATAAACTTTTCCTTAGACAATTTTCAACCTTCTGCCAGCTCAAGACAAGGCACATTTTGGGGGTCCTACTGGATGTTCTTCAGACTTAGGCGTTTTTCTCATCTTCACCAGCCAGCTCATGCCTTACTATATATAGTAAGTCCTTTGATTTTCACACTTCTGAAGCTTGGATTGATTTGGAATTTGCACCACAGGATCTTCATAACCTAGATGATTTGTTCACACTGCCATCTCGAGCTGACTTGCTATTTATAGCATGTTTTTGAAGTTGTTTTACTATTTATAGTAACTGCTTAGTTTCATGACTTCCCCAACTCCGTTTGACTTGAAATCTGAATGTCGTGACCCTCATCGGTAGACCTGCCCATCCACACTGGCACCTGCTGCTGACTTACTATTTATAGCCTGTTTCTGAAGTGGCTTACTATAAATAGTAAGTGTTCCCATTGCCTTCAAATTTTACCGATGGATGGCTTGAAAGATACTGATCGCAGTGGGATACACTGGTTTTCGAAAATTCTGGCATTTTACCCCTCATTTTGGGTCCCAAAGCTGGAAACCCTAATTTGACTTGCATGTCGATCAAACGACCTCCATTTGACTCCATTTTTGTTGCACTTTGCTCTGTTTGTGATACTGATGTGCTAGGCAGCTGTCAGAATGGTCCTGCTAAAAATAGTAAGTCTCTAAAAAGTGATCATCTTCTCTTGCATGTCACATCACTGCGTAGCTCTTGAAAAACCCATAAGGAATAACCTGACATGCACTAAAAAGTGCTGCATGCAAACCCTAAAAACAGCCACTGAAGATGGCTCCTAAAAAGATCTTGATTCTGGTTTGCATGTTATACCACTGCGAAGCTTTCGAAAAATCCACAAGGAATGTCGAGACATGCGTAGAAAATTTCAACATGCAAACCCTAAAAATAGCCTCCGAAGGTTGAGTTTTGAAAGTCATCATCTCATTTTGCATGTTATATCATTGCGTAGGTTTCAAAAAACCCAGAAAGAATCTCCAGACATGCACTGAAAAACTTTGCATATAAACCCTAAAATTTGCTCCTGAAGGTGACATTTGCTACAAATAGAAGGTTGTCCGTTTTAGCTCAAAATTTGCAGACAACTAGCTTGACATGTCTTGGATGCAGTGTAACGATCGGAACTTCAAAAGTGCTGAGAGAACGCCCTGAATTGAACACTTACTAAAAATAGTAAGTTGTCGGAATTTGATGAAACTTTGCTGAGGACCTGCTGGAAGCATGCTGACTACATTACTGAGCTCAGATTTCAATTTACTCACTCCATTTGACTTCAAACTGACCGGAAGAAAGCAAATCCTAATTCTCAGACTTAGCCAAAATTTCACATTAGACGAGCACATCCCCGGAAAGACAAATAGAACAAGAGAGAGACAACAGGAAAACTAACCAAAATCAAGCCAAAAGACCCGAACGAAGCAGAAATTAGGGGTCCCCATTTGCAATGGGGCGATGTGTGAAAAAGGTCACAACACTTTCTTTACACAAATAGGAGTATAGTTCATGAAGCAATTCCCTATCTATACATAGACAACAACTTCAAATCTCAGACAGTAATGACAAATTCCAGAAGTATTATAGGAATTACTATAGAATTTGATAGTAGAAGAATATCCCATGCCGAGTTTAAGCTTTCTTCCAAATGATGATGGTTTGGTTTGTATTCACAACACTTCCAAACTATCAACAAATTCTTCAAAAGGGTCCGCTTCTCTCTCTTAGAACATGAATACTCAAACAGTTATACAGCTGATATTGGTTTCAGCTTCTCAATATGAACTCAGGAGAATTCAATAACAGAGTATGATGACTCTCAAAAAATTATAATGATGATTGCACTTTCAAAAACATACAAAAATGGCTCTCAAGAATATAATGAATGCTCTCAGAAATTATAATGATTGCTCTCAATGATTCTACGCAGAAAGCAAGATGAGTGAATAAGTAAAAAGTGGTGAAGTGTTTGCAAACAAGAATGAAGCGGCTATTTATACAGCCCAAAGCTTCCAACGTATCCCACAAAGTAAGGCAGGGGTTCTGCCACCTCTATCACAGATGAATTCAACTTACACAAATGTCACTTATTCCCCATTTAAAATTCGACAACAGTTGAAGACCAATTCAGAAACACATGATGAATTGACAGCTATAGGTTAAACTTCCAAAAATGGTGCCAATCTCATCTAGGCAGATTGGATATCCCAGGGAAAAAGTCCCTTCTTGTTTTGAAGACACATTGACAGATTTGCAACTATATGTGATTGAATGAATCAAATATTAGTTCATACGCACTTCCCAGTGCGGAAATACTTCCTGCGCGATAATCTATTCTGACGCTTTTAGTGTTTGAATAAATGAATGGTAAATATTTAAGTTTCAATAGTTTGAAAACTAATATTTTGTAATGTCCCCATTTTGGAGGTTATTTGATTTAATTAAATTAATTAATTAAGTTGTCCAAAATAATGATTTTTCATGAGGATGACTAATTGATTATTTTAATTAAATTAAAAATGGTATTAAGTTAATTATTTATAAGGTTATCAAATAAATTAATATTATAAGGTGACCTTATATTTAATCACTTAATAAAAATAAAATAATATTCTAGAAGCTTCTTGAAGGATTGGAGAAAAAGAATAAATAGAGGGGTTGCCTATGCTTGTAGACATCCAAATTTGAAGTTGATATTTGATAATCCATCTTGTGGAGCCAAGGGTTTTTGCAGATTGTTTCTTTATCATAGGAAACTAAAACTTCCTATTGATAGCATAACGGAGGGAGTGAAATATCTCTTGAAAGGTTGCATTATTGGAGGAAGGTATCTCAGCCTTTCTATTTGTGCTTTCATGGTGGCCCAGAGCCAAGAACGCTGAAGACATCATTGGATATCATTTGGAGGACAGTGGGAGGGTTAGTAGTTGCATTGGTAAAGAGTTTGGAGGAGTTTTGCATTGTGCTAAGGGTCTGAATACGAAGTTGCAGAGGTCTGATCAGAAAAACCAGTCATGAACAGTCATTGAAGGAGGCATCGATTTCATTCATAGAGGCTTGTATTTGCATCGTTTTCACTATCACTTGGAGCGCTTGATTCTTAAAGGTTTGGAGATCATTTTTTGGAGCTTGAGGAGCCCATTAGTAGCTGATATATATTTATTTTCTGAGGTCTGCTAGAACAAGGGTGATTTGGGCTGGGGGAGCACAAATAAATTCATAAAAAATCATACACTTGTCTTTGGCTTATGGTTATTGGAGCAATTGATTTCTAGAGGATGGACAATGATGTTTGGTGATAAAAATCAGAGGTTGCAGCTGCTATTATTTTACTTTTTGAAGTCTGAAATCTCCAGCAGGGGCGGCTAGGGCTGAGACATCATCCATTACTCATAAGGTGCTCTCGTCCTTTGTTCTTGTTTGCTACTTCATCTCCAATCCAAGGCGACTTCAAGTACCAGGTTTCCATGTACATTTTGATAGTTGCATTGATCATATGATATCATTAGTATTGCTGCTGTAGATGTCCATTTGCTTCAGACTTTGCATTGTACTTGTTCATGAACATAAGCCAAGAGTCTTGGCGTCTACATATGCTATTGTACTCGGAGATTGCATATAATAAAGGAGTAATAAGTTGCAGGTCTATTATTTGAAGATATGTCCATGTTCATGATGATAGAAGTTTGCATGCAAAGTGTTTGTAAAAATGTCTCTTGGCTGTGGGTGCATTTTATTCACTTAATTTCTCATTTGTATGCATTTAAAATTACAAAAGAGCATTGTATTACATTTAGAAGCTTGCATAGTAGTTGTAGAAGTTATTTGAAGCCTTCAAAGTCATTTTAGCATTCATTCTTGCATCACACAACAATCTGAAACTTCATACCACCAACATAGAACATTGCATATAAACTGTTTGACAAAATTACAAGGCTACAAATTGAAGCAAATTGAGGTCAGTTTGAGCAAGGCTCATTACATATTTCATGATGCAATTCATATGTTAAAAGATTCACTTTGAATCGAATACGAATTAGCCCGATTCCATTATTTAATTAATGGAAAATATCAATGGCTAGGAAATAAGTCGATTTCCTAAGTGGGATCAATTTAGAAAATAATTCGATTTTTACAATTGAGAGATTGATAATATATATATTGTATTGTATAAATATTATCATAGTTTTAAATATTAAACATATATATATATATATATATATATATATATATATATATATACCCAAGTATTAATATATATATTATATATATATATATATATAAAATAAATATTTATAATCTTTAATATATAATTATTTGTATCGTGAGCCAGTTAGCATATCCGACATATATATATATATGTAAGTTGTTAGGCAATAATAATATAATATTATTAATATCCACATAACATAGGTTGTGTGCATATATACATGTATATATGTTCGTATATATTCGTCTATGTGCACGTATATGTAGGTATACCATATCGATGCATTCGTATGAGCACATCCGTTTGCCAACATATGTTTGTATTGATATGTAGATACATATGGATACATGTATATACTATATACATTTATATATGCCCACTTCCTATCCACTTACATTCAATAACGTTACCATCATAATGATTGTAATATCACAAGACAGATACATAGATAAAGATCACTTATAAATGCATACAAAAGTAGACAAGATTCCTAATGCAAACATACAAGCCTACGGATGACTTACCTATTACCCACACAAACTGACTCAGTTCACTCTAAGGTGACGTGTGTGTATGCTCAGATAGTTTACTTTACTGGTTACCCGACCAAGTTCCTCTCCCGAGTGATATTTCCCCTCCGCTTGGAGGAATGGTTCGCACACTTGTATCCACTGACATAAACTCAAGGCAGTCACATGTTCATAACATTAGCAGAATACATAAACATCTCAAGTTAGAATAACATGATTCATTAACCTCCTTATGCAATATTTCACCATGAATAACATCAACTGAGATAACATCAAATGAAACAACATCAAGTGAGATAACATTCATATTGAAAACAAGGTACAAGCATCATTAATTCTTCTCCAAAATTCACATTATATTCACATTTACCCTATCTACTAATGATAAATAGTAACGTCACAATTTGGGGTGTAACAGCAAGGTAAAGTCATAAACCCCACATTTTCCCTAGCTCAGTGAGTCCAATGCTGAAACTTGCCATACATGGACTGTTCACCAAAACATGGGAAAATGTGGGGTTTATGTATAAAAATCGCTGATGTTTGGAGTTTTAGCTGAGCATGCTAGACAAAGCATTTGTTTTACATGTGTAATCTCACAAGACAGGCACCTAGGTATGGTGTTTGTAGGGGCATTGATATTGCGAGTGAATGGAGAGGCTCATTTGCAGGCAGAAATGGTCTTTAAGGTTGTGGGAAGACTACAAGGCACAGACAAAGTTCTTAAAGACTTACCAAGTAGCTGGTGCTTGAGCTTGGGCACAAGCTGTGTGCAAAAGCCACAAACATGCTTTTAAGTTACAAAAATTTTCTATGAAACATTCCAAAAAAAATAATTAACCTTTTTTAATTGCTTTTTGTATACTGCCCTGTCTAATTGAGTGCTTGTTCTCATGGTGCATGAGACAGCCCCCAAGCGCTTAAATTATTTGTCCTTGATTGCATGAAATTTGTTGTTTTTTTTCTTAAGTTCTGAGTTGAAAATTATTGGTCTGCCGAGTCGAAATCTGCAAACTATGTACTATCCATTTTCTATTTAGTATTTAGTAGATGCGATTATTGCTGTGTAGTTTATACGATATGCATACCATGGTTACAAAACTGGCAAAAAATCATGATTTATCAGCTTTTGGCATCTATGCCAATTTTTTTAAAAATGCAAATTTTATTTTCGAGGGTTTGGCCATGTCATTGACTGATTTTTTGGGGGAAATTTAGCAATTTATCTTCACTTTCTAGAAATTGTAAATCTTCTCCCAAAAATTGGGATTTTTTCATTTTTTTCTGATTTGTGCATCAATTTTTCTGATTTTTAGCGTAATCGAAATCCTATTTTTTGCCAATGAATTGAACAAACTTTATCTTTTGGTTTACTGATTTATTCCTGAGAAGGATTTTTCCTATAATGATCTGAAGAGACTACTGTTTCTTTGATAGAAAAGGTGAAACAAGTATACTGATTACTCTTAATGTATTTATGTTTGAAGACAGTCTAAAGTATGTGCAAAATGCATTAAATAATGGGAAATTTCCAAGTTGTATTATTTTCCAATCAATATGATAGACATTTAGAGGTTTAGAACATGGCAAAAGTAACTCTAAATTCCAAGCAATATAATAGACGTTTAGAGGTTTTGAACATGACAAAATTAACTCTCAATATTTTTTTAAGATTGGGTTTGCTGTCTGTATTTAATGATATCCACAGACAAAGGCA
The DNA here is from genome assembly GCA_007258455.2 of Sequoia sempervirens. Taxonomy (NCBI): domain Eukaryota; kingdom Viridiplantae; phylum Streptophyta; class Pinopsida; order Cupressales; family Cupressaceae; genus Sequoia; species Sequoia sempervirens. The sequence continues at coordinate 304,603,536 of VDFB02271358.1, forward strand.
TTACAAGGTTTTGTTCGAATCTATGAAGAGGGTTTTTGCCAATATAACGGATAGCTTTTGTGTAACTAGCTGGATGCAGTTGTTTGGTTGATTTTGATAGTTCTCTGATTTATGTATGTCTATCCTTCAAAAAATACCCGTTCTCTTATTTTCTTTAAATAAAAAATTAATAAAAAAATTTCTCTGTCCAAGATAGGCTGGAACCCAACTGTTTGTAATAATATTTTTTCCATATATTTGGGAGAAAAATAACTGTTATATATTTGTTCTGTCATGAATTCTTAGCTCTAACCAGAATAACTTAGTGCTTATTTTTTGCCTTGAGGATGCTGAAACTCTCATGTAACAACCATTCAAACCATGTTGCTTTCTAACATTACAGTGATTAAAGATTCACCTCTATCTTGCTAAATTAAAATTGAAATTTTAAATTTAGAGTGTTTTGTAGAGAATTATTGTTCACATGGCATGTAGCAACACAGCTTTTTTTTTTTTTTCTGTGCCAGAATTGAAGATGTAAGAATTGAGTATCAATGTTTCATGGTTAACAAAAGGCAGCTGGTTGCAGGTGACTGGGTCGAAAGTCGAACATATCTTTGTGGATGGAGAGGAGCAGTGTAACTGTATCTATGAAGTTTTATGGCTTGCTGGTCCATATGAAAGAGAAAGGACATCCATATACTGTGAGAACATCTACTTGTTACAGTCTAAGAAAATTCAAAGGCACCCTGTAATTAAGGATGTTGTAAAATATTTAGAAAATAGAAAGGATTCGCTTGTGTATACACCCTTTCTTATGGGAGATGCTAAGGATGGGTCTGTTTTGAAAAATTGTACCAATTCCTTTGTAGATGGTTTCTCTGGAGGCTGGATTGATGATGACTCTCCCAGGTTATGGAAAAATTGTGGTACTGATGGCAATGTAGTAGGCAATGGTGATAATGACTGTCTCTTTTTCTCTAGGACTGGGGATGCTCTTGTGAATAGAAATAAAGAATTCTCAGAAGATTGGTCAGCAAGGTTAAGCAATTGTAATAAAAGTCCATCTTATGTGATAATTGAAGATGAGAGTGGAGACATGCAAAAAACTGATATTGTAAATATGTGTCCTCCAAACACAAAAGTACAGAAAAACTGGGATGTAGCCAAGAATGAGGGGGTCATGAATGCTTGCACTCTTTTTACAGAGTGCAGAAGCAGAGAACCCAAGTTCACAGATGAGTTTGCTAATAATATTTATATTCAAATCCATGGCAAAAACACTGGATGTGAACAACCTTTAGATGGATTGAAAACACCATGCTTGAAACCTAAAAAGAGGAAGGATCACTTCTTATCAGACTTTAATGCCTGTAAAGATTTTACCTGTAACAGAGAGAACAAATCTGCTAAGGGCATAGATTTGTGCATTTCAGATTCTATGGGGAAGCCCCAAGGAAAACAACCCAGAGATGATGAGAGCAATTCAGTCAAGAATTTGATAAAAGGGAATATTTCTTGTGGAAAGGAGCAAGGAGATGTGGGTAAAAACAATGATGCTCTGGCCAAAGCAGAGAATGTTATAGCAGAAAACAAATTGTTGGTATCAACTCCTAAGTCTTGCTGTGGGCATACAGAGGATTTACCACCAAAACATACATCAAAGTATACAGCCACAGAGGATTTACCACCTGTGCAATGTGAACATGCACATCATTCTCCTACAGGATTACATGATTTTTCCACAGATATTTTACATGATGGTTACAAATGCCGTTGTCATTTTTGTAGGAATTGTTGCCCATGCTGTAACCACTTTCATTTAAGCCATGAGTACTGTGCAGAATGTGACAGATATATTTGCAGTGTGGTTGGTAAAGCTCCTTATTATTATAGCCAAGTGGTATGCACTGGATGCTGCTCAGCGTGTAAAGAGTTAGCTGCTAGCTCATCTGATCATCTTGAAGATGGCAATGATTGCTTAGAACCATTAAAAGATGGATTTACTGATTACAAGTCACAAAGTGAACTCAGACATGCTGGAAATTTAGAACTTTCCACTCACCAGCCATCAAAGTCATGTAAAAAATTGCATTATGGGGGTATGGAAACTGTTAATAACAAAGGTAAATGCAATATCTTGGAGCAGGCCGTGGGACAGATTTCTATGAATGTTACTTGTCAACCTAGAAGGAGAGAAGAGTTGCAGAATCAACACAAGTTATTTGCTTCCTCACATGTTATCTTGCTAGAGAATTTGGACAAAGATGTGAACCCATCAGATGTATTAAGTATCATTCGCCAAGCAGGTGTGAATTTTGTAAAGGTATATGTCTCACCACCTCAAAGTTTCCAAAAGTTTACAAGAGGCATTGTTTTCTTTGAAGACCTGGAAAGCTTCCAAAGGGTGTCTGCATATTTGCAGAATGAAAACATTATAGTTACGTCTTCAAAGGGAAGGTAACAACATGTCCTCCCTTTATTGCCCAAGTATTAAATATGAAAAGGTATTTGATTGCATGTCATTATTTTTTTTAACAACCTTAATTTAAATTTTGCACCTTTGTTTTGAATAGCTTGGTGAACTTATATTTTTCCATTTATTGTATGAAGCCCTTTGTATTTAGCATTCTGCCTGAAAAAATGGAATGCCTTGGCATTAGACAAATTAAATTAAATACTCTTAATGGAGATGTTATTATATAATGGTAGATTCAAAATCTTATTTCTTTAGCTCAAGCCTTTAGAAATGTGCATATATTTGTGTGAGTGCATGTGCATGTTGGATTGAAAAGAGTGCTTTTCATTTCCATCTGATTCTGTGGTTTTGATATTCTCTAGCATAACACAGTGCTGGAGGGTAAGTGCATGCATTTGAAAATATTCAAGGTTTAGTGCTTGCCTTGAATGGTTGCAGACAATCAATTTGGAAGAGACCCGTTGGCATTCACAAGACAAAGCAAGTTAATCAATGTGCAATACAAGAGGGATCTATTTTAAAATCATTTATTGAAAAATTCATGAAAATTTGGGTTGCAAAATCCTCAATTGAGGATATGCCCCATTCTTATTTGCAGTGATACATTATGACATGTTAATGTTGGGAACACATCATTTGCTGTATACATTAATTCACTAAAACACTTGTGCCACCAAGTTGTTGAGTTCTAACATTAACATATGTAGTACTAATGCATTCATATTGACTTTTGGCACTACATTATTTGCTGTATACATTAATTCACTAAAAAACTTGTGCCACTAAGTTGTTGAGTTCTAACATTAACATATGTAGTACTAATGCATTCATGTACTTGTGGCACTAAGTTGTTGAGGTCTAACATTAACATATGTAGTAGTAATGCATTCATGTTGCTGATGCAATCATAGGCTGTCTTTGCATTCACTTGAAGCCTAATCGAGATATAGCAACATCAAATGCTACTACCATAATTGATATCATGATTTTGTTGTGCAATGTTCATGGTATGGGGCATGGCCTGTTAAATACATTGTGTACACATTGGAGACTAACGCTTTATCTCTTCTCAAATAAATGTAGGCTTTCTTGTGTTGTACCCGAACCAAATTATTTGCTTCATCAAGGCATTTTGCTTAAAATAGTCTAAACCTTGCTAAAATGATGTCAAATACAGTTTTTGGGCAATATAAAGCATGGAGTTTTGTCAGTCAAAGGCAGTATCCATTGATCAGAATTTGAATCAGAGACTCAGAATGAAGCATTTCACGATGGAGGAGCATTTCACAACGACAATTATACTTTTAAATGGTCATTTCAGTGGCTAAAATCAAGATTTCAGTGGTCAATTTTTGAAGATTTCTCAAGGAAAAGCAAAATTGCGCCCCTGTAGCCCAGGGGCGCCCTTCTTTTTGAAGGCCTAAATTTTGTGGTAAATGTTCATGAATATAGTCAATCTTTTCAGAATTAGTCTGCCTATTCGATGAGCTATCCTACGAGGCTATTCGAGACTCGTAACTCCGGTAATCGGCGATAGAAGTTGAAGATTCCAAAGTTGTAGGTTGCAAAAGCTCATCTTTTTCCAGCTTTTGCGCCCTTGTAGCTCAAGGGCGCACCTCTTTAAGGGGGGTTAGATCTTGGTATTCTTGATGGTTGATGCAGTTAATCTCTTCATGACTAGTCTGCTTGTCCAACGAGCTATCGAATGTAGTCATCCGAGTCCCAGAGCTCCGGCAGTCAGCGTCAGAAGATGAGCTTATGAGGACAGTTCACATCACAAAGCTTCCTCAAATGGTGTAATTGCGCCCCTGTAGCTCAGGGGCGCCCTTCAAGATGACCTCTGAGATGGTTGAGTTTGCTGATGAGGTCTTCTTGACATCTTTGATACTCTAGTCCAGCTTTGCGATGCACCAACTTGCCTGTTAATCCAACATTCTGAGAGATCGTGGTAGAGATTCTACAAGGCACGTAATTTCACGGGCGGACTGGCATATAAATTTCATTTTATTTCTGTAGGCCAGGGGCGCCTAGTCTTTAGGCCTGTCAGATGACGTTATTGACATTCAAAGTCTTCACGGGACTTGAGCGTAATTACTCCAACTATCCAACGAGCCCAGCCGTCAGCCTTCGGGATTTGGCAAACGCTCGTACGTGCGAGGTCTTTGGCGAAATACTGAAAAATGAAGACAGCTCAAAAAATGGCTAAGTCTGGTCGTTTATTCCATCTTGAGAAAGGCGCCTTTCTATTTGAGGTCTTAGAAGCAGTTTTCTTGCTTCGTCACCTCTAGAGTCTTCTTTCGTAGGTCCTTCTGGCTATGCATCGAAACAAACAGTGCTCGAATCGGGTCATCCTAGCTCCAGATATCAGAGGTCAAAGTAGGACATCTGGTTGAGAGTTGCGCTTTCGTCAAAATGGTGTTCGTGCCTTTTCAAGCCAGGGGCACTTTTACTTTAAAGGTCCTTAATGCAGCTTTCAGATGCCTTGCATATATTCGTAGAATGCAGAATACTCCTAGTTATGCAGTGTGCTTGGTTGTCTGTCTGTAGGGTTCACCATTCATCGTCAGCAGCCGTTTGAAGCGTCAGATGGCAGTTTGGAGAAATGGTTAAGTCTAGCTACTGAAAATCAATTTAATCAAGGGCGCCTAATTTTCTGAGGTGTTAAATGATGGATTTTGCAGTGATGACTCCTAGTAGACATTTCTTCCTTGTTCTGCAGGCTTCGCGATGAATATACCTGTTCAGTCTCAGCATCATCTGGTCACCTAGGAATCAGTGTCGAAGATGGCCAGTTGTAACTTTGTAGTCTGCTACAAAGTAGGAAGTTAATAAAAAGTGTAATATCTTGAGCAAATGGATGCCTATGAGGTCAAATAAAGACTTTTTGAAATCAGTGAAGTTTGTCGGTGAATCCAAGTGCTTTACTTGGTTTGTCAATTGATGTTAAATAATATTTAATATTTATTGTTGCATATTTAAGCATTAAATGGCGAATTTCTAAAGTTGGCGCCCTCTTTATGCTGGAATTTCAAATTGCATAATAAATATTTTATTATTATTTAAGTTTCGAACTTCAAGTCAGTCACAGTTCACTGAAGGGGTCCAATCAGAAGACTTCTATTTTGGTCGAGGTTTTAAATCTTGCAGTAAACAACATGGTGCGAATTCTCTTTATTTAAGTATGGCACCATCATTAATCATTCACACAGCTTCAAGGCAAAGGCGATTTTCAGAGGCAAAGGCAAATTTATCATCAGCTATCAAGGGCGATTTCATTAAACAATCCTTTTTGCAGGTTAAAGTTCACATTCATCAACAAATTTGAAGAACAGGGGCGATATTCACAGAAGAAAGAGCTTAGAAAAAAACGTCTTTTTCCTCCTTGTTTCTCAAATTTCTCTCAAAATCCAATTCGCATGTTCCTGAAGTTGATAGAATTTGACAAGTTTCGACATCTAGATCATTTCTATATAGCTTCCTCAAATTAAAATCGTGCGCTTGATTTTTCAGGAATTTTTAACTCCAGAACATTCATTCTCGAGTTTCTAATTTTCTCAACTGAAAACTCTTTGCATGGTCGAGTAGAAGTTAGATTTTCACATTTCTGACGTTCTGGGTTGTCTTAGAGTCTTTTTCTGGACAAAACTCATATCTCAGATTTTTCGCCGAAAATAACTCTTCAAAAGGCTATTTTTAGCTTTCCAGAAATCTTGTCAAAACGTAGTCGAGTTCACAGTCAACATGTGAGTTTTTCAGAATGCAATACACTTAGCACGAATATAGGACCAAAACAGTCCTTACTCACGACTTCATCGGGACAGTTGAGACGAATCTTCACAAAGTGTTGCCATAAGCAGTTCTATATCCAATCAAGATCAGAGGTTTGATTATTCAGAACATTCAGCAGTCCGGGTTATTGGAGGCCGCTTCCATACCTATCTCCGTTCATTGTATTGAATTCGTGATGTCTTGTATTAAGCATTACAATTCTACTACTCGTGAGATAGTGTCAGTAGACGGACAAGTTATTTGCAGTCTCAAGCCTCTGGACGTTGAAAGAAGTTTTGGTATACCTCAGCACCCGAACAGTTTAGTTATTTCTATGGAGTAGTGTGAGCAGGCATTCAATGCTGATGTGGACAAGTGCCAGAGTAAAATGGCAGAAAGATGGTTAAAGCAAGCGAAGAACAGATTGCCAAACAATGTGGGTCGTGGTGAGTACAAGGATGAGTATGTGATTCTAATTACACTCTTGAATCATGTCTCAGGTCAATCACATGCAAATGTTTTCCAGCCTTGGATGTATTACATTATTGGTCGCATCATATCTGGGCAGGAGCATTATGACTGGGCATCCTTCATTAGCGATGTTATCCACAAGCAGATCACTGGTTTCCTAGTTGCTCATGAGTTTCACGTGTGTTCTTATCTCGTGTACTTGATTGCTTATCAGGGTCAGTTCCGAGGACTAAACACCGTGGGCATTCTCAATGTTCAAAAAGTCTATCAGTATTATGATCAGCTTGAGTTCACTAAGGCTGAACATCATTTCAAGCGTGCTCACGAGGCTTTCCTGACTTACACAGTAAGAAATTTGGACCGGGAGTTGCACGTTCGTATCTCGACAGTTGTTAGAGCAGCGATGGATGGTTGGGCGGATTGGTTTATTTAGTTCCCGACATACACCTACATTCGAGTATATGGATTTATAGGAAATCCAGCTATGCTTCCACGTTATCCTTCGGATAAGACAGTCTTTATGGAGTTCCTGAGGTAGTTGCATGATGTTCATCGTCTTTTACGCCGCAAGCATAGACCATCCGCTAATTTTCCTTTTCAGTTTGGAATGTGTTGGTGCAAGACGGCAGCTGATGCCAAAGTTGCAGGATAGGAGCTTGAGAAATATCATCTCAAGTATCTTGTTGAGGCACGTGCCTATGATCTTTCAAGTCATTACACAACTCGTCTTGCTGGACGCGCATTTCATGAACCTTCTATGGAGGATTATTGGGCAAACTGCGCAGATGATTTCGAGGTTCGCAGGTGTAGCTATGGCCGTTTCTCTCTCTCACAGATTTCTGTTTTCTTGTCAAAAGATGTGGGAGATTTATTAGATGATGAGGGAGAAGTTCTTCCTCAGTTTTTCAAAGAGCAGGTCGACACACAGCCGCTGCCACCAGTTGATTGGTACGCCAAGGAGTACGCAACAATAAAGGAGAGGTCAAGTAGAGTTATTCAAAACAGTATACTTTACCTCGACAACAACAAGACCAGGAGGGTAAGTTTGCCTAGAGCAGAGCTGCTAGTGGTGAATCCTTCACTACCTTCCTCGTCAAAACCTAAACAAAAGAAGAGGAGCAACCTTCCTAAGAAAGGTCAAGCGCCAAACAATTCAAAAGGCAAGGCGCTTGCCATTAATACACCCACGGAGCCTGACAGACAACCTATTACAGAGCCATTTCAGAGGCCAGTTCAGAGTCCGCCAGTGCCTGAGGTTCAGCCTCAAGTTCCTACACCAGTTCCCGAGCAGTCACTAGCACCAATTCACATTGAATTGGATTTAGACTCCCCGTCTCGCAGTGGTTCTTCTACATATTCACTTTCGTCACAGCCTCCTGTTGTTAGTACAGACCCTCCAGTAGCATTAGCCGAGATCAGTCTTGGATTGAAGCTCAATTGGGAAGGAAGAGGAGGCAGCCATCCTATGTCCTTAATCGTTCAGATTTTGTTCAGGTTTACCAGGATGCGCTAGATAAGAGGGTCAAGAACATGGTCCACGTGGAGAGGAATACTGACATGGAGATTGTCGTTGAGACTGCTATACCTCCACAGGGGAAGAGTTTGGATGAGTTGGGATCTCAGGATTTCGAAGTTATCACAGTCAACCTTGGTCGTAGCACATGCCAGACTCAGGTTGATTTCCTACAGGTTGCTACAGACAGTGCCAGGGATAGAATGCTGAAGGACGGAGAAGATAAGGCAGCCCTCAAGGCTGAAATCAGACAGCTTCGTCAGTACATTTCTAGCCTTGTTCACAGGTCAGATGTCGTTGCCACACCCTCGCCGATGCTTGAGCCTCCAGCAAAACAAGGTCAACTTAATCATTTAGCTGCATATGGCAAGCGTTTGGATGAGTGGGAGGAGTTCGTTGCTAGAGGCTGTGCTATTCTTACAGAGTTATATCAGTTGCGGTACAATGCACGAGAGCTCCGTCTTCGTCTCCAGGATGAGGAGCAAGACATGGCAATTAATAGACCCCGGGATGAGATTATGATTGCTCACCTGAGTATGGCATATGAATCAGTCACAAATGTAGAAGATAGAGAAGCTATCTATTCTTGGAAAACACAGTTGGTTTTCAAGGCAAAGATAGAGGAGACTATGGCGTCAGAGTTGGCTGAGAGTAGAGAGCACGTTACTAGTGCACTCCAGTTTGTGAGGACCCTAGTATCTCGCTTGCCGTGTCGATATCAGATTGAGGGTGGTGCATATATTGAGCTTACTGATGTTCAGTCAGAGCTCCAAGCACTCATTCATACTATTTTCAGTGGGGAGACCGTTGGCTGTAAGATTAATTAGCTTACAGTCATGTCAGCGTTGTTCGATGAAGCAACAAGGAGTAGGGGTGAACTTCAGTCCCAGATCACAGCTGGTGAGTACATGCTGCGCAGGCATAGTATTCTTCGTTAGAGTATCAGAGCTCCAGACAGTGATGCAGTTAACAATCTCGTTGAGGGATTGGTTGCTTGAGATCACGATCAATAGACTTCAGTTCCCATCTCTGAGAATAGATGTTACACACAGGAGTTAAAGTCGGTGTTACCTTTTCAAGTTAACTCGCTATCTTATCTCATGCATATCTATTATGAGATCAGCTATGTTCACTTGGAGTTTTATTTTAGGGTTTTACGTTAACTGATGGTAGTGTCCCAGTTAACTTGCTTTCAATAAGGACGTGCATGCTTGCACAATTGTCCATTTCTAGATTAGATGTTTCGGTTAACTGATGGTAGTTTTCCAGTTGACTGTATAGTTTATTTTATTAGGGCTTAGCAATAAATCTTGCATGCATTGCAAGACTGTAGTTGACTCAAGGTGATTTTAGGGTTCCCTACACCTTTGATGTCTATAAATAAGAGCTTTTGCTCATTTGTACATAACTTTGCACGAGAGAGAAATATATGCTGTGCCTACCTTGCCCTTCAATATTGCTCGCTCAGACTGTCATGCGTTTTTGCTATTATGATGAATTGTTATGCCACATAGGGTTTCATGCAATTATAATGGTGAATTCTTTCCTTAGTTAGATCAAATTTGTTTTGTGTTCAATAAACTTGTCCAGATTGAGCTGATAGTTGTGCCACCTTGCCTTAAAGTTGAGAATCTGAACTTGGTTATCGTGTGATGTGTGTGAATAATAAACTTATTCAGATTGAGCTGATAGATGTGCCACCTTGCCTTCCAAGTTGAGAATCTGAACTTGGTTTATCGTATATTGTTGTTTCCAATAAACTTGTTTAGATTGAGCTGATAGATGTGCCACCTTGCCTTCAAGTTGAGAATCTATACTTGTTTATCGCCGATAGTTATCAGAATGTCCCCATTTTGGCCCTACACTTTCATTTGATTTAGCCTATTTCCTAAATCAGAGGCTGTCGAGGTGGAAAATTAGGTTTCTTTCGATATCACCGGGCCATGCTCGAGGTTGTGCACTTACCATTTATAGCAATTCACTATTTTTAGCAAGTCTATCTTTTGGCAAGATTCTAGAAGCGCAGCTCAATCCTTTGGTACCAATGTTCAGTTTGGTTTCTGTTGTTTTGATGTGAACTTACTATTTATAGCAGTTGGCTATTTTTAGTAAGTCTAATTTTGGCAGTAGCATCATCAGCAATTCAGCTCAAGTCATTTTGCTATCCTTCAGTTTCAGTTTGGCTTTGGTTATCTCCATGGATTAAGTTTTATACTTAGTCATTTTTATGTTTCTCAGTTGTACCCCCACGCCTAGGAATGATCACTTCATGTTGTTTTTAAAAGGGGGTCATTAAGGGGTCAATGGTGCATTTAATGAATTATTAAATGCTTTATTGTTGCAAAGTGAAGTTGGATGCCTAATAGAGGTTGATTAATATTTTATTATTTCAAAAAGTGAAATGCTTAAAGTGTCATTCCTTTTGGAAGTTGAAGTGATTCAACTTCTTGGAATTTGAAGAGTCTCTTGTTGCTTCATTTGCCAATTGAAGCTTATATATTGCTGCTGTTTGAAGAGCTGATTATCTTTGGAAATATTGTAAAGTTATGCTGCTGGTTTGAAATCCAGAATCTGGCTAAGGGAAAGCTTAGCAATTTGTCTCCATTCTTCGGACCTGAAACTATGGTTCCCTAGATGGTGGATTGAGAGTGTACTTCAGTCAGAAGTGCACATTGAGCTTCATTATTGGAGAATTTGAAGTATTTTTCAGTTTTTGAGCTTGCTGGTTCATTCATGGCTGAAGGTGATTTTCATTAACAGCTCTTTGTACGATTTTAATATTCTTCTGGGTATTGAAGATATGGATTCCTAGCACTTGGGCGCCCCTTCCCATAGAAGATCAGAATTTATTTCAAAGTATATATTTTTATTCTTGCAAAATTGCCCTTGCTAAGGGCCATACCATGTTGGGAGCATTGAGAATTGTGCAAGTAAATTAATGGTTGCTTTTTGAAGCTGTTTCATCATCATGACATGGGCGCCTATCCTCCAGAGGTTCATTGCAATTGATTTCACTCAATTTGGAGGTAAATTGATAAAGTTATGTGCATTTCATTGATGTACAGTTTGCTGGTCTGATTTTCTGTATTCTCTATTTCTGATCAGACTTGTTAGTTTTTGATATAATGCTGGTTTGAGCTTCATTTCTATATCATTATTGTATTGTAAGAGTTAGAGGAAGTGTTACTCTAACCATTGATTGATTTGGAAGCATATCTTTCTTATTTGCAGCTGTTTAATTCATTGTAAAGCTGATTAGTAGTACTAACAGCTATTTATTTTATTTGCTGCAATTAGTTTAAATTTCATACTCCCACGATTGAGTGGTTGAGTTTAAATAATCATCTTTCTTAATTGTAAGTTTCCCCCCACTAAATAAGTGGTTGTGTGGACTGTATTCCCCCCACGTTAATAAGTGGAAGTGAGGATTTAAATGGTTGGCTTGCCGCCTTTAATAATGTAATAATCTCACCCACTGAATAAGTGGAGTATCCCCACTGCTTGTGGATGCCTGCATCAGCAGATGAATTGTAATTTCAGTTCAGTTTACTCCTAATGATCCTCTGACCATATGCTATCACCTCGCCCACATTGGGATCTTGGTGAACATTCTTGGTTAGAGTTACTTCCATGCTGATTTGTTTTTGGAGCTAACGCTAATCAGTGACTTGTTGCTGGTTTGTTTATTGAATTTTGGGAAAAAATTAAGGGGAATATTTCAGCTTGTTTTAGTTGATCAGATAGTTTATTTTTATTAGGGCTTAGCAAATAAATTCTACATGCATTGCAAGATGTTGACTCAAGGTGATTTTAGGGTTACCTACACCTTTTGATGTCTATAAATAAGAGCTTTTGCTCATTTGTAAATAACTTTTGCACGAGAGAAATATATGCTGTGCCTACCTTGCCTTCAATATTGCTCGTCCTCAGATCTCTGCTCATGCTTTTGCTATTATGATGAATTGTTATGCCACATAGGGTTTCATGCAATTATAATGGTGAATTCTTTCCTTAGTTAGATCAAATCTGTTTTGTGTTCAATAAACTTGTCCAGATTGAGCTGATAGTTGTGCCACCTTGCCTTCAAGTTGAGAATCTGAACTTGGTTATCGTGTGATGTGTGTGAATAATAAACTTATTCAGATTGAGCTGATAGATGTGCCACCTTGCCTTCAAGTTGAGAATCTGAACTTGGTTTATCGTATATTGTTGTTTCCAATAAACTTGTTTAGATTGAGCTGATAGATGTGCCACCTTGCCTTCAAGTTGAGAATCTATACTTGTTTATCGTCAGATAGTTATCCTTGCTCCATTTTCTCATGCTCTGTTTTCTTGAGGAAACTGGATAGATTTTAAGTAATTAGCCTAGTTGTAGTTTGTAGTTTGCGAAACCAGAAAATACTTAGCTGCAACGTATAGAGTTTTCTTGAAAGCCTTGTACCTCTACAGCTGAGACAAAAAGACAGGAAATAGTTTAGATTACTTTTCCCTTTCCAAGCATTTTTGTTAAGCACGACGAGGGAGCTTCCCCTCCTAATTTGAAGAGCACTCATTGCGTAGTGCGCATAGCTGTCCGTACCAACTTATACTCCAGAGGTGTTAGTTGTTATGCCAACAGTTTTCTTGCGCCCACCGTGGGGCACAAGGCCAAGAAAATTTCTCAAGGCTTAGCCTTGCACGGTTATGACTATTTGGCGTCCTACTGCTCCAGTACAACAACTGGCACTAATTCTGCCTGTTATACAGCCGAATTTAGTCTACATCGAAGCAGAACAGTCAGATATTACCACTAGCTTGCGCACTTTTAGTTTTGAAAATCATACATCTACCACTCAGTGGAGAAACACGGCTACAACTTTGGATAAAGAAGAAGAGAAAGCAGATCTCGTAGCGGGTAGACCAATTTTGCCACCTCCCGCGTGAAATTAAGCATCTTGGCGTACCGAGTTTATATTAGAAGAAGGAGAGGTCATCCTCCCATTCAGCCAGATCCTGTTTTCGAAGAAGCTCCTGATCAGTTTATTGAATCAAAATTTTTTGAAGAAGAGATTCCCACTCCAACTGCAGAGATGGGTGATCGTAACAATGATAATCACAACGGTCGTAATGGAAGAAATCCAAGACGTCCAACCCCCTTGCCTTGGGGTGACAATATTGGACCGTTGGCTTTGGTAGGACATCATGAACTACCCAAGGGTTCACGCAAGTTTTTCCTGAGATTTCATGGCGATGGTTCTAAACATCCAGATGAACATCTATCAGCATTCATGGCGGCTTGTTTTGTTTTGCATGTTGCCTATGAAGACATCGCCGTACGTCTTTTCGTGGAGACTCTTGAGAACAACACAGCAGACTGGTTCAATAATCTTGAGCCAAGAATTATCACCAGTTGGGCCGTCATGAGCGAGAAGTTCTTGGCAAGATTCAAGCCTGCCAAGGACAGTCATAGACTATTTGCACAACTCTCAAATTCAAAGATGGAGAAGCACGAACCGATTAGGGAATTTGTGGCAAGGTTTAATCGTCTTGTTACACGTCTTTCCCATACCTTGAATCCATCTGATGAAATTTTGATGAGTTCTTTCATCAACGTGCTGCCGTCAGAAATTGCCTTTTTCCTGAAGATAAGCGAAGAAGATGATCTACAACACCTTCAGGAGGAAGCTATCAAGCTTGAAGATAACATGATTACAATCGACAAGATGAAAGATGATTCGACCGCTCGTGCAAGTGTCAACCGATCCGTTGCTACAGAAGGTAGCAAATGAGGTGACAATACTAAAAAAACAGTCACCACCTCAAGGGCAGCCAGCCTTGCCTGCACCACCACCTTTTCAACCACAACAACCGTACCAGCCGAGGAGAAATAACTTTTAGCCGTACAATAATTTCAAGTCAAAGTTTCCGCAAGGACAACCAAGACAAAATAATGAAGCTGAAAAGACTATAGTCTTTTGCATGTTCCATGATTCAGTAGAGCACACTGGGGCTACTTGTCCAGAAAATCAGAGAATGAATCAGCTCATGGGATTTGCCGATTCTGCTCCTAGTTCAGACTTCATACCTTCCAGTTCAAACGTCGTCTCTTCACAGACAAGCGAGTTTGATGGCGACTCCGCAATGGGATACTTTGATCGAGAACCCGTAAATCAAGAAGAAGAAGAATCCCGACATTTTTCTCTTGCAGTGAATCATGAGAATATCACCTCACTTGTGTTCACACGTGCTCTCAGCATTTCAAGGCACAGAAGGAGGAAGAGGAAAAGCGGAATTTGAATACAAAAGCAAAGGAAGTAGCTTATACTTCCAATCTTAAACCTTCAAAAGAGAACATCTTGCCAATTGCTTTAGATATGTCTTCAGCAAGTTTTGACATTGTGTCTTCAATGATGAAGACGAAGGTACAGATATATCAACTGGAGTATTTACAATATCATCCAGAACAGCTGGATAGAATCTTGAATGTTCTTAAAAAGAAGACTGTCGTTCAGCCGACATTGCTACAATCCTTAGTTCCTGCAAAAGAGAAGCCCAAGCCATTTTATATATCTTTATATATAGGAGGTTTTAAGCTGAGCAATTGTATAATTGACAGCGGAGCTTCTGACAACGTTATGCCCTTACAAATTATGAACGCGTTGGGACTTTCATGCACCCCGACTCAGGAAAAGTGTTATTCACTTGAGTCTAAGCCAGTGCTGTTAGTCGGTCAACTCAAAGATGCTCAAGTAAGGCTAGCGTCATGTCTAGAGAAAAAGATCACGATGACCATCCTAGTGGCTGATATTCCTACAAGCTACAGGATGTTACTTAGTAGAAGTTTCTGCAAAGATCTTGGAGGAGAAATACAGATGGATTGGTCGTTCGCGACAATCCCGTTGAAGAAATCAGCATCTTTTTTGGGGCAGCAAAGATTTCCAAGAATAGAACTAAAAGTAGCAGTTAACTCGGTGCCTTTTCTGAGTTTAACTTGCTATTCTTGTTTCATGCTTATCTATTCTTTGTGAAATAGAAAAATGAAATGTATAGTTGGAACTTTCTCTACTTTTAAATCAATTAACTGATTTTAGGAGGTGGTTAGTTAGTTGCCTTGTGTTAGATTTAGAAATAAATCTTGCATGTTGGCAAGTCTAGTCAGCTTAAAGCAAGGAGATTTATGGTTACCTACTCCTTGTTTCTGTATAAATAAGGGCAGCCTTGCCCATTATTTTTAGAGAATTGTTATTGTAAGAGCTAATTTGTAAGCCTGTCTTGCTGCAAATTGTTGTTCAGTTACCATTCAACTTGTGCCAAGTGTAATCTGGTGTTTGATTGCACATTGTAAGCTTGTCTTTGCTACAATCTGCTGTCCCAGAAGTGTAACTGCTATTAGAAATTGAGAAAAGTGAAAACTTATGCCTTCTTTGATCTGATTTACTCTCTTGATCTCTTTTAGTTTCTTGTCTTATGTGTTTTGCTTGTATAATCTTTATTTCAGCTTATATCTTATAAGTACAATGGGTCTTCAGGTGTGATCTGGAAGTAAGTTTATTTAAGCTTCTGTGTTAATCAAATCATTCCTCGTTTATGTCTGAATCTCAAGCTCTGAGTTTACTTGAGTTGTCAGAAGCATCTATAGTTTAGGCCTAGTTGTAGTTTGAAGTTTTGGAAAAGAGAAAACCTCAGCTACGATGCAAAGATTTTTATAACCTTGTGCTCTTAGCTGAGAATAAAAAGATTGGCAGTAGTTTAGCATTCTTTTTAAGCATCATTACCGAAGAGGGAGCTTCCGCTCCTAATTTGAAGAGCTGTTTAACTGTGCATAGCTGTTCGTTTCTAATCTGCATTCCAGAGGTGGGAATTGAAACGCCAACAAATTGACATATTTGGTCACTCTCAATAGCTGTTGTAATGCCCCAAGTTTCACAACTAGGACATTAACCAAGTAGTTTTCTTTTTTGGAAAGAACAACACAAGAATGACTATAGCAAACAAGATACAACATTCACATATCACATTGCACACTAATGCGACAACCACACACAAGATAATGGAAACACCAATAGCACACAAGAGAATGACAACACCAAAGATACGACTATAGCACAATGACACACAAGA
This sequence comes from Sequoia sempervirens, assembly GCA_007258455.2. Lineage (NCBI taxonomy): Eukaryota > Viridiplantae > Streptophyta > Pinopsida > Cupressales > Cupressaceae > Sequoia > Sequoia sempervirens. Next base: position 304,619,846 of record VDFB02271358.1, read on the forward strand.
CGATGACAACACCAAAGACATCACCATTGCTCCAAGCAAGGTGGCACAAGTGGAGTGATAAAGTCACCATGATGAACGTACAAGAATGAAGCTATATCATAGCAATTGGTCCTAACCAATGGTTGTGTTCACTTGTGAACACAACTCAAGGGTGGGATGAAAGAATCATTTACCTCAAGTCCACTCCCTAAACATGGTCAATGACACTCACAACACCAAGGGAAACCCATACAAGAGGTGAGACATCTAGGATATACCATGCCTTGACTAGTTAGAAGAACCGTTGTTTCTTGATTGCATGGTGTTGTACCCAAACCAAATTTTTTGCTTCTTTAAAGCATTTTGCTGAAAATGGTCTAAACCTTTTGTTAAAATGATGTCAAGATATAGTTTTTGGACAAATCAAGTATGGACTTTGAGTTAGTTTGATGTCAAGGAGATATTGGTAAAATTTGAAAAAATTGAAATTAGGGTTTTCTGGACACCTGTTTTTAGGTAAAAAACCCTAAAAATAGAAACTTGTCAGAATTGGCTGAAATTAATTTTGATTGGTTTATTTCACATCACGATCACAATGGTGAAGTTAGTTTCAGTTAAAAGTCAGTTTAAGCCTGGTTTGTACTTTTCACTTTTTTTGGAGAAAAGCTAGGACCTCCGAGGTCGTCAATGGCAGTTGGCTAGTACCAGGTGTCAAAATCTAAGCCTGAAACTCAGAGCAGAACATTCTATGAAGAAAGATGCTGAAAAAGATGTTTCATGATGGAGGGGATTTTCAAATGGTGAAAAGTGCAAAAAATATTCTCAAGTTTGGAAACACTTCACTTTGTAACTTGGGAGACGCTTGCGCAATCAATATGGAAATCAACCTTATAGTGTCCGTACATGTTAAAATGGTGAAATACAATCACACACACGCGTTAGCAACAGTAATGCTTCTATGTGGTCAACTCAGCAGCCAACACGGGGTTCGCAGAGTGCGAAATAGAGGAAAACATTAGGTACAGAGCAAATCTGCGCCCCTGTAGCTCAGGGGTGCCTTTCAATTTGGAGGCTCAGATTTAATTGTTTCTGGTTGCAAATACATTCACTCTCTCCAATTTTCAATCAATTTTCCGACAAGCAATCAAGCGAGTCCATCCGACTTGCGGAACTTAGACAACCGAAGGCGAAAGCAGAAGTTGTGGAGAGTTTACACATCATAGAGACAGTCAAGTTTGCAGTTTTTGCGCCCCTGTAGCCCAGTGGCGCCCTTGAATTAGACATGTTAGATGAATGAATTTGCAGATTCTGTTTCTGAGGGATCTTTTCTGATTTAGCCTAGCTACACGATGCATTCGTTCGCAAGATCATCAGATGTGCTGAGTGATTGTGGCAGTTGTTCCAGCCCACACGTAAAATGGAGGGAAAATAAAAGTGAAAATATCAAACTGTACCTCTATAGGCTAGGGGTGCCTAGCCTTTTGGTCAACTAGATTGGGTTTTTAGCAGCTATCGTCTTCACGAGACCTGTGCAAAATCCTCCTAGCTATTCAGTGAATCCAGCCGTCAGCTTGTAGGTTTTGTCAAGCGCCTGTGAGTGAAGGATCAGTGGAAATTACTGAAGAATTGTTGTACCCAAAACCAAAATTTTGCTTCACTAAGGCATTTTGCTTAATTGAGTCTTAATCTTGTTAAAGTGATGATAGAAGGTCATTTTGGGCTTTTTAAACATGGAGTTGGTGTCAGTGTCATGTCAGTCGGTTACTGAAGGAATTTAAGAAGAGTGAAAATCTTAAGGAAAATCATCAAAATTTTCGATCTCTGGAGAGGGGAGCACATTTTCAAAAGGGCGCCCTATCTTTTAGGGGCTTAGACCCTGTTTTTAGGGTTTGTCACCTCCAGCAGACATTTGTCCGACATCACGTCAGCTTCGCAATGAGCTATTAAGCTTGTCAAACGGACCTGTTTCGTGCAAGTTACGGAAGATATAGCGTAAAACGAGAGCAAAGCGAGAATTGGCTAACACTGGGAAAAAGAGTAGCTTTTGAGAAAGGCGCCCATCTTTTTGAGGTGTCAAATGATGGTTTTTGACTAAATGCGACCCGAGATGTTTGTCTCACATTTGTTCAAGCTTCGCGACGCATCCGTCAGTGGGTGGATCTGAGTTGCAAAAGTGCCTGAACCAGAGGTCAAACATAGGGTCAAATCTTAGTCAGAATATCAAGGGAAATGAGCAAAAGAGCACTTTTTCAGAAAGGCGCCTGAGCTTTTCAAGCCTTTAATGCCTTCTTTTTGGTGATCTCAGATATTCAGCTTGTTCGTGTTACGTTCAGCTTTCCATTGCCTGTCTCCGTCAGATCAGAAGATGTCTCAGCAGCTTGCAGTCAGAGTTCTAGTGTTATTTTGGTCAGTTCCAGAAATGGCTAAGTCTGGGAGAAAAAGAGAAACTTTTCAAAAAGGCGCCCTTAATTTTCATCCCTCAGATGATTTTTTCTGGAGAAGTGTGCCTTTGCAGCTGTTTTGTGGAATGAGGTCAGCTCCGCAGTGAACCTGTTATCCAGTCCTGAAACTTCGTCAATCAAAAGTTATGAAGAATTTGTTTTTCCTTTGTACGAGATGGAAATGAGAAAATTTGACTAAGTCTGAGGAAAAGAGCAGTTTTTGAAAAAGGCGCTTGGATTTTTGAGCCTTCAAATCTTAGTTTTATGATGTTCAGTCTCAAGGTATCTTTTGATCAGTATTTGTTTAGCTCTGCGATGCACCTGTCAGCCAGCCAATCGGTGGAGTTAGTCAGCCAGTGTCAGAAGATGAACAGAGGTCCCGGTAGAGGTTTAAATCCAAATTTTCATCAAAATTGGCTAAGTCTGGAATTCGCCTAAGAGGTCAAAGTTGAATTTTCGAAGGAAGTTGACTCGTGCGTCCTAACTTGAGTTTTGACTTCAGTTAGACTGAACGATTTCTGGGTTGTCATCTCCAGTTCATATATTGGCATGTTGAGTGATCTTTCAGTTCTCATGTCGAGTTAACTAGTTTGCATGTCCTGTTAACAACTTTGCATGTTGAGTTAACTTGTTTGCATGTTGAGTTAATTGAAGTTTGTACTTGAAAATCAACTTGAGTTCACATGCATTGCGCAATTAATTGAAATTGTGAAGAATAGTGAAGTTGGCGCTTCACTTCTTGTTGTCAACTGGAGTCTTCAAAAGGGACGCCATATTTAGATTTAAAGCATGATATTGTGAAGTTGGCGTTTCATTCATTGTTAACCGAAGTTCTTAAAAGGGATGCTTTAATTCTTAAGTGTGAATTTTAAAGCAAGTGAAGATGGCAAACTTAATATCAATTGTCAATTGAAGTCAAAATCGCATGGTGCTTTAAATAAATTTTGCAACTAAAGTCTTGGTGAGGCGCCCTAAAGCATGGGGCTTTATTTAGCTTATTTTAGTTTCAGTTAACTAAAATTGGGGTCCAATCATAAGCCAAGCGCACTTTTCAAGGTTTAGTGCCTTTGTGCGAATTTCAATGATGAAAATCTATTTATTCAAGCATTGGCGTCCATTATTTCTTCATCTCAAGCTTTGAAATATTCATTCTTCTTGAGCGAGCAGCAGCTTAAAGGTGCTACAGGTGTCAAAATTCAACATTCTTCATAGCAACGGATTCAGATTGATCAAAGGAAGAAGATTCAAGACTTTGTTTTCAGTTTGCATGCAGGTTTCATCAAATTCCAAAGAAGAGATTGGCGAATTCTACAGAAGCAGAGCAAACAAAACTTTCTATCTTCTGTCTTATTTCTTCTATTTCTCATCTTAGGTACTTTCTTCGCATGTCAAAGAAATTCAGCGTATTTTCAGAGTTTGATCATTTGGGTTCACATACTTCAGTATTTGCAGCAAAACCCACGTCTTAGATTTTTTCGAGAAAATCGCCCCGTAGTCTTCATTCTGAAGCTCTGTGCTTTTTTCCAAGAATTTCTTTGCATGTGGGTCTAAAACACATCTTTTCGAGAATCAAGCTTTCTGGGTTGTCTTAGAATTGGATTCTGCACAAAACCCACGTTTTAGAAAAATTTCGAAAATTTCTTTCGTCATAGGCTATTTTTAGCCTTGTCCAGAGATTTTCAGTTTTTCAGAAAGTTGTTCAAGTACATTCGACTTTATAGTCAAAAGTCTTCATTTTCAAAATGCAGTTCAATCTCATTGATTATAAGGCCAAATCGGCTCTTATGCATAATTTTGTCAAAACTTCAGATACAGACCTAAATCATGTTTATCCAGTGGTTAATCTGAGCAGTTTGGAGGGTGTTAGCAGCAATTCATTGAGAAATCTTGAGCGTTCCGGATTGCTGGCAGCGGCATCTATTCTTGTTACCACTTTTGATCTTGAGTTCGTTCTTGCTTGCATCAAGCATTATGACATCTTCACGACAAATCAGATCAGCTGATGGGAGGGTTGTTTGTAGTCTCAAACCGAAGGACATAGAGAAATGTTTTGCTATTCCTCCTCGTTTAGATAACTTTACTGTGGTTATTGAGGCCTGTGAGAAGATATGGGATGGAGATCAACAACGTTCACAAAGAAAGGTGGCTCAGAAATGGCTGAAAGTTCAGAAGACTAACATGCCTAAAAAGTTTGGTCATGGTGAATTCAAGGACGAGGTTGCTGTTTTGATAACTTTGCTCAATCGAGTTAAAGGTCAACAGGATGCTAGCACTTTCCGTTCATGGATGTTTTACCTTATTTCCAGAATTGTGGATGGCACTGAACATTTTGACTGGGCTATGTTGATTAGTGATTGTTTACATCAGCAGATTACTAATTTTCTCAAGTATCATGAGTTTCATATGATATCATACTTAGTCTACTTAGTTGCATTCCAAGGCAGCTACAAGCATCTGAAAACTAATGGTACTCTTGGTGTTCAACGTGTTCACTAGTATTATCCTCAGTTGGAGTTCTCTAAATCTGAGCAAGACTTCCGAGTAGTGAATGAGCACTTTTCTATGAAGACAGTTAGAGATGTTGATAACGAAATGCACATTCGTATTTCTGCCGAGGCAAAATCAGCGATGGAGACTTGGGCGGATTGGTTTATCTAGTTCCCTACTTTCACATACATCCGGGTTTATGGATATGTTGGAGAGCCTTTGATGTTACTGAGGTACCCTTCAGACAAGATCATCTTCATGGAGTTTCTCAGACAGATGCAACATGTTCATTTCTTTCTTCGCAGTCGTCATAAGACTGCGGCTAATTGTCCATTTACATTGGGAATTTTCACATGCAATGCGGCAAGAGATGCCAAGCTTATGTCAACCGAGATAGAAAGGTTTAAACTCAAGACTCATACTGAGAGGCGTTCCTATGATCCTTTGGGTCATTATGCAGACAGGTTAGAGCGAGGGATTGCACATAAGCCAACACTTGAATATTTCTGGGCTAATTGTGAAGATGAATTCGAGGTTCGTCGTCGTCACCATTGTAGACTCACTATCGGTCAACTCTCTGATTACCTATCAAAAGATGTTGATGGTCTATCAGATGATGATGGAGAAGTTCTTCTCAATTCATATGTCAGAGATCAAATTGCTCGGCAGCCACTTTGCTCACAAGATTGGTATGCTGAGAATACTTCTATCGAGGAGGTTTCTAGATCGGTTATCAAGACTAGCAAGCTGTTCTTGAAGAGTAAACGGAAGCGAAAGTCAGTTCCTGTGACAGAGCCGCCAAAGGATTTTTCTTCATTGCCTTCTACTTCTAGGTCAAGACCTCGGGTCAAGGCTATTGTGATACCTCCTGAAGGAGTTAAACTTAGTGGAAATATGGGGAAGAGAGCTACTGGTAAGAGGAAGCAGAAGCAAATGAGAATGTACCTGAGACTCCAGTAGAAACAGTTATTCAGGCTGAACCTCACGTTGAACCTCTTAGTTCGCCTCACATACAACCTATTGACTTAGATTGAGAGCTTGAGATACCAATTCAAGGAGGATCGCAGACAACCGAACCACCACAGGTTGATACATTAGGGACAGTCTCTCCTCGGATTGATGATATTGTTTAGTCTTGTTGGCTCGAAAGGTCTTTGGGGAGACAGAGGCGTGAACCTTCATATAACCTTGATTTATCTAAGTTCGGTGAACCTTATCAGAGAAGGTCGAACAAGAAGATTAAGAAACAGGTGCATATTGAAAAGACTCCAGAATCAAAGATTGTTATCGAGGTTGCTATTCCTCCAGAGGGTAAGAGCCTAGATGAAGTCGAAGTTGGTGACTTTACATTTACTAAGGCAAATCTTGGCAGGACTACTTGAGAGACAGACGTGAGCCTTATCAAGATTGTCACCAATAATCTTGAAGAACACATCACGAAGGATGGAGAGGATAAGGCATTGCTTAAGGCTGAAAATAGTCAACTTCGTCAGTACATCTCTGATCTTGTTCACAGAAATTCAAGTAGAGTGCCTGTTCTTCCTCAGAATACACCTGCAGAACAACGAAAGTTGGATCAGTTAGTCAGTCATGGCAAACTTTTGGATAACTGGATTGAAGGCTTAGTTGCTACAGGTCAACGTCTTCTTGCAGATTTGTATCAGTTAAGGAGTGATGCACATGGGCTTCGTCAAGGTAGTCATTTGCTTGAGGTTTCAGTTGCAGAGGGTTTAGCCAAGGATCGTGTTCTTGTGTCTCAGTTGTCAGTTGCATACGATGCCTTGGAGATTGATGAAGATCAAGAGAAAGTTTTTACTTGGAGAGAGCAGCACCTTCTCAAAATGGAGATATGTGAGAAGATCTCTACCAAGTTGTTTTCACTGAAAGATGATGTAGTTGGAGCGCTTGCACTTGTCAGTGGTTTTGTTGTTTAGATTCTGTGTCATTATCTCCTTGAAGATGGCACGTATATTGAATTGGACAAAGTACAAGTTGAGTTCGAAAAGCTGATTCGTGATAGCCTTGAGGGAGAGCCTATGGCGGCTAAGCTGGTGAATGTTTCAGTTATTTCAGCTAGTTTCAGAAAGGCGACTGAAGATGTTAAAGAATGCATGTATACAGTCAAAGAAGGCGACAGGGAGCTGAAGAGACAGATTATCGCTTTAGACAGTATCAAAGTGCCAGATGACAGAGAGATTGATGAGTTCTTGGTCTAAGTGTTAGACCGAGATGACATGGAGTGATCTGCCAGTTGGAAACTGCAGTTAATTTTGAGGGTTGAGTCATGAGCTGCAGTTAACTCGACTTTCAGTCTTGAGTTCACTCACTGATGCTTATCTCGTCCTTGGAATTATCGTCGCAGGAGTTAGGGTTAGGGTTTCCAGTTAACTGAAGGTAGTGTCCAGTTAACTTTGCTTTAAATAAGGACGTGCATGCTTGCACATTGTCCATTTAGGTTAAATGTATCGGTTAACTGATGGTAGTTTTCCAGTTAACTGTATAGTTTGCTTTATTAGGGTTTAGTAATAAATCTTGCATGCATTGCAAGACTATAGTTGACTCAAGGTGATTTTAGGGTTCCCTACACCTCGATGTATATAAATAAGAGCTTTTGCTCATTTGTAAATAACTTTTGCGTGATAGCATACATGCTGTGCCCACCTTGCCTGTAGTATTGCTATTTTGTATTTGTTCACAAACTTTTGCACGAGAGAGAAATATATGTTGTGCCTACCTTGCCCTCAATATTGCACGTTCTGTATCTGTTCATGAGTATTTACTATTATGATGAATTGTTATGCCACATAGGGTTTCATGCAATTATGATGGTGAATTCTTGCTTTAGTTAGATATAGTGGCTAGTTGATCGTAGATTGTATGCGTATCTTGCCAATGCAATTTATTATCCTAGTTGGCTATTCTTCATGTTTTGTGTTCAATAAACTCGTCCAGATTGAGCTGATAGATGTGCCACCTTGCCTTCAAGTTGAGAATCTGTTCTTGGTTATCGTGTGATGTGTGTGGAATAAACTTATTCAGATTGAGCTGATAGTTGTGCCACCTTGCCTTCAAGCTGAGAATCTGTACTTAAGTTTATTGTATATTGTTGTTTCCAATAAGCCTATTCGGACAAGCAGATAGTTGTGCCACCTTGCCTTCATGTTGTGAGTCCGTACTCGGCTTATCGTCAGATAGTCATCCTTGCTCCATTTCCTCATGCTCTGTTTTCTTGAGGAAACTGGATAGATTTAAAGTAGTTAGCTTAGTTGTAGTTAATGATCTGCGAAACCAGAAAATCCTTAACTGCAACGTTCTTGGTTTTCTTAACCTTGTGCCTCTTCCAGCTGAGAACAAAAAGATAGGACTTAGATTACATTTCTTTTCCACGCATTCCAGCACTATGAGGGAGCTTCCCCTCCTAATTTGAAGAGCACTCATTACGAAGTGTGCATAGCTGTTCGTACAAACCTGCACTCCAGAGGTGTTAGTTTTTACGCCAACAAGAATGAAAACAGGTAGAAAAATGGGTAAGTATGGAAATTACATACTCCCTTGAAAAAGGCGCCCTTCTATTGGAGGTCTTAGAAGCAGTTTTCTCGCTTCGTCACTTCTAGGAACATCTCTTCTAAGTTCCAGCTTCACAATGAGATCAATTGCGTGCGCATCGGAGCAATCCAGCTCCCGGTGTCAAGGGTCAAAGTACAACGTTTGCATGAAAGTTGCAAGTTGCAGAATCATTCTCAAAATGGTGATTGCACCTTTGCAGGCTAGGGGCGCCCTTGCTTTTGAGGCCCTTAATCCAACTTTCAGATGCCTTAGATACAGTCGTTGTTTGTGGAATTCTTCTAGCTATGTGATGGATCCAACATCCAATCTACGGGAGTCATCATTCATTGGCAGCGGTAGATTGAAGCGCGAAATGGCAAAACAGAGAAATGGCCAAGTCTGGTGGCCTGTATATTATTTTAATAAAAGGCGACTTTTGTTTTGAGGCACCAGACGTGGATTTTAACACTTGCAGCTCTGAGTAGACATTTCATCAATGTAGTTTTGACTACGCAGTGGATGTGTTAGCTCAGCTCTAGCATCAACTGGACACCCGAAAATCAGAGTTCAACAGAGGCAACTGTGACATTTTCAATAAGCTACAAAATAGGAAGTTAGCTAAAAATATCAACTTTTGAAGGGGGATGCCTGGAGAGTCAAGTTTGGACTTTTCAGAATCAGTAAAATATTCTAAGCAAACCCAATTGGAGAGATTTTAGTTAACTCAATTAAATAATATTAAATTTTCAGTTTCAGCATGCCAACTTTAATGGGGCGATTTTCCTCAATATTTTAATATTGGCACCTTTTTGAGACTCAATTGCAAATTCGCATGATAAGTGAAGTTGAATATTTTAATATTTTAATATTTTAAAACTCCAAGTCAGTTTCTGTTGAATGAAGTGTGTGTAAAGAAACGGACTAATTTTTTTTTTTTTTTTTCAAATGCAATTACAATCAACACGCACCCGTTAAGGTTAGCTCTAAACCAAAACGATGCGGAAAGCAACTCTAACCAGAATGTACACTAGGATCCCGATGTGGGCAAGGTGTGAGCATTGGTCAGGGGATCTAATGCAGATGCAAACTGGAAGGAACCCTAACCAAGAATGCGTCTGGGTAGACGAGCATATGGTCAGAGGATCAATGCATGATGAATTGAAGTAACCCTAACCAAGAATGGCGCCGAGTGATGGCTAGCATATGGTCAGAGGGTACCTAAAGCTACTAACTGAAGGTAAATAGGCGGCAAGCCAGCCTCTTCCACTTATTCAGTGGGAAGTACAAGAAATTCAAAGAGAAGAAATGAGAAGTGCTAACAGTACTACTGTTCAACTTGCAATGAATTAGAGAACCTGCTAGAATCACAAGATTAGAAGCTTTCAATGCTGCAATAATTATAGTTATCTATCCAATACTCTCAAGCCCTTCGAATATTAACTTCTCACTCAACTACTGAATTTTTTTCAAGTCTGATATGACTGATTTTGACAGAAAATGCACAGACCAGCAACACAGCAACTTACTAAAATGCTCACAAAACACTCAAAACTCACCCAAATCACATGAAACTAAATGCATTCAACTCCTAACATGATGGCGCCCCCTAAGTGATTGAGAAACCAACCCGAAAGACTCCTATTTATTTTGCACGGAAATCAAGGCACTCTAAAAAATGTACGACCCTCAAGGAGGGGCGATTTTGCTCCATAAAATCCAAGACACAAGATAAAAATCTGAGATTTGGCATACTTGGTCGCCCTTAGCAAAGAATCTGATTGGTCCAATACCCAGAACTGCAATATTTTTTATTCAATAGATATGAGCAAATCTTACAATCAGCTGTGATAATCAGCAACTCCAAAAATGAGACAAAAATGCATACTAGAACTCCAAAAGGCAAACTACTCAACTGAAATGCAAAAACAAACCTATTACAAACTATCTCTCAACTAGTTATCTTTCAAGCAAGAAGATGAGCCATTGCTAGGAGGTGTGCTTTCCTCAAAGCGAGTGCTTGAAGTCATGTCATGTCCCCTTCTAGTTGACATCTCTCAGAGCATAGGATTAGCCTATTATGCGACCCTCGTAGGCTGATGGGATGGATAGAGGGTCTTGTTGGAGCTTGGCTCAGCTTCAGTTGTCAGTATTTGATCAGTTGGCTTTCGTTCGGGCTCATTCAGACACAGTTTACCTGAGTTGCTATTTTTAGCAGTATTTGGCACTCAGAGAGGCACCCCTGCTATTTTTAGCAGTACAGTTTGATCACGTGCAGAATCACTCCCTGGTTTGCCAGCTTCAGACGGTTCGTGCATCAGACGTTTCTTGAGGGAGTTATTAATATTTGATTGATTAATTAAATATTAATTAAATTGAGCATATAATATAAGGTTATAATATGTTAATATTATAACTTAAGTGAAGGGGTCGCCCATCATAGAAGGGGCCAATTTTTAATTATATTTTATAATTAAAAATTTGAGCAGAGACTATTGAAATATTATAATCAAAAGTTCGAATTATTTTAATGATCCCTATTTTTAAGGAAATCGCACTTTTCAAGAGTATAAGGCATTTTCATTGAAAATCGAGCCATTATGTTATTGTGAATTGAAAATTGATCAAGTTTCGTCCAGAGCACGGAAGCCAAGGGTTTCAGTCTCAGAGCATTGGGGAACGAGCCATCTCCAGTGAAAGCAATTCAGAGGGTGTGAGATATCATCCGATTTATTGCCAGGCAAGAGATTTCTTCATTCAGAAGAAATTACAGAGCATTCACAGATCATTCATCTTCAGAGATTTTTGTTGGGGTTTCATCCAGGAAACATATTTTCATCAAGGCGCCTATTTCTTCAGATCTAGAGATTCCAGAGGAGCCGTACTTTTTTATTTATTGTTTGCTGCTGTGTACCAGGCCGTACTTTTCTGTACCTGGCCATACCATTTGTGAAAGAGGCGTACTTTGGTCTCAAAGCAAATCGCCTTCATTCTTGGCAGACAGACTTCACAGTTAGAGGCGCATATATCACTAGCAGTAGATTCCTCCTTCTGGCACAAGAGAAAGGGCTCATTCATCTCAGCCGTACCATTGCAAGAAGATCATTTATTGCTGCAAAAAAACCAGGTTCTTTCATAGAAAATCATTGCCTTTTTGATTGCATGTTATTGGATCCTTTTTGTAATCATTCCAGAAGACAAATAAATAGACTGGCATCAGTATTTACATTAGATACTATTGTTTCCAGAGTTGAATAATTTTTATAGAATTTATTTTCAATTTCTTGCAAAATCGCATTATTACATTTATGCTCAAAAATCACAAAAAAGCCAAAATACATCAAAACAAACCAAAAGACAGTCAGATTCAGAAGACAGGGGAAACTAGGGTTTCTACAGTGGTATCAGAGCTAAATCCTGCCATCCTGAGGGTTTAGCAGTCTTATGCAGCCACAACAGATTGGGTCTCACAGGTATTACACACGCAGGCGAGCCTTGATTGACAGGCAACAGGGTTCGATCCGGCAGCCGGAAAACATGGGTGATAGAACAGATATTCCTAGAACAGAGATTCCTCATAATCCCAGAGATCAGGACGATGCAGAGGTTTTAGACACTCTCAGAGACTTACGAGCAGGTCAACGACAGTCCAACGATGTGCTACAACAGTTGACAGTAGCCATCCAGAGGTTGGGTACACAGAGGAGACTGTTACCTCAGCGTGAGGATAACAGGAGTGATGCAGGATCTCGGAGAGCACCCAGGATTGTTTCACGGACAGCAGATAGGCCTACTAGGCCTACTTTTATGAGACAGGAGCCCGATGAGGCTATTGCAGGTGAGGAGCACGAGGAGTTGTTCGCAGATACCCTTATGGCAGCGAACGAGGAATGGGAGTTAGTACCACCTGATGTCAGAGAGAGGATTACCTTCGATAGATTTATTACACAGCGGAGAGAGCATCACAGAGGTCGACAGGATTGGAGACCTAGACAACAGAATCATGACCTGAAACATGCTATGAACAGGCTCAATCTAGCGATGTTCGATGGTAGTGGTAAGGTGACAGCCCAGGCCTGGATTAGTAAGCTAGATACATTTCTCACATTGCGTCCGATGACTGAGAGGGATGCTATTAGGTACGCGACATTACATCTGGAGGGGATAGCTTACGACTGGCGGCACCACGGGATGGTGACACTCCAGCATGACCGGATCACATCATATTAGGAGTTTGTTGATCAGTTGGTGGAGCGGTTTGACAGGAAGGATCCAGAATCCTATTTTAGAGACTTGGCTCAGTTGAGACAGAGTGGTAGTTTGGAGTCGTATATTGGTGACTTTCAGAAGTTATCAGTTATGGTTCCGAATATTTCAGAGAGGCGACTGGTAGTGCTTTTCATGGAGGGTTTGACAAAGCCATTGAGAGGTTGGATCAAAGCCTTTGATCCTCCTTCGTTACAGGAAGCGATGAAGAAAGCTCGTAGTATGGAGTTGGCAGCACCATCTAGTAGATTCAACTCCAGAAATAATTCTTCTTTCAGGGACAATAAGGGCTTCAACAAAAACAGAGAGAAGTCTGATTTTAACAAAGAAAAAATAGATTTTAAGAATGATTCAAAAGGTAAATCAGCAGCACCACCTTTGGATCGAGAGGCTCTTAACGATCTACGCAGGAAAAAGCTTTGCTTCTACTGCAAAGGTCCCTATGACGCCAATCACGATTGTCCTTTGAGGCCTAAGGGCAAGGAAAATCGAGTGATGTGGGCGTATTACGAGGATTCGGAGTCAGAGAATTCCGAACAACAGGAGAGTTCTGAGGAGTCAGAGTCAGAGGCTTCAGAGCCTAGGGCAGAGGCAGAGTCAGAACTTCAGATACAGGAGGCACGCCTCAGGAGTCGAGTGATGTTGGCAGGACAGAGGGTCATTACCCTACTTGATACAGGAGCCACACACAATTTCATTGATGCTAGATTTGTTGAGAAACGCGGACTCATCACTGAGGAGTTCGAGGGCATTAGGGTTAAGGTGGCCGACGGTTACACTCTTAGGTGTGAACGCATGATTAAGGATCTCCCCTTACGCTTGAACAATTATGAGTTCAAGGCTGATTATTACGTAGTTAACATGGGAGATATTGATTTGGTCTTGGGCATGAAGTGGCTTCATTCACTTGAGGAAGTCACTCTTCGTCTCAAGGACATGGAGATCCGTTTTGATGTTGATGGGAAGACACACATCCTAAAGGCAATTCGGGACAGCAACATCAAAACAATTTCTTTTCGTCGGATGGAGAGGCTCATGCGACACGACATGGTAGAGTGGGCTGCCAAGTGCACATTGGCACCTATACAGGAGGGACAGCAGAAGACTGAATATCATCCCGACATACAGCAGTTGAGAACCAAGCATGATAAGGTATTTAGTGATATTCCACTAGGGAGACCTCCAGACAAGGGAATTGAGCATATTATTGAGCTTGAGGAGGGCGCTAAGCTCGTTATGATCACGCCCTATAGACATCCTAAGCGGCTGAAAGATGAGATCGAGAAAACGATCAAGGAGTTACTTGCTATGGGTCACATTCGACCTAGCAAATCACCATTCGCTTCTTCAGTTGTTTTGGTAAAGAAGAAGGATGGCACCTTACGCATGTGCATTGACTACATAGTCCTGAACAAGAGGACTATCAAAAACAGGTATCCAATACCTCGTATAGACAAGCTTATTGATGAGCTCCATGGTGCATGTTACTTCACTAAAATCGACTTAAGGTCAGGATATCATCAGATCAGGGTTCGCGAGCAGGACATCGAGAAGACTGCCTTCCGTTGTCATTGTGGGCACTTTGAGTTTGTGGTGATGCCATTTGGGCACACTAATGCGCCAGCTACATTTCAGTCCACGATGAACAGGGTTTTTCATTCACTGCTGAGGAGATTCGTATTGGTCTTCTTCGATGATATCCTTATTTACAGCAGGACTTGGCAGGAGCATTTGGCTCACCTGGAGACCGTGCTCAGTATTTTGGAGAGGGAGTCGTTGTACGCCAAGGAATCCAAATGTGACTTGGGAATGACCGAATTGTTATATTTAGGTCATATCATCAGTGCAGGGGGAGTGCGGATGGATCCTGAGAAGATCCGCGCAATTATAGACTGGCCGACTCTGACAAACCTTACACAGCTGCGAGGATTTCTAGGTTTGTGTGGGTTCTATCGCAGATTTGTGAATGGTTATTCACGACATGCAACCCCTATGACAGATTTATTGAAAAAGGGTGCATTTTGTTGGACTACTGAGGCACAGGAGTGTTTTATGAGGTTTAAGGAGTTGATGACCACGTGCCCAGTATTGGCACTACCTAACTTTTCGAAGCCTTTTGAGCTTCAGTGTGATGCATCAGGTGAGGGCATTGGAGCGGTGCTTATGCAGGACAAGCACCCTATTGTGTATGAGAGTCGTAAACTCAGAGGGCCAGAGAGACTCTACAGCATTTATGATAAGGAGATGCTCGCTATAATGCATGCCTTAGCAAAATTTAGGCAATATCTTGTTGGCAACAAATTTTGCATCAAAACTGATCACAACAGTTTGAGACACTTCCTAGGGCAGCGAGATCTCAATGATCGTCGGCAGAAGTGGGTTAGTAAATTGCAGGCCTATGACTTTGATATCTCGTATATCAAAGGCACACAGAACGTAGTAGCTGATGCTCTTTCACGCAGGCCTCATTTGAGCTCTATGGTTCACATTTCTGAGGATTGGAGGCATATGATTGTGGCAGAGTATGCCAAGGATTCATGGGCATCTAGCATTGTAGGGGGATTGATGATTGACACTCGATATATGCTTGTGAATGACTTGATCATTTACAAGAACATGATTTATTTGGTCCCAAGTTCAGAGGTGAAGAACATTATCATGCGAGCCTTTCATGATGTACCGACTGCAAGACATCCCGAGTATTTCAAAACCTATAGACAAATTCGGGAGAGATTCACATGGAAAGGACTTAAGGCAGAGGTTCTTCAGTATGTGCGTGAGTGCCCTGTTTGTTAGCAGAACAAGCAGGAGAACACGTACCCGGCAGGTTTATTGCAGCCACTTCCGATTCCTGACAGGAAGTGGGAATGCCTGTCGATGGACTTCATTACGGGCTTGCCTAAAGCCCAAGGACGGGATTGCATATATGTGGTTGTGGATCGGCTGACGAAGTATGCCCACTTCTTTCCGATTACCACTACCTACACAGCTACACAGGTGGCAGAGGTCTTTTTCTGTGAGGTATTCAGACTACATGGGTTGCCTCGGAGCATAGTGAGCGACAGAGATAGTCGGTTCTTGAGTCACTTCTGGCAGGAGGTGTTCAGAATCTGTGGGACCGAGCTTACACCGAGCACCAGTTACCACCCGCAGACCGATGGGCAGACGGAGATAGTGAATAAGTGGGTGGAAGGTTACCTCAGAAACTATATTGCAGGGCAGCAGAAGGCGTGGGTCAAATGGATTCATTTGTGTGAGTATTGTTACAACACGACATTCCATATGACCATTCAGATGTCACCTTTCATGGCATTGTAAGGTTATGAGGCGCTGAGTTTTCTGGATTTGCTACTGAGTGACAGTAGAGTGCCGAGTGCTGGAGACTTGTTGCAGGAGAGTCAGGATACTATGAGGGCTCTCAAGGAAAATTTCGCCAAGGCACAAAATCAGCAAAAGTAGTACGCGGATCAGAAGAGAACAGAGAGGCATTTTGAGGTGGGTGACATGGTTTATCTTGTGCTGCAGCCCTACCCTCAATCCACTCTTAGGAAGAGTGGGTCAGAGAAGCTTAAGCCACGGTATTACGGTCCTTTTAGGATCCTGAGGCGAGTTGGAGAGGTGGCTTATGAGCTTGAGCTTCCGGCAGAGAGCAGGGTACACAATGTTTTTCATGTATCACGTCTCAAGAAGGCATTGGGACACCGTGTGGTACCGTCTACAGTTCTACCTCCCTTAGATGATGAGGGAAAGTTGATTTTAGTACCTGAGTCTATCCTGGAGTACAGAGAGAGAGTTGCGTAGGAGGACTATCAGGGAATATTTAGTGAAATGGAGAGATTTGCCTGTTGAGGATGCTACATGGGAGAGCGAGGATATTCTGCAGCATCCGGAGTTGAGATAGCTTGAGGACAAGCAATTTCAGGAGGGGCGGACTGTCATGTCCCCTTCTAGTTGACATCTCTCAGAGCACAAGATTAGCCTATTATGCGACCCTCGTAGGCTGATGGGATGGATAGAGGGTCTTGTTGGAGCTTGGTTAGATTCAGTTGTCAGTATTTGATCAGTTGGCTTTCGTTCGGGCTCATTCGGACACAGTTTACCTGAGTTGCTATTTTTAGCATTATTTGGCACTCAGAGAGGCACCCCTGCTATTTTTAGCAGTACAGTTTGATCACGTGCAGAATCACTCCCTGGTTTGCCAGCTTCAGACGGTTCGTGCATCGGACGTTTCTTGAGGGAGTTATTAATATTTGATTGATTAATTAAATATTAATTAAATTGAGCATATAATATAAGGTTATAATATGTTAATATTATAACTTAAGTGAAGGGGTCGCTCATCATAGAAGGGGCCAATTTTTAATTATATTTTATAATTAAAAATTTGAGCAGAGACTATTGAAATATTATAATCAAAAGTTCGAATTATTTTAATGATCCCTATTTTTAAGGAAATCGCACTTTTCAAGAGTATAAGGCATTTTCATTGAAAATCGAGCCATTATGTTATTGTGAATTGAAAATTGATCAAGTTTCGTCCAGAGCACGGAAGCCAAGGGTTTCAGTCTCAGAGCATTGGGGAACGAGCCATCTCCAGTGAAAGCAATTCAGAGGGTGTGAGATATCATCCGATTTATTGCCAGGCAAGAGATTTCTTCATTCAGAAGAAATTACAGAGCATTCACAGATCATTCATCTTCAGAGATTTTTGTTGGGGTTTCATCCAGGAAACATATTTTCATCAAGGCGCCTATTTCTTCAGATCTAGAGATTCCAGAGGAGCCGTACTTTTTTATTTATTGTTTTCTGCTGTGTACCAGGCCGTACTTTTCTGTACCTGGCCATACCATTTGTGAAAGAGGCGTACTTTGGTCTCAAAGCAAATCACCTTCATTCTTGGCAGACAGACTTCACAGTTAGAGGCGCATATATCACTAGCAGTAGATTCCTCCTTCTGGCGCAAGAGAAAGGGCTCATTCATCTTAGCCGTACCATTGCAAGAATATCATTTATTGCTGCAAAAAAACCAGGTTCTTTCATAGAAAATCATTGCCTTTTTGATTTCATGTTATTGGATCCTTTTTGTAATCATTCCAGAAGACAAATAAATAGACTGGCATCAGTATTTACATTAGATACTATTGTTTCCAGAGTTGAATAATTTTTATAGGATTTATTTTCAATTTCTTGCAAAATCGCATTATTACATTTATGCTCAAAAATCACAAAAAAACCAAAATACACCAAAACAAACAAAAAGACAGTCAGATTCAGAAGACAGGGGAAACTAGGGTTTCTACAAGTCAATTCAACAGCATAAAGGTGTAGTAGACAAAAGATCCCAAATGAAGAGCTGAGTCCTGAATATAAAGACTTGAGGAGAGTCTTCTAGAAACTTCAAGAAGGGCGCCCAAATTCAATTTTTGAATTCAACACATTTCCCTCCAAAGGTGGCGTCCTTTTCTCATAATATAATATTTCACCTTTTATAAAAATCAATCTTTCCTTCAAGTAGGCGTCCCCCTTCACTAACCCATAATTTGGCCTTAAAATATAATTTTTCTCTCAATGAGGCATTTACCCATAAAGTCCCCTTTTTAAAACAACATAAAGTTATAATGCTAGGCAAGGGGGGGGGGGTTATAATATTAAAATATAACATTATAATGTGAAAATACTTATCTCTCCATAAAAATTGCACCCAAAGGCCAAAAGTCCGAATACCAACTATACTGGTTGAAGAAGAGAGCCAATCGCACTGTAGCCAACAGGACCACTGCCAGAAATAGAATTTACTAAAAATAGTAAATTCATGAAGTTGCTCGAAACACCAAACTGACTATACCACTGTGAAGCTCTTTGAAAACCTAGAAAGAATCCGTAAACCAATTTCCAAACTCCAAGCAACAACCACCTCAAAAACAGGAAACCCTAATTTCACCAACTGAGTAGCCTACGGGTCTCCGGAATAGGCCAACGGTCAACTGGAAAGATCACATTTGAGAAGGGGACATTACAGTGTGGTCCAGTCAGATGAATTCTTTCCAGATCAAAGTTTCTACCTACAGTTGGCGCTTAAACCCTCAAAATTCTTTATTAATATGCAAAAGGTGTCCATTTCTCTCAGAAAAGGTTGAGTGCAAGCGAATTTTTTCATTGTGCAAGCATTCGAAGGCGTTGCAGGAATTATTTTTTAGAATTCCTTGCAGATACAGGTCCAAATTAATCAGCAGACTTCAGTCAAGTATAGGCGACTTTTTCAGAAGCAGAACCATAAAACTTCTATCTTCTGTCTTAAATTCTTCTATTGTTGTCTTAGGTTTTCTCTCGCATGTCCAAGAATTCAACGACTTCCGACAATTTTGATCATCTGAGTTTGTTGTGCACAACTTTCTCTACAAAACTCGTGTTAAGAATTTTTTAGGGAAGATTTGCCTCGTAGCTTCATCTCGAAGCTCTGCTTTTCTTTTTCGGAAATTCCTTTGTATGGTAGAGTAAAAGTCAGTATTTTTTAAAACGGAGGATCTGGGTTTGCTTAGAATCATCTTCTGCACAAAACCCATGTTCCAAGATTTTTTCAAAAAATCTGCCACCGCAGCCCTTTCTGCCCCTAGTTGCTTATTTTGGAAGTCTTTGCATGTCAAGCTAAACGGTGTTTTTTCGCAATTCTGACGTTGTGGGTTGTCTTAGAATCACTTTCAGCACAAAATCCACGTCTTGGAATTTTTAGCGAAAATTGTCCTCCGACAGGGTATTTTTAGCTTCACTAGGAGACATTTTAGCTTTCCAGAGAAAGTTATTAGAACATAGCCGTGTTTACAGTCACCATGCGAGTTTTTCATAATGCAGTTCACACAGACCGAATTGAAGACCAAATTGGTCTTAATTCATGATTTCATCAGAACAACTGACACTGACTTATATCAAGTACATCTGATGGTTAATTTAGACAGTTTGATAGGCGTAGTCACTCAAACACCAGCAGTCTCATACCTCGTATAACTGATAGTTTTCCAAAGCTGGTTTAGAGGGTTGAGTACCGTTGGAATTCTACGTGTGCAGCGATTTGTGTGCATCTCACAACCAGAGTATTCGTGATCAAACTTCCCAGTTTTGTCATGCAACACTCTTCCATAGAGAAAGGTGTGAAAAACGTGAGAGCATCAAAAGCGGAAGCTGTAGAGGAAATAGAGGTTATCACTCCAATTACAGAGCCGCCAGAGTTACCAGTCGATGAACTGCCAGTTGAAGTGTGCAGAGATTTCCAGGATTGCTTGAGTTGTTGACAAGTAGTGAATTGACAGTTGAGACATGTGACGATCTCCAGATGGTGATGCAGTCAACAACCTCGTGGAGGGGTTAATTGCCGAGAGCAGGGCTAGTGAACTTCAGATCAGGACATCCCACCTTTTTAGGATAGACATCAGACACTACAATTAACTCGATGCCTCTTTTTGAGTTAACTCGTCGTTCCACATTTCATGCTATGTCTGTCTTGGAATCATCAATGTATAGTTGGAGTTCTCGTTTAGTTTTCATTTCAATAAGGATGTGCATGTTGCACATGTCCATTTAGTTTGGTCTTGTTTCGGTTAACTGATGGTAGTTTTCCAGTTAACTTTATAGTTTCATTTATTTAGGGTTTAACAGTAAAATCTTGCATGATTGCAAGATTGTAGTTGACTCAAGGTGATTTTAGGGTTCCCTACACCTTTGATGTCTATAAGTAAGAGCTCTTTGCTCATTTGTAATTAACTTTTGCACGTAATAGTAATATATGCTGTGCCACCTTGCCTGTAATATTGTGTTTCTGTATTTGTTCATGAGCTTTTACTATGATAATAAATGGCTGCACCACCTTGCCTGAATGTTATTATTATGGTATTTGTCCATCTTAGTTAAATGGAGTGGCTAGTTTTATTGTTTATTGTATGCGTGTCCCGCCAATGCAATTTGTTGTTCTAGTTGGCTATCTTATGTTATGTTTAATAGTTGTTCTTTCAATCTACACCTCGGATAGGGGTTCCTCCTCCTTGGAAATTTGGAAAGAAAAATTATCGTTTTAAGTGTTGTGCCTAATAAATTTCATTTTAGCCTACACCTCGGATAGGAGTCCCTCCTCCTTGAAAATCCTGTTGTGGAGTTTATCGTAAAAACATTCTTGCTCCTTTTTCCTCATGCTCCGTTTTCTTGAGAATTGGATAGATTGAAGCTTTTAGTTTAGATGTAGTTAGGATCTGCAAAACCAGAGAAAACCCGTAGTTGCAATGTTCTTTGTTTCCTTAACCTTGTGCCTCTTCAAACTGAGTTGAGAAAGATAGGATTTAGAACACTTTATTTTTCAACGCATATCAAAACCACACAAGCCCAAAAATCCTCTAAGTTGAGTAAGGCTCTCAGGTATCGGCCACTCGATGATAGACCTGACCTTGTCAGGGTCCATACGCACTCCCTCTACACTGATGATGTGGCCCAAGTACAACAACTCTATCATGCCCAAATCACATTTGGATTCCTTGGTGTACAAGGATTCCCTGCCAAGGATATCTAATACGACATCTAGATGGATGATATGCTCACCCCATGTCTTGTTGTACGCCAAAATGTCGTTGAAGAAAACTAGCACGAACCTCCTCAGTTGTGACTGGAAGACTTTGTTCATAGTGGATTGAAATGTAGCAGGTGCATTGGTGAGCCCAAATGGCATAACCACAAACTCAAAGTGTCCATAATGACAACGGAAGGCTGTTTTCTCAATGTCCTGCTCCCTCACACGAATTTGATGATACCCCGATGTCAAGTCTATTTTTGAAAAAGAACGGGCACCATGTAGCTCATCTATTAGCTCATCAGTCCGGGGAATAGGATACCTGTTTTTGATTGTCCTTTTATTCAACAATCTATAATCAATGCACATCCGCAAGGTACCGTCCTTTTTCTTCACTAACACGATGGATGAGGCGAATGGTGACTTAATAGGTCTGATATGTCCCATAGCGTGCAGCTGCTTAAGAGTTTTTTCTATTTCATCCTTAAGCCGCTTACGATGCTTGTAAGGTGTGACAATCACGGGCTTAGCACCCTCCTCCAACTCAATGATGTGCTCAATACCGCGGTCTGGTGGTCTACCAGGTGGAATCTCACTAAACACCTTAGCATGTTTAATCCTCAACTCTTGTATGTTTGGATGATAAACTGGGGTTTGCTGCTCCTCTTGTGATGGCATCAACATACACTCAATTGCCCACTTGATCATGTCGTGTCGCATGAGTCTCTCCATTCTACTGAGAGATATCATTCTAAAATTGGTATCTCTGATGGATTTCAACACATGATTCCTCCCGTCCACCTTAAATCTCATCTCCATATCACGAAGGTTAAGGGTAAACTCTCCAATGTCATGAAGCCATTTCAACCGTAGAACCATATCAGTGTCTCCCATATTCACCTCATAGAAATCTACCTTAAAGTCATAATTATTTAATCGCATAGGAAGATCTGCAATCATCCTATCACACTTGAGAGTGTAGCCATCTGCGACCTTCACTCTTATGCCCTCAAATTCTTCGGTCTGAATCCCAAGCCTCTCAACCAGCCTAGCATCAATAAAATTATGCGTGGCACTTGTATCCAACAAAGTAATGATCTTTTTCCCAGCTAAGACCCCTCGCATTCTGAAAGAGCCCTCTCATTGTATGCTAGTGAGACGTGCTTCTTGAAGCTTTACTTCCTCCTCCGTTTCAACGCCATTTTCAACCTCATTTCAGATTTTTCCACCTCGGATTCCTCATGCTTAGTGTGCTGGTCTGATTTTTCAGATTCCGAGTCCTCATAGAATGCCCACATTATTTGGTTAGCCTTTCCCTTAGGCCTCAAAGGACAGTCGTGGTTTGCATCATAGGGTCCTTTGCAATAGAAGCACAACTTCTTCTTGCGCAAGTCATCGATGGTCTCTTTGTCTAACGGAGCTGCTGATTTCTCTTTGGAATCTGAGTTTTCCTTCTTCTTGGAGAATGATTTTCCGTCCTTGTATGAAGATGATGCTTTAGATGAGAACTTACTTTGCGGAGCTACAAGTTCCATGCTCCTAGCTTTTTTCATAGCCTCCTGTAGGGGCGGGGGATCAAAAGCTTTGATCCAACCTCTCAATGGTTCCGATAGACCTTTGATGAATAATACAAATAATCTTCTTTCTGATATGTTGGGAACCATAACTGATAACCGCTGAAAATCCCCTATATATCCCTCCAAACTCCCAACTTGCTTGAGTTGAGCTAGGTCTCTGAAATACGTTTCCGGATCTTTCTTGTCAAAACGTTCAACCAACTGATCCACGAACTCCTGGTAAAGAGGTGATGCGGTTATGCTGCAACGTGACCATCCCATGATACCACCAATCATGAGCTACTCCCTCCAAGTGTAAGGTGGCATACTTAATTGCATCTGTCTCTGCCATAGGTCGAAGGCTCAAGAAAGTGTCCAACTTATGAACCCAAGACTGAGTTGTAACCGTCCCACTGCCATCAAATGTAGGTAACGTGAGTTTGTTGGTGGCATGTTTAAGGTCAGTATGTTGATCTCTGTTTTGTCCTCTTGGTCTCTCGGACTGTCTTTCTTTGTAATGCTCTCTTCTTTGACTTAGAAATCTATCAAAGCTTATGCGTTCTCTCACCTGAGGTGTTAACAATTCCCATTCGTCATTAGCAGCCATGAGAGTATTTGCAAATATTTTCATCCCTCAAAAAGGTAGGACATGTTGGCCTATCTGCAATTCGTGAAGGAGCACGATGTGCCCTAGGTGTCCTAGCCACACTCCTGTTATCCTCTGCAACCCTGTTCTGCTGTATTTGCGGAACAAACTGTTGCATTGTTGCTGTAAAACCTTCGAAAGCTCGAGTCATTCGCTCAAAAAGCTCTCTACCATCTCTATCCTCATTGTTTTCCACATTTCTTCTTTCATTTCTTGGTGGACCTTCTTCTTCCCTGTCACCCATTTCTGCTACTGGTATATCTTTGTTGTACCCCAAATTAAAATTTTTGCTACACTTAGACATTTTGAAGAAATGAGTAAAAGTCTTGTTAAATTTGTCAAAAAGGTCAAAATTTGGGTGTGCGTGTCTTGCATGAGGGCTAAAAACGTGAAATTTTCAAAATCTGACGATTTGGGTTTGCTCAAAGCGACCTAATCTACAAAACCCAGATCTCAGTTTTTCATCCCTATTTTTTAGGAAAACTGCTATTTTTAGAAATTTACTAAAAATGGGAACTTTTTCTTGGTTTTTCTTGGTTTCTTTTGAAACGGATATTGGCAAAACTTTCTAAAAATAGAAAGTTGGTCCATTAGGGTTCGAACTGATTTTGATTGGCTCAAAATACTTCCATATCAGGTTGGTGCAGTCAGAATCTCAAAAGGATCAGTTTTGTCCTAGTGGGTCTATTCTACTTTTTCAGAAGCATATCAGGAGCTCCAAGGTCATTAATGGTGGTCAGTCGGCTACTAGGCGTCAGATTCAACACTCAAGCATTGAGCAGAAGGTGAGTTGGTGAGCAAGCACGAAGAACGAGGAAGAAGGTGAAAACAACGAAATTTTGAGTAAGTTTGCTTGTCATGGGTGCCCCAGGAGAGAATAGGCGCCCATCTTTTTAGGGCATTAAATGATAAAATTAGGGTTTGAGCTCCCAGTCAAATTTGTTCAAAATCTTCCAAGCTCCGTAGTGAATCCGACAGTGCAATCATCAGATCATCCAGTTGCCCGGAATTCGAGGTCGAATGGAGAGTTTTCAAACAGAATACAGAATGAAAATTATGAAAATGTCTGAAAAGTTTTGTTGTACCCAAACCAAATTTTTTGCTTCATCAAGGCATTTTTGCATAAAATAGTCTAAACCTTGCTAAAATGATGTAAAATACAGTTTTTGGGCAATATCAAGCATGGAGTTTTTGTCAATATTTTGTCGGTCAAAGGCAGTTTCATTGATCAGAACTTGAATCAGAGACTCAGAACGGAGCATTTCATGATGGAGGAGCATTCTCACGACAGCATTTCACGTTGCACATGGTCATTTCAGTGGTCAAAGACAGAGTTTTTAGTGATTAAATCATGAAGATTTCTCAGAGAAAGAAAAGAAAGCGCCCCTGGGCCCAGGGGCGCCCTTCTTTTTGAAGGTCAAGATCTTGTTGAAAATGCTCATAAATACAGTCAAACTCTTCAAAATTGGTCTGCCTATTCGATGAGCTATCTTGTGAGGCTATTCGAGACTCGAAGCTCCGGTTACTGGCGACAGAAGTTTAAATTTCCAAAGTTCCAGATTGCAGAAGCTTGTCCTTTTCCAGCTTAAGCGCACCTGTAGCTTGAGGGCGCCCTTCTTAAAGGGGTGTTGGATCTTGGTATTTCTGGTGGATGATGCAGTCAATCTCTTCGCGACTACTCTGCTTATTTGATGAGCTATCAAACGCAGTCATCCGAGTCCCAGAGCTCCGGTAGTCGACGTCTGAAGATGAGCTTATAATGGAGATTTCACATCCTTGAGCTTTTTTGTTGCATTTCCAGTGCAACTATAGCTTAGGGGCGCTTGTCAAAATGACCCTTAAGATGGTCTAGTTTGCTGACGAGGGCTTCCTGACATCAATACTACTCTAGTCCAGCTTCGCGTTGCACCAAGTTGCCTATTAATCCGACATTCTGAAAGATCGTGGCAGAGATTCTACCAAGCACGTAATTTCACGGGCGGATTGGCATAAAATTTTCATTATATTTCTGTAGGCCAAAGGCGCCTAGTCTTTAGGCCTGTCAAATGAGGTCGTTGACGTTCGAAGTCTTCACGAGACTTGAGCGTAATTACTTTATCTACTCAACAAGCCCAGCCATTAGCTTCCGCGATTTGGCAGAGGCTTGTGCGTGCGAGGTCTTCGGCGAAATGTTGAAAAGTGGAGACATCCGGAAAATGGCCAAGTATGGAGCGTATATTTTAAATAAAATACACACTTGCATTTTTGAGGTCTTAGAAGCAGTTTTCTTGCTTCGTCACCTCTAGAGACGTCTCTCGTAGATCCTAGCTACACGTTGAGACAGACAGCGCTCGAATCGGGTCATCCCAGCTCCAAATATCAGAGGTCAAAGTATGACATCTGGTTGAGAGTTGCACTTTCATTAAAATGGTGTAAGAGCAACTGTATCCTAGGGGCGCTTTTACTTTTGAGGCCCTTAATGCATTTTTCAGATGCCTTGTGTATATTCGTTGGATGCCGAATATCTCCAGGCATGCAGTGAGCTTGGTTTCCTGTCAGTAGGGTTCATTGTTTGTCATTGGCAGCCGTTTGAAGTGTCAGATGGCAGTTTGAAGAAATGGTTTAAGTCTGGAACCCGTAAATGAATTTAATCAAGGGCGCCTAATTTTTTGAGGTGTTAAATGATGGATTTTGTAGTGACGACTCCCAACAGACATTTCTTCTTTGCTCAGCGGGCTTCGCATTCAATTCACCAGCTCGGTCACAGCCTTACCCGGTCACTCATAAATCAGTGTCGAAGATGGCCAGTTGTAACTTTGTAGTCAGCTACAAAGTAGGAAGTTAATAAAAAGTGTAATATCTTGAGCAAATGGACGCCTATGAGGTCAAATGATGACTTTTCAGAATCAGTGAAGTTTGCCGGTGAATCTCAAAGCTTCATTCGGTTTGTCAACTGAAGTTTAATAATATTTAATATTTATTCTTCCATTTTTAGCATTAAATGGCGATTTTCTAAAGTTGGCGCCCTCTTTGTGCTAAGATTTCAAATTGCATGATAATTATTATTTTATTATTTATTTTCAAACTCCGAGTCAGTAGCAGTTCAACTGAAAGGGGACCAATTGAAAGGCTTCTATTTCAATCAGGGTTTTAAATCTTGCAGTTCACAAGTTGGTGCGAATTTCTTCTTATTTAAACATGGCGCCATCTTCATTTATTATTCACAAAGCTAAAGAGAAATTCGTTTTTCTTAATAGAAATTCATATCTTCAAAGCAAAATTCGTATTTCTTCAAAGCAAAGGCGCAACTTCAAGAGAAATTCGTAATTTTCAAGCAAAGGCGAATTTTAGCAAATCAAAGGCGAATTCTTCATCAATTTTTAAAGGCGATTTCATCAAACATATCTTTTTGCAGATTAAAGTTCACATTTATCAACAATTTGAAGAATTCAAGGGTGATTTTCATTGAAGAAAAGCATACTAAAAACGTCTTTTTCCTCCCTGATTCTCAGATTTCTCTCAGATTTCAATTCACATGTTCCTTAAATTGGCAAATTCGACAAGTTCAAACATTTGGATCATTTTCATACAGTTTCCTCGAGTTAAAATCGTGCGTTTGATTTTTCAGGAATTTTTAACTTCAGAACATTCATTCTTGAGTTTTTAATTTTCTAAACTGAAAACTCTTTGCATGGTCGAGTAGAGGTTAGATTTTCGCATTTCTGACGTTCTGGGTTGTCTTAGAATCTTTTTCTGGACAAAACCCATATCTCAGATTTTTCCGTGAAAATTGCCCTTCGATAGGCTATTTTTAGCCTCAGCAGGCTATTTTTAGCTTTCCAAAAATCTTGTCAGAACATAGTCAAGTTCACAGTCAACAGGCGAGTTTTTTAGAGTACAGTACACATAGACTGAATTCAAGACCAAATCGGTCTTAATTCATGATCTCGTTAGAAAAGCTGAGATCGATTTGTATCAAGCTGCAGAGGAGATGTTGGCTATCACTTCAGTTATGGAGCCGCCAAAGTTATAAGTCAGTGAAATGCTAGTTTGAATGTGCAAAGATTGCCAAGATTGCTCAAGTTGCTGACAAGCAGTGAATTGTGACGACCTTTAGATGCTGATGCAGTTAACAATCTCGTTGAGGGATTGGTTGTTCGAGATCACGGCCAGTAGACTTTAGTTCCCACCTCTCAGAATAGACATTATACACAGGAGTTAAACTTGGCGTTACTTTCTCAAGTTAACTCGCTGTCTCATCTCATGCATATCTATTATGAGATCAACTTTATTTACTTGGAGTTTTATTTAGGGTTTTTTCGTTAATTGATGGTAGTATTCCAGTTAACATGCTTTCAATAAGGACGTGCATGCTTGCACAATTGTCCATTTTTAGATTAGATGTTTCGGTTAATTGATGGTAGCTTTCCAGTTAACTATATAGTTTGCTTTATTAGGGCTTAGCAATAAATCTTGCATGCATTGCAAGACTGTAGTTGACTCAAGGTGATTTTAGGGTTCCCTACACCTTTTGATGTCTATAAATAAGAGCTTTTGCTCATTTGTACGTAACTTTTGCACGAGAGAGAAATATATGCTGTGCCTACCTTGCCCTCAATATTGCTCGTTCTGTATCTGTTCATGCGTTTTTTCTATTATGATGAATTGTTATGCCACATAGGGTTTCATGCAATTATGATGGTGAATTCTTTCTTTAGTTAGATATAGTGGCTAGTTGATCATAGATTGTATGCATGTCTCGCCAATGCAATTTATTATCCTAGTTGGCTATCCTTTATGTTATGTGTTCAATAAACTCGTTCAGATTGAGCTGATAGATGTGCCACCTTGCCTTCAAGTTGAGAATTTGTTCTTGGTTATCGTATGATGTGTGTGAATAATAGACTTATTCAGATTGAGCTGATAGTTGTGCCACCTTGCCTTCAAGTTGCGAATCTGTACTTAGTTTATCGTATATTGTTGTTTCCAATAAGCCTATTCAGACAAGTAGATAGTTGTGCCACCTTGCCTTCACATTGTGAGTCCGTACCCGGCTTATCGTTAGATAATCATTCCTGCTCCATTTCCTCATGCTCTGTTTTCTTGAGGAAACTGGATAGATTTAAAGTAGTTTGCTTAGTTGTAGTTAATGATCTGCGAAACCAAAAAATCCTTAGCTGCAACGTTCTTGGTTTTCTTAACCTTGTGCCTCTTCCAGCTGAGAACAAAAGGATAGGACTTAGATTACTTTTCTTTTCCACGCATTCCAGCACTACGAGGGAGCTTCCCCTCCTAATTTGAAGAGCACTCATTAGGCAGTGTGCATAGCTGTCCGTACAAACCTGCACTCCAGAGGTGTTAGTTTTTACGCCAACAAGTTTCTAAGTCTGGAAACTTTGGGCACCCTAGGTGCCCAGGGGCGCCCAACTTTTTGAGGGGCCTAATCTAACAGTTAGGGTTTTCTAAAGTGCTTAATCTCTCCGGAATTCAATCAGCTTCGCAGCGGATATCTTCATCAAAGTATCCAACTGACCAATCTTCGGCAAATCTAGATCAAAGTTGAAGGTACAAAATGAATGTTTGAATTCGAAGTTGAAATTCAGAAGAAAATGGTAGTCTGGAGCAAATGGGCACCCCTGAAGGAGAAAGGCGCCCAAGTTTTTGAATGGTTATATGGATCATTTAGCCAGTGCAGCTCCCAGGATGACTTCGTCAGATTTGATCAGGCTTTCCAACGAAACTGTCGGCTTGTCAATCCGAGTTGGCAGTCATTAGATACAAGAGGCTGAACAGAGGGTTCGAGATCAGCTAAGAATCAAAATTCAAAAGCAAAGGTGAAAATTGCAAAAATTGGCAGAGTCTGGTGAAGTTGGGCGCCCTAGGTTTTGAAGGCCCAAATTCAACTTTCTGACAGAGTTACTCCCAGGAGACCCCTCTTGATTTCTCCTTAGCTTCGTAACGAGCCCAACCATTAGTCAATCTGATGCCCGGTTCTTCAGATCTGACAGGATCATCTGTAGAAGAGGAATTGATGAAGAAATATAGAAGTTTCTAAGTCTGGTAAAGGTGGGCGCCCCTAGAGAAAAAGGGCGCTCAAGGTTGTGAAGCTCTAAATGATAGAATTTGCCAATGCAACACCTAAGATCACCTCGTCAAATTCAGCCAAGTTATCCAACGGAACTGACGGTCAGTCAATCTGATTAGTGTAGCTCCCAGAATCAAGCTTTCATCAGAAGATCAAAGGGAAATGAAGAACTTGAAAATCTAGCAAAAATGGCTAACACTGTGAAGGTTCAGAGCCCCTGGAGGAAATAGGCTCCCATGAATTTGAAGGTCGAAACGAAGTTTTTCTCCAGAGACCCCTCCAAAACAATCTTCTCAGAATCAGTCAGGCTACGTGATGAATCATCCAACTTGCTTGTCAAATCAATTTGGAAGCCAAAGATCGAGGTCAAAGTAGGGGGTCAAAATTGTGAAAAGTTGAAAATTCATAAAAAATGACCAACTCTGAAGGAAGTTGGCCCCTCTAGCCAAGAAGGGCGCCCAACTTCACTTGCCTTAGTCAAATTCTCAAAAATTTCAAAATTGTTAGATGAAGAGAATGTCTAAGTGTTGATCAGGAGATCTATTATCTTTGCTACTTGCGGGAGAATCCTCATACTGTACTAACGGAGAAGGATGCATTTCCACATCTCCTACCTCAAGCTCAGTAGCTGCGCCATAAAGTTCCCCTTCCTTAAACGGTTCCGCTTCCCCGCTAGTCTCATGCTCTTCATGAGTTGTCTGCTCAGGTACACCCAGTGAAGGAGAGGTATCTTTCTGTTGTTCCACAGTGGATGCCATTGGAAGAGGATCTGCCTTTTGCATAGTCTCCTTGGGAGATGGAGTTCTTGACCTTCTCGAATAAACCTGGGTTTTCTCTCCTGAGCTCTCCACATCAACCACAGGAGGGTCCGCCTTCTCCTTAGAAGTTTCCTGATCTTTCCTCTTAGAAGCCTTGGTTGTCCTTGCCCTTTTTGGCTCTGGAGGAGTGTCTTCTTTCTCTGCTTTCTCAAGTCCCCCCTCTTTTGCAAACTTACCTATTTTCAAAGTTCGACTCCTCTTCTTTCCCTTGGGTTTCCTTTTTTGTTCAGGTTCACTCTCCTTAGGGCCTCTGATTTTAATCTTAAAAGGTGAGCCCACTTTAGTTTTGCCTGTAGAACCATCCTCACCGAACTCTTATGAGGTGGAATGAGCATTCAGATTTCCCATCAGAGTGAAGGTGCAAGGTACCTTCTCACTTTCCAATTCCCATACTTTATGTTTCAACCATGACCTGGTAAACTTCATAATAGGAGCCATCAGCCCCTCCAACTCAGTTATCTCATTTTCTGACCAGTTTACCTCTCCAATGGATCTGTCCTTGACTGATTCAAATGCATGATCCTGAACTAAATTCCCGTCATCCTCTAACTGATCAAGAATTAACTCGACATTGTACATTCTGATTACATCAACTGGAAGCCTAGAGTATCTTTTCTTCCTTACCTCAAAGTCATCCTTGTTGTTTGCCCAGTAATCCTCTAGATCATCTTTGTGGTGATATTCTTTAGTAGCCTTCTTTTGTGCTTCGCCAGTGATGTCAATATTTACCATCTTAAAATGGAAAGAGAAACCAAAAGTACTCAACTCTTCCCCTGATGTTTGGGCTGATTGGATTGAAGGGCAAACCTCACTTATAGCAATTTTCAAAGGAAAGTCCCCACCAAACCCTATCTTGTGCTTCTTCTTTTTAACAAAAGCATCGAAATCACATATCTGTCGGGTAACCTCCAAGAGTATGATATGGTCAGTGGGATATCTTGGCAGTTTGTATGAGCAGTCGGACATCCATCAATTCTGATATAAGAAAAGGTGGGGAATTGTATAAACCAGGCTCCATATCTTTTAATTAGCTCCTTAGCTCCATCAGAAATTCTCACATGCTCTGCATTCTGAAGCAACCTAGTAATATACATAGTGAATGCATCATTCACTCTTCTATAATTCAGATTCCCTAGGTGCAGCTCAGGGTACACCTCATAAATGACATCCTGCCCAAATGTTCCTTTTGGACTCAATCCCCTGTATGGATAAAATCTGGCAAGTACATATACCACATAAGATGTCATGGTAAATTTCTTGGTCTCCAGCACATCTCTCATCTGCCTGTCAATCATTGCACTAATAATCCCTGCCCAATGGTAATTGATGCATTGTTCAATCCTGTTAATGACATGCACCATCCAATTCTCCAATGCCCCAGCACTCCTCAAGCCTGCCACCTTGCTTAACAGTGTGATTGCATCATATATATCTTGTCGGAACTTGACCCTGTGTAACTGTTTAGGCAGCTTGGAGAAATGAGATTTTGGCTTTTCCACCCAGGAATTGATCATCTGTTGGGCTTTGGTAGGTTCATCCTCATAATAAGTCCTTGCCAAGCCCATGTCCAAGGCACACACACATGATAAGTCTGGCATATCAAATGACTGGGCAATGGAAATTAGATTGAAATTTGCTAATACTCTTCCATCAGTGCTGACAATCCTCTGTGTATCAAAGTCATAATGCCGGGCACACTCCAATATCAATTCATAGCACTAAACCGCAGGAGGAAATCCTGCCACATGAGCCAGTTCGAATTTCACCACTCCCTTGGTCAGGACTGATAAATCCTTCTGAGCTAACCTTTCTTTGAAGCCTTCATATCTCCAAGCTCCTACATTGGTATTCGAGACCTCTGACCAAACTGAAGCCACCTTACTATCCGGCAACTGACTCTTCATATCCAGCCTTGTTCTTTCAGCATCTGTAACTGAGGATCCCTCTGTATCTCCCTTTGACTTTCCTGCCACTGCCTTGCTTGATTCAACCTGCATTCATAAAAGAGCCTCATGAAAATCCAATTATCATCCATATTTCAATCAAAAGGTTAATCTCGAAACCACATCAAATCATTAAGATAAACCATTAATCATCAATCTCGAAAATTCGGGAAAATGAAGCAATCCGGGAAAATGGGACAATCCGGGAAAACCCAGTCGGGGCGGAATTTCGGAGAAATCCGACCCAGACGGACTCATGCTGCCAAGACATCATTCATCAAATAAATCATCAGTATAGACAAAAGACATGCATGATTATCATAAGATTCACCCACTAAACAACAAGAAATCATCATCCAACATTTAATTCCTTATCCCAATTTCGAAAATCAAAATCAAATGGAACCAGGCAGAAAACCGGAAAAATCCGGATAGTTCGGATTTCTGCGGACAGCTTGAAATTCCGGGAACTCATCATACTCCGGGGAAAGGCAAAATCAGGGAAAATTCGGGTGCACAGAAATTCCGCGGACACCTCGGAAACCCGATGATCGTTTGACGCGCAGACCGTTAATCAAGTGATCAAACAAACCCCTCATCGGAATCCAACGAACATGAACTCAACTCCAATAAGCCAAATTTCGACTGCATTTGAATTTAAATTCCCAAAGCTCCCAAATGGTTAATCCCTGCAACGAAATAATGATGCCCTAAATTCGATAACCAGATTTCTGCCATGAAAACTAGGGTAAGCTGGACGTTTTTAGACATTATCCCTCAAAATGATAAAACTAGGGTACATCAGGGTCTTAGACGCTGCGAGCAAGGTCGAGCTAGACGCAGGGCGTGAGGATCACAATGGCTCCACTGAACTTAACAACCCTGAGCGGACATAATGAAACCCTACCTTCACAAATTGAACCAAATTACGCATAAACAAGGTACGACCTCAAAAAAAATGCCCAGGCACACCCATACACCCATGATTC
This sequence comes from Sequoia sempervirens, assembly GCA_007258455.2. NCBI lineage: Eukaryota > Viridiplantae > Streptophyta > Pinopsida > Cupressales > Cupressaceae > Sequoia > Sequoia sempervirens. Next base: position 304,653,126 of record VDFB02271358.1, read on the forward strand.
GATCCACAAAACGACAGGATGCGCAGTGCAAGCATTGAAAACTCGCAAAAAGGTGAACCAAACCCTAATTCGATAAATATGTAACCATGAAAACAAGAAGGGTCGACCCAAATAATCATCAACAACCACCTGAAAGATTCAATCACAAGCGCAAAACGATATGAGAAGTCAACAACGACTTACCATGTATTAAATCGGAATGAACGTCGAGTCCAAAGCGATCACTGCGAATCAGGGTGCACTAGCCGCGAAAATATCAACACAAACGCCGAAGAAATCCACGCGTGAGCAAACCAAATCCAGCGACCAAAGCTTAAAAATGAACAAACAAACGCTAGAGCAGATAGCAAATGAATAATGAAATCAGGGAGAGCGCTAAAGACCTTAAATTCACCCACATTCGTGTTAGAGGAGGTACCCCAAGCATTAATGGCTGACAAGACATATCAAGAAACTCCGGAAACCCAAGGTCAAAACGGAATTTTGGAAAAATCCGAGCTAGCTGGACCATCCCGATGAGCATGAATCCTGCGGACGACGCTGTATTGAACCGGACCAATTTTTTTCGATTTTTGCCAAATTACACAACAATGCAGAAGGCACCCGTTAGGGTTAGATAAATCAAACCAGCAGTTACAATATAACTCTTTGCCAAGAATGCGCACTCAATCTCAACAAGAGAGAGGCTTTCATATGGCAAGAGGATCGTCAGTACAATAAATCAGAACTGCAACTGAAAGTAACTCAACACCAAGTATGTGCTACCCAAACCAGAATGGAATGAGGCGACCATATGGTGGAGATTTAAAGAAATACAAATGCAACTTCGAAATAAACTCAACACCCAAAATGTGCTTTCAAACCCGGAGTGGGAATGGAGCTACCATAGGGCGGAGATGTATGATATTACAATGCAAATCAAAGTAAATAGGCGGCAAGCCAGCCTCTTCCACTTATTCAGTGGGCAATTACAAACATGATAAGCAAAACTGAGAGAATTGCTGACAGTACTACTGTTCAGCTTACAATGAGAAGTAGAATGCCTGCAAGATCAAGGATTTAAGCTCTACAAGTTGCTGCAATAGTAAAGATGTCATCCACTAGGTCAATAATGAATTCCTAACACCCGTCCTTCGCTAATATGCAATTTTCTCAAGTCTGATCTGACAGACCAGCAACATGAATTACAGAACCAGCAATACATAAACTCAATGAAAAGCTCACAACTCACTCATTTCTCACTCAAATTACATGAAAACTGATGCAAAATACTCTTAAAATGATGGCGCCTAGTTTAGTTATGAGAAAGGACAGCTAAAAGTGGCTATTAATTAATGGCACGGATCCCAAAGCACTCCAGAAAGGGCGCCCTACAAGGAATGACGAATTTGCTTTATAAAATCATAAACTTCGTATTAAAATCTGCAAATATTCATGAAGGGTCTCTTCCAACAGAGAAAACCAATGAGACAATACCCAGAACAACTCTTTTTGTATTTTTTGATTTATAAGTGACTTCGAATCAGCTATGACATTCAACAACTCTAGAATATGACAAAAAATGCAAGTACTCAGCTACAAAATGCAAGATCATCAAAACAATGCAAAACCTCACTACAAATGTACTCAAAACAAGCAAACCTCTCTACTAGGTGCTATCTCTCAAGCACGAAGTCGAGCCCAAGCTAGGAGGCATTCATTCCTCGAAGCAATCCAGCAACCATTTCGGCAGCATAACAATACTCAAGATATCAGATACTGAAAATGAAGACCAAGACCTCCTTTTATAAACTTGTGATGACTTTCCAGAAGCTTCTAGAAACCCTAACTTTCAAATTTGAACTGTCTTCTTTTCCCTCCAATTTGGGCGCCCCCTTTCTCAAGGTTTAATTTAACTTTATTTTAAAATCTTTTCCTTCATAAAAAGGCGTCCTTTTCTCCAAGTAATATTTTGAACTTTAAAATATAATAATTCACCTCAATGAGGCGTCCACCCATAAAGCCCACCTTTTAAAACAACTTAAAGTTCAATCACTAGGCTAAGGGGGGGGGTCAACAGTAAAATATAACATTAAAATATGACTTTATTTAAATAATCTGAACTTATCTCTCCAAATGTGCCCCAAAGCCAAAATGAACAAGCCAACTGAACTGACTGAAGAAGAATGCCAACTGATCAGGAGTGAACATGTCAACTGCCAAAAAAAGAATTTACTAAACATAGTAAATTCTTGAAAGCGCTCAGAATGCCAAACCGAAAACACCAACGCGAAGCTCTCAGAAAACCCAGAAGGAATCCGCAATCCAAGTTCAACATTTCCAAGTGCAAGCTCCGCAAAAAGACGAAAACGTCCTCCAAGAAGTTTGGAAACCCTGATTCGAGCTTCTGCTTAGCCTATGAGTTTCCAGAAATAGGCTAAATCCAAATGAAGAGCATAGGGCTAAATTGGGGACATTACAGACGCACCCCTCTGGGACTCCGACGAAGTCCGGAAAAATCCGCGTGATCCAGAAACTCCCGGATTCAACCAGAAACCCGGACTCCGGAAAATCCAACATTGACCGACGATAGACTAGGACCCGGGAAAATCCGAGTGAGTCGGAAAATCCCGGACCCAGGGAAAACCCGGACTTCCATTAAGAACCAAGTTTGATCAATTCAACCTTCGGGGTAAGACCAAGGCCAGCAAGACCAACATCCCAAGACCTTAAAAGGACAAATCCAATAAAACCCAAAGGTCAAAGAGACATCATAAATTAGAAAGCAGAGGGTCCCTACTCCAAGTGGGGCGTGTGTGCAAAGAGACATCATTAAAGCAAAAGAAAGCAAACCTATTTCAAACCCTAAGTCTATTTAATGCATCTCTTTGATGTAATTTTCATCATTATTGCAGGTGGCATCCCAAGGAGAAGAGTAGAGCAGCAAATTTGAAGTGATATTTCAAGATCCAAAAGCTCAGAGTTGCTGATTTTCATAAATAATTTTCAGACCAGCAACATAAGACCTTGCTTTTTCATCCAGAATATCAAATTTTTGAAGGAGAATATCAAAGATTTTAATTTTCAGCCTTCTGGGTCTGCTGAACTCATTCTTCTGAAGAAGTTTTCAAGAAATTCATCAAGTTGCAGCAGCTACTTTTTCCTTGCATGTCAGATAAATCTTCAGAGTTTTCAAATTTTGATCATTTGGGTCCTCTCAAAATAGTCTTCTAAAGAAAACCCATATCACAGCTTTTTTCAAGAAAATTTCAAATCCTAGGGTTGGCTGCTTTTTCGATAAGCCGTTAGTGTTTTTCAAATCTAATCAACTGGGTTCACTCCAAATAGTATTCTGAAAAAAACCCAGGTGCGAGTTTTTTTTGTGAAAACTTGAAGAAATTAGGGTTTGTTGCTTTTTTAGTCTAAATTCAAAATTTTCAAAAACGGACGATTTGAGTTGTCTTAAAATGAAATTATGAGTAAAACCCATATCTTAGAAAATTTTTGAAAAATTTGTCCGTTGGAAGAAGAAAAATCAACATTCTAAAAATAGTAAGTTGCTCAAAACTTGTCTTAACCTAGGCGAGTTTATAGTCATTCTTCAAGGTTTTCGAAATGGAATACACTCCCAATGATTTCAAGACCAAATCAGCTCTTTACCATGATTTCATCAAAATAGTTGAGACAAACTTGCATCACATCAAGCCGGTGTTTGATCTACACGCGTTGGAGAGCGCAGGCAACACTACCATCAAAAACTTGGGACACCCTGGACTCCTTACAGCTGCGTCTATTCCTATATTAGTTTAGAGCCTTGAGTTTGTAATCGCTTGCATCAAGCATTACAATCCCGCTACAAGGGAGATTCAATCAGTTGATGGAAGATTGATATGCAGTTTGAAACCTGACATGATCGAAAAATGCTTCTCCAATCCCCCTTGGCCTGAAAGTGTCACTATCTCAAAGCGCGAATGTGAGAGGATGTGGGAAACGTACAAGGACAAATATAGCAATAAGATTACTCAAAGGTGGAAGAAGGAGAAGCATATGACTTTGCCTAAGAACATCGGGCGAGGCGAGTTAAAAGATGAGATTTCTATCATAATCACCTTGCTCAACAGGGTAACTGGATCAGAAGATGCTACCAAGTTTCAGCCTTGGATGTTCTATGCTATACCCCATATCATGAAGAAGACTGAGTTCTATGATTGGCCCACCTTGATCAGTGATAGCCTCCATCAACAGATAACAGAGTATTTCCAAATTCATGAGTTCCATATGGTTTCTTACCTAGTCTACCTAGTGGCCTACCAAGGTTAATTTAGAGGGTTGAACACTGAGGGATTGTTGAGCGTACAACATATCTACAACTATTACACTCAGTTGGAATTCACGAAGTCACTGCATCACTACAAGAGGGTGAATGAGGCTTTTCTGATGTCAACAGAGCGGGACCTCGACAATGAATTGCACATCCGTATCTCTTCAGTTGCCAGGGCAGCGATGGCGGAGTGGGCAGATTGGTTCATACAATTTCCTACTTTCACCTATTTAAGAGTCTATGGCTTTTCAGGTGCTCCACTCATGCTACCATGGTACCCATCAGACGAAGTTGTCTTCATGGAGTTCTTCAGGCAGGCACACGATGTCCATGCATTCTTGAGGAATAGAAATAAACCCATCCTCAATTTTCCATTGGGACTGGGAATCTATACATGCAGTACAGCAGCAGATGCTAAAACCATGGGTGATGAGTTAGACAAACTTGGTCTCAAGCCTTACAGCGAGAGACGATCATATGATCTTCATGGCGTTTACGCTGCTTGACTTGAGAGAAACTATGCTCACATATCTGCCCTCGAAGATTTTTGGGACAATTGTACAGATGAGTTCGAGGTGCGGAGGCACAATTACATTAGGCTCACTCTTCACCAAATGAAAGACTGCCTATCAGAGGATATCAAAGGATTGTCAGATGATGATGAGGATATGTTACTCCCAATGTATGCTCAGAAGAGAATTGAAGATCAACCCCTTCCTCAAGTCAATTGGGCTAATAAGGAACCCCTCTCAGTCGAAGAAAGGACGAGGCAAGTCCTTGACCATAGCAAGGTCTTCCTAGTTCTCAAAAGCAAGAAGTCCATACCAGTAGCAGGGCCGCAAAGGGTACAGTCATCACTTCCCTCCTCTTCCAGAGCACAATCAAAAGGGAAAGGCGTAAAAGTCAGTCTCAAGATGGTGTGGAGGGCAGCAGGTCAACAAAAAATGTAAGGAGGCTAGACTTCTCAGGTATAATCATACAAGAGCCATCAACGGTTGAAGTAGAAGCTCCTCCAGAAGAGCCTATACCTCAGAAGGAGACAGAAGAAGCGCCCTTAGCACATGATTCTATACCACTGATAGGGTCTTCACCAATCCATATTGACCTAGATATTGAAGATGATGGAAAAATTGCAATTGTACCTCCTAAGGAAGTTAGTAAAGACCCTATCGTGTCTTGGCTTTAGAGCTCCTTGGGAAGGGTAAGAAGAAGATGTTCATATTAGGTGAATTTTGATGACCTTGATAACATCTATCAGGAACCTCCTAAGAAGAAAGCAAAGAAGCAAGTTCATTATGAAAGGAATCCTGATGGTGAGGTGATCATGGAAATTGCCTTACCTCTTGAACATAAGAACAGAGATGAAGTGGATGTGGAGGACTTCGTGATGGTTAAGGCTAACCTTGGTAAAAACACTAGACATGCAGATGCTAGTCTATTTAGTGTTGTGTTTAAAAGCCTTAAGGAAAGAGTGCTCAAGGATGGGGAAGACAAAGCAGCCCTCAAGACTGAAATACAATAGCTCAGGCTTTATATTTCTAATCTCGTTCATGGCTCATCACAGGCAACCCAGCTGCTGCCCCAGGTTTTAGAGACACCGATTGATCATCATGGAGACTGCAATACCCCCAGAGGACAAGAACAGAGATGAGGTTGAGATGGACGACTTCGTGATGGTCAAGGCTAACCTTGGTAAAAACACTAGACATGCAGATGTTAGTCTATTCAGAGTTGTATCTGAAAGTCTTAAGGGAAGAGTGCTCAAGGATGGGGAAGACAAAGCAGCCCTCAAGGCTGAAATACAGCAGCTCAAACTTTACATTTCTAACCTCGTCCACGGCTCATCACATGCGACCTAGCTGCTGCCCTAGGTTTTAGAGACACCAGCTGATCATCATTAGTTGAGACGGTTATTTGTGGGAAGGAAACTCAAGAGTGGATCGAGAGTTTCATTGTCAGAGGAATGGAGATCTTGGCACGAATGTTTCAGTTGAGAGAAAATGCTCATGAGCTACATCAAGGTATCCAAGGGTTTGAACAATCAGTGGCTGAAGTAAAACCAAGGCATGAGATGATCATTGCAGATTTAGATACAGCCTATGGTTTAGCGGCTTCAAAAGAACACAAAAGGCAGATCCTTGCTTGGAGAGAGCGTCATGCCTTCAAGGTTAAAACCTACGAGAGGATATCCGAGGAGTTTATTGCCTATAGACAAAGGGTGATCAAAACTCTTCTTTTCATCAATGAGTTTGTCACTGAGATTCCTTCTCGGTACAGTCTTAAAGATGGTTCCTACGTCGGGCTTGATGAGGTGCAAACTCAATTTCAGAGTATGTTCGCAGCTGTGATAGCAGCAATAGAGTTGGTGGCAGAATGAATCACCTTGCCATGATGTCAGCAAGATTTGAAAAAGCGGCCAATGAGGTCGAAGATATCTTGAGATCAATTGCAAATGGAGAAGATATTTTGGAAAAACGCAACTTTGCTATTGATGGGATAGATGCACTGAACCGGGACATAGTTTCCTGCTTTTTAGCGGATGTCATTGAGATTTAAAGCAAGCTTTCATCTAGAAGCTTTCTTTCCGCTTTTTTTCTATTCTTGGAGCAATTCTTATCCATTGTTCGAAGAAGAGAAAGAAGATAAATTGTAATAGTTGGTAGTCGCTGCTCTTTCTGGTTTCTTAGGTGTTAGATGTTATCTTCTTTCTAGATTTAGAAATAAAGCTTGCTTGCTCAGCAAACCCTAGATTGTGAAAGCAAGGAGGTTTTAGGGTTCCTTACTCCTCTGCTTGCCTATAAATAAGAGCCTTTGCTCATTAGTTTTCTTTAACCATGCTAGAGATAACAAAACACCGAGCCTAAGTGCCTTCTATTTGTTATTCAGTGTTGTTCAATTGTTTTATGTTAGCGAATTGTTGAGTCTCTTTTAGCCAACAAGTATTTATTGTAATTGCTGTTCCTATTGTGTAAGAAGAAGTTTTGCAAGCCTCTTTAGCTGCAAGCTCTTGTTTCAGGCATGTGTTTAGTAGATTTTGTTCCAAAAGTTTGAGAAATAAAATCACGAGCCTCGTTTGCCTTGGTATAATGTCTCAGATTCCCGTTATATGTGTTATGCTTTTCAGCTTGCATTGAAGTGTGTAGATGTATGTTGAGAAAGAGTTCTCTTAAGCCTTTGTCAGAGAATCAACCTTGTTCATTTCTAATTCGCTTGCTCTATGTATTATTTGAGATATTAGAAACATCTTTAGCTTAAGTTAGTCGCAGTTGGAATTCTTAAATCAGAAAATCTCAGCTGTGGCGTTTGTGTTTTATAAACCTTGTGCTCGAGCTAAAACAAAAAATAGGCGAATTAGTTTTAATTTACTTTCTTTTACCCCATCAGCAAGAGGGAGCTTCCCCTCCAAATTTGAAGAGCAGTTTTACTATGCATAGCTGTTCGTTTCAAATATGCATTCCAGAGGTGCAAATTTAAACGCCAACAATCTTCAAACGGGTTATTCTCTTGCCAATTGTCTACTTGCTCCGCCCTTCTGCGAGTGTAGTATCTATATTGATCTCTCATGCGAAACTTTGACCCTCCAGGATGGCAAGATCAAGGCTCTGATACCACTGTAGTGTTCCACGACTTTGCTGATTTGTTTTCAGTGAGTTTTATAGGTCTGATTTTGTTTTTAGTTTTTAGTTTTTCACTTTTGTTTTGAGTTTTTTTTGCCAATAATGCTAAATAAGTACCAATAAGCATATACATAGAATGAAAACTTCAAATAAACTACACTACTGAAACAACCTTGAGTACATTGCTCAACTTAGTGGCCATATATGATTTCTTCATTAGATAATAAGATGCATACAACATATAACTTACAACAAATTTAAAACTACATAGATCTTATACCATATTTTTATTACAGCCATACAAGACTGTGAATAGTGATTTGCTACAGTAAAAAACTGCAATAAATTGCTCACACCAGCTGAAATACAAATTTCTCCACTCAAAATCCGGCATAGGAGGCCTCCTTGGACTAGGGCGCCCACTTTTGGAGTGATAGCAGCCTCTTAAGAGAGGTGTTTCTTTTCTTTTTTGCTGTTGAAACCCTCGAGAGGGACGGCTTGCTGTAGCTTCACAAAACAGTCCAAAAATGCTTCAAAAAGCAAGCAGCCTTTAGCAAAACAATGTTGAAGACGATGACTGCCAACCCCACTCAGAAATCAGCTCAAAAACTCTGCCAATCAGCTCTTAAAGTCACCAAATGTGCATTCAAATTCAACCCGGCAACTTTAAGGTGGTGTTTCACACCCTCAAGTAGCTCAAAACGGAAAACCAAGCCCCCTCCAAGCTTACCCACTGCAAGAAATCAGTAAACCCTAGCCTCCCTCTTCCTCCAAAACCCCAACTCACAAGTCAAAGAAGCAAAATCATTAATGCATGAAGAGGGTCGAACTTCTTCTCTTGATATTTATAATTTAACATTGGAAACACTATTCATAAAAGTGAGCACTATTCACTTAAGTTATAACTTTTTTCACTTTATGAATGAATAGTATCTGAAAAATATAAAGTGACCCCTTCATTTTAAAGACACATGGTCCCTAGGCCAAAGATGGTGAAATAAAAGGTGGGTATCATAAATTTAAGCACAAGTATCATGCCAAACGCAACAATTCACCCTGCCACCATACCCTGGATATCAACACTGCAATTTGACTACCAAGTGCCCGTCCAAGTGACCCTCTATCTAGAACCATTAGCCTATGAGGGTCGACATGATAGGCTAATCTATTGACGTACAGGTGTATAATTAGAAGGGGACATCGCGAGTTGTGAAAAGAAAAAAAAATCAGGAAGAGAGAGATAATAGAAAAAGACAAAAAATTGTTAAAGAAAAAAGAAAAACTGGAGAGAAAATAAAAGTAAAGACAAAGAAGAAAAAAGAGACAAAGGAGAGAGAAAAAGGAGACAAAAGAGAAAAAAGAGACGGAGGAGAGAAGAAAAAAGAGAGGGAGGAGAGAAAAGAAAAAAGAGACGGAAGAGAGAAAAAATAAGATGGAGAGAAGAAAAAGGAGATAGAGAAGTGAGAAAAAAAGAGATGGAAGAGAAGAAAGAAAAAAGAGACGGAGGAGAGAGGAAAAAAGAGACAAAGGAGAGAAGAAGAAGATGGAGAGAAAAAAAGAAGACGAGGAAAGAGAAAGAGAGAAAAGGGACAACAAAAGAGAAAAGAATAAAAAATTAAAAACAAAGGAGATTAAAAAATTCAAAGAGAGGAGGATAAAAATAAATGGTATTATCAAAATAAAAGCCGTATAGATATGTAAAACCCAAAAGGCATTGAAGAGAATTCAACAAGCTAAGGAGACTTCGTATGATCATGAGATTCCAACCAAAGATGCCGAACACTGGAGCAAGCTAGATATTGTACGAGTAAAAAATGCAATTGCCGTACGCAGTGACAAGGATTGATCGACACAATTCAAGAAGCATCCGTATGAGTTAGAAGGCATAACAATCAAGCCGTACGAGAAAGGAGAAATCCGCATGGCCCCGAAATTTCCAGAAAGCTTGTATGGGAGATTAAGAAGCCCGTACAATTGCTGAAGGAGGAAAAAGCCATACGAGTTTTGGGAGTGAAAAGGATTGTATGAGTTTTGTAAGCAAGGGAAATCGTACGAGTTTGGAAAGCCGTACGAGTTAAGGAGAAAAACATTGTACAGGTCCATTTGGGGATTAGCGTGCAAAGGATTGCAGCCAAGCACACAAGTACGAGGGAAAGGAAGGAGCTAGAAAAAATCGTACAAAATCCGAACTTGAAGAAGGCTGTACGAAATTTTAATTCGAAGGAGGCTACCCAAAATTTTAAAGCTGAAAGTTTCGTATGACTGTAGACGAATAAAAGATCCGTACAGTTCATGGAGACTAGTGGAGTGTAAAAGAAATTGATTGTACCATTTTGGAGAATCAAAAAGGCCGTACAATTCAATGAGGGAAGTATCGCTAAGAGCAGTGTTCAAGCTAAGAGTGACAGTTATTCTAACCACCAACAATTAGCATTTAAAACAAGCATTTCAAATTTGGAGGGTAAGTGTTGTGAAATTGAAGCACATTGGTGTTACCACAAAAATAAATATCACCAAGAAGGGAAGATGGCAGCCAATACCAACAAAGGCAAGAAGTTGAATATCATTTGGCCAAAAATTGTAGGGAGCACAGCGATGGCGAGAGGAAGTGACGATGCCGTCACACCGGAGAGAATCACATGGGAGAGTCTCAGCGGCATAGAGTGTTGCTCGTGGTGGCTTTGAGCGCCAGATTCACATATGCTCAAGAAGACATTGGAAAAGGCTCAGGTAGACAAGGCAACGCAGCTACCATTCTTTTATGCTGGAGATTTTGAGCCTTACTTGCGCCAGTTGGTAACTAGCTATGATAGGCACGACTGTCAGTCAATAATCAATTACAGGGGTTATGAAGTCATGGTGTGGTATGGCACCCCTAAGTTCACGAGGGTTTTTGGAATTCCCTCTCGAGTGCTGATGCATATGAAGTCGTCGGGCAAGATGGCGAAGCAAAAAAAGGAGGCCCTCGTAGCAAGAGTATGCAGGTCTAACCTCACCCGGTAGGAGAGAGACAACATTTGGGGTGCTGACAACAAGGTACTACAAAAGAACTTCCTTGGCAACCCCTAGTGGAAGTGTGTGCTCGACTTGATCAAGAGCAGACTCACAGGTGCCAGTAGGGCATCATACATTGTAGTCTGGATGATAGGGCTGATGATTCGATTGGCTACAGGTGTGGTGTATAATTGGGCGACTGAGCTTTTAGAGTGGGTGAGAGACTTTGTGTCTTCGGCACAAAGCCTGCTTGTGTGCAACGTGAGCAAACTTCATTTGGCCTAGTCGTACTTGTCACAGAATCACCACCAGAGCACTACCATGTGGTGACACGGCTAGTCGCTTAGACGACTCCTTCATTAGGCCATGCAGTTGCTTCATCCTCACAGCCGAGGCGGCGAAGACAAGGGCAGCCTGGACAGGCAGAATCCATTGGGGATGAGTCGGCGAGATTGGTACGGATGACACTGCTGGATCCTCACAACCCTCTCGACACCCTTCAGAGGTACATTACAGAGTTGAGTGCCATGGGTATGTTATCACGGAATCTAGTAGCGCTCGTTCCACGAATAACCCCCTTACGAAACTTGTTTGTTTTCCTAGGTTTGTGAAGCTCAAGCATGCAAAATGAGGTGATTTTTGAGGCACCTCGAAATGCGTTCCAAAGCCTCAAAAAGTCAGTTTGAGCATCCCCCTATGTTCGTGTCGCGAAGACCTTCGAAACGAGTACCTTCGTGAGCTTTCACTATTGATATTTAGTGAAATTGGGAAAAGTGCAGTTGTCTTAAAAAACAACGCTCCAAGTCTCTTTGAAAAAATGACTAAGTGTCAAAAGTGCAAGGGCGCTAAAAATCAGTGCCCTTGCACTTAAGTGATTTTTATAAAGTGCAATGGCGTTGAAATTTAGCGCCTTTTCACCTGTTTCCCAGACTTGGCCAATTTTTGGCTTGGGGATGGTTTTTTGAGTCTTTTACATGTTTCACTTATTATGGCTCATTTCATGCCAGTTTTTATTGAGTCGACTTAGGTTATTGAAAATCACTTAAAAGTGATTTTATGTTTCTTATTCA
>VDFB02271358.1:304665206-304705896 GCA_007258455.2 Sequoia sempervirens
TTATCATTTATCAGCATCTGGAGGTCAAGAAAGAAGGGCGCCTTTCTTTTGGAAAGGCTCTTTTTTCTTAGAACTTTGCCGTTAACTGTGGTTTCCTGACAATTCCTCAACTGCCTCTTTTTGCTTCATCAGCAGTTGCTAGTGATCTATTCATCGGATGATCTGGATGTTTGTTTCACTGTCGAGCCAGCACTCAAACATCAAGAATGACTGCTTTGGATGATCGTACTGACTGCATTTGACCTTCAAAGATCATGGGCGCCCCTGCTTGAAAAAGGCTCTTTTCAGCATGTGAACAATCTCTCCTTCGTAACATTTCCAGAGTTAGTCAAATTTTGACCTTTTTCACTTTCAAGAATCTCCTTCATCAAACAGCATCTTTTTCGACCTTTTCCGCCATGGTTGTGTCGTTGAAGCTTTTGAAGCTTAGCTTTCAGCACCTGGTACTGGCCAATCTGCCATTAATGGCTGTGGAGCTCCTAACTTTGTTCCTGAAAAAGAGAAATAGACCCACCAGAGTAAAACATGTCTTTTGATGATTCTGACTTGACCAATGTGATCGTGAAGCCTTTTAATCCTGTCAAAATCATTTTCGATCGTTTCTAGGAAGGTCCTATTTTCGGGGGTTTCCCTGAAAATAGGGGCAAAAAACCCTAATTTTCAAATTTTCAGAATTTTGCACACGTGTTCCTTGACAGAAACCCACCAAGATTCTATGATTGGTTTGACCTAAAACTGGCCTTTCATGGCATTTTAACAAGATTTAGCTCAATTTACACAGAATGCCAAAAAAAATTATTTGGGGTACAACACAGATATGATCAATCCCTTCGAAATTCAGTCAACTTCGCAGTGGATATCTTCGTCAGATTGTCAGACTGTCAATCTCCGACAAATTCAGATCGAAGCTAAAGGTATAGAATAAAGGTTCAAATTTGAAGATGAAAATCAGATGAAAATGGTTAAGTCTGGAGCAAATGGGCGCCCCTGAAGGAGAAAGGCTCCCAAGATTTTGAGGGCTCAAACGGATGATTTTTCCAGTGAAGCCTCCAATGTGACTTCTTTAGAATTGATCAGACTTTCCAAAGAGACCATCAGCTCGTCAATCTGAGTTGGCAGTCACCAGATACAGGAGGCGGAACAAAGGGTTTGACAAGAGTTAAACGAGCCAAAGTTAAAAGCAGAGAAGAAAACACCAAAAATGGCCAACTCTCGTGAAGTTGGGCGCCCCAACTTGCCAGGGGCGCCCAAGCTTTTGAAGCCTCAAATCCAACTTTGTGACAAAGTTACTCCCAGGAGACTCCTCTTGATTTCTCCTCAGCTCTGTAACGAGCCCAATCATCAGTCAATCCGATGCCTAGAACTCCAGATCTGACGAGATCATCTGAAGAAGAGCAAAGATAAAGAAAATGAAAAAAAAATTACAAGTCTGGTAAACATGGGCGCCCCTGGTGAAGAAGGGCACCCAAACTTTTAAGGTCTAAGATGATAGAATTTGCCAACACAGCCTCCAAGATCTTGTCTAATTCAATTAGGCTATCCAACGAAGCAGTCAGCCAGTCAATTTGATCAACATAGCTCCCAGAATCATAATTTCATCAGAAGATCAAAGGGAAATGAAGAACTTGAAAATCATGCAAAAATGGCTAACACTATGAAAGTTCAGAGCCCTTGGAGGAAATAGGCTCCCATGAATTTGAAGGTCAAAACAAAGTTTTTGGCCAGAAGTACCTCTAGGGTGATCTTCTTAGAATCAGTCAAGCTTCGCGATGAATCATCCAGCTCGTCCATCAGATCAATCTAGAAGTCGGAGATCAGGGTCAAAGCAGGGGTATCAATGAAGTGAAAGATTCTCTAAGTTTGATCACAGAAGGCGATGAGATCTTGGAGAATCGGAATATTGCCTTAGATAGTATCAATGCACCTGACCAGAACACAGTTTCCTGCTTTTTAGCAGATTTGATTGAGATTCAAAGCGACTTTCATCTAGAAGTTTTCTTTCCGCTTTCTTTCTACTCTTGGAACGATTCTTATCCATTCTTTGAAGAAGAGAAAGAAGATAAATTGTAATAGTTGGCATTTCCTACTTTTCTTGCTTTCTTAGGTGTTAGATGTTATCTTCTTCCTAGATTTAGAAATAAAGATTTTTTGTTGAGCAAGCCCTAGATTGTAAAAGCAACGAGATTTTAGGGTTCCCTACTCCTCTGCTTGCCTATTTCTTTAACGGTTATTATGATAGCAAATTGCTGAGTCTCTTTTAGCCAGCAAGTTGTTATTTAGTGTCAGTTCACTTTGTGTTAGAACCATGCTAGTGATAACAAAACGCTGAGCCTATTGTGCCTTCTATTTGTTATTCAACTGTTGTTCAATTGTTGAGTCTCTTTTAGCCAACAAGGAGCTGTAATTGTTGTTCCTATTGTGTAAGAACAAGTTTTGCAAGCCTCTTTACCTGCAAGCTCTTGTTCCAGGCATGTGTTTATTTATTTTGTTCCAGAAGTTTGAGAAATAAAATCATGAGCCTCCTTTGCCTTGGTATAACGTCTCAGATTTCCGTTATTTGTGTTATGCTTTTATGATCTTAATTTCAGCTTAGATTGAAGTGTGTAGATGTTTGTTGAGAAAGAGTTTATTGCAGCACTTTGTCAGAAAATCAACCTTGTTCATTTCTAGTTTCTCTTGCTCTGCGTATTACTTGAGAAGTTAGAAACGTCTTTAGCTTAAGTTAGTCGTAATTGAAGTTCTTAAATCAGAAAATTTCAGCTGCGGCGTTTGTGTTTAATAAACCTTGTGCTCTAGCTGATCGAAAAGATAGGCAACTTAGTTTTTAGTTTACTTTCTTTCAACACATCAGCAAGAGGGAGCTTCCCCTCCTAATTTGAAGAGCAGTTTTACTGTGCATAGCTGTTCGTTTCAAATACGCATTCCAGAGGTGCAAATTTAAACGCCAACAAATGGAATGTGTTGTTGCAAGCTTAAACTTGACAAATTCGTAGAAGTCATGAGTCATTATCTATTATGCGCCTGTAAGAGACCAGGTGTCTCTCAACCCAAAACTTCTGACTGTGAATGTGATTTTTGTTTGTTTGGTAGTTTTTTTTTATTTTTTGAGGGTTTTTTGCAATAAAAGAATTGGTGCAATTTTGAAATAAAAATACAATAAATTCGTAGAAAGCTAGATTCAACAATAAATCTCTGAACTTGTATAGAGAAAGCCTACTTTATTTCAATCGAACTATTACAGTATAAAAGGCAGTACATGCAAAGTAAAAGGCAGCTGAAAACTTAAATAAAAACATGATTATTACTTGCAGCAAGGCGCACAACTAAAGAATTCCAATATAATGTGAAATGCAACCTTTCCTCAGCCAAAGATGGACGCCAAAAGCTAGAGACTGAAGTGCACCCAAGATAGAAGTAGAATCGCTTGGTAAAGCAAGGCGTTTTGGATCCAGAAGAAGAAAGACGTCTTTCCTGCTATGGTACGGCCTGACAGCAGTAGCAAGGACAGCCGTACATTTCTTGAAATTCGTGCCAAATGATAGATCTAACCAGCCGCCCAAGGAAATCCCTTCTCTAATAAAGTCGACCCAAACTCTGAATATAAAACTCCAAAATATGCCCAAATATGACTCCTGTGTGAAGCCACTCTATTGACAAGCTTCAACTAGTATTGCACAGTCTCAGTATGCCTGATTCTGAAGAGGGAACATTCTCCAAAATCCACTATTTGCAGAAACCCTTGTTTCACAAACCCCAATGCTCTTAGAGAGAAATAATTGACAAATTAGAATAATCATAACATAATGAGTTCTATTCTGTCTTTGGGAAATAAATACCTCTCAAAAATTCGACCCCCTTCAAAAAAGCAATTTAAATGCATTTAATAATAATAATTTCGCCCCTTTGAGACTTAGGCAATTTCATTAATAAATGGCGTCCTTTTTTAATGAGTAATAAATACTCATTTAATATTAATATTACTCCACTATTATAAAGTATTAAATACTTTATAATTCGCCATTAATTAATATTTTAATATTTCACTTAAAGTGACTTTATAATATAAAGTCATAATAATAATTATTTAATTATTATTAAATACTCCCTTATTCATCGTTTTGCTCATCAAACTGTCAAACTGGGTCGAAACTGAGATGACCAACTAAACCAGGTGCCCTGCCAAAAATAGTAACCCATGTCTGCCTGACTTACTATAAATAGTAAGTGTCTGAATATCACTTTGTAAGTCTCTGTAAAGGCCCAAACCTGAATCAATTGATGGAGTGATGTCTCGAAACTCTGGATAACTGCCAAGGACAACCCTCTAATCAAAATTGTCAGCCTACGAGGGTCAAATTGATAGGCTCACTCCTCAACAAATAACGTCAGCTAAAACGGGGACATTACAGCGCCAAAGAGGAACGTTTTTCCTATAAGTGGCAACTTTGAGTTTTGAGTTGACTAAGTCTGGTAATGCTGGCTCCAAGAGGGTCGAATCACTCCTTTTTATGATGATATAGGGTTTAGGAATCTGCCAAGTAGCATTTGAATGAGTCTGGGCGCCTTGTTGTCATTTTACATGCCCACAATAAAGGAATTTGTTACAATTACGGGCCTATAAATACACGCCCAGCCATTCTTTGTTTAATATCTTTCAGCAATTGGATTCCTTCGTTTTTAAGAGCTCCCATATCCATTTATCTGAGTTGTTGTGTTTTTCTTTATTGCTGCATTTTCTTATATGCTGAGTGGGAGAAATACAGTGAGCTTTTACCAATAACTATCAAATTACTGTGTTAAATCTTTTTTAAGCTTTGAGTGGAATGAAGCCATAGTTGAGTAAACTTCTATTAGAGGAGTGCAATTTGTGAAGAGTGACTTGAGAGATCACCATAGTTTGAGAAACTTGCAAAGAAGCCACCTTCATTAAGAATTTTGGAAGTTGTTGAAGGAGTGTCAAGAAGAGCAAAGCTGGGAGAAGGAGCTTTAAATCTCAGGAATGAAACCTATTTTATTGTGATTCTTTGTTTGAAATGCTGCATTCACTTGGTCTTGTGTTTGATGTTTGCAAGTAGCTCAAAGTAAATTAGATCCGTCTTGTTAAACCTTCATGTGCAATACATTTAAGAGCAAATGTATAAGGGAATTCATTGCATTTAAGGATAAATGTATAAGGGAATTCAATGCATTTTAAAGGTAGAATGAATGAGGGATTTAAGGATAAAGGGATTGTTAAAAGGGAATCAAATGTTTAAGGAGCTTAAGGGTTTAGCTTTAATTAATTTGCATTATAGGGAAATAATGGAGAAAGATTTTAAAGGAAGGTTTATATGCATTTGATTGAATATTGCATTTTTGTATGATCTCCGTATACAGAGAATACGTAGAGTATTTATTACCTACTAAGAACGAAATGATGTCAAAACCAAGTATGGTCTCAAGCATATGTTATTAGGTTAACTATGACAAGCTAAACACTCTTAGGATAAAGATTTCCTAATTTGGAGTTAAGTTTCAAGACACTTGTAGACTGTCTCATTTCTAAGTAGGCAGTTTGATGTAGTAAGTGTTGGCATTTAAATTCGCACCTCTGGAATGTAATTTGAAACGGACAGCTATGCACAATAAAACTGCTCTTCAAATTAGGTGGGGAAGCTCCCTCTTGCTGATGGTGTTGAAAGAAAGTAAACTAAAAACTAAGTTGTCTATCTTTTTGATCAGCTAGAACACAAGGTTTATAAAACACAAACGCCGCAGCTGAGATTTTCTAATTAAAAACTTCAACTACGACTAACATAAGCTAAAGACGTTTCTAATTTATCAAGTAATACGCAAAGCAAGAGAAATTAGAAATGAACAAGGTTGATTCTCTGACAAAGTGCTTCAATAAACTCTTTCTCAACATACATCTACACACTTCAATGTAAGTTGAAATCAAGATCACAAAAGCATAACACAAAGAACGGAAATTTGAGACGTTATACCAAGGCAAAGGATGCTCATGATTTTATTTCTCAAACTTTTGAACAAAATCTACTAAACACATGCCTGGAACAAGAGCTTGCAGCTAAAGAGGCTTGCAAAACTTCTTCTTACACAATAAGAACAGCAATTACAATAACTACTTGTTGGCTAAAAGAGACTCAACAATTCGCTATCATAAAACAATTGAACAACAATGAATAACAAATAGAAGGCACTTAGGTTCAGCGTTTTGTTATCACTAGCATGGTTAAAGAAAACTAATGAGCAAAGGCTCCTATTTATAAGCAAGCAGAGGAGTAGGGAACCCCAAAATCTTCTTTCTTTCACAATCTAGGGCTTGCTCAGCAAGCAAGCTTTATTTCTAAATCTAGAAAGAAGATAACATCTAACACCTAAGAAAGCAGAAAAAAGTAGGGACTGCCAACTATTACAATTTATCTTCTTTCTCTTCTTCGAAGAATGGATAAGAATTGCTCCAAGAATAGAAAGAAAGCGGAAAGAAAGCTTCTAGATGAAAGCTATTTCAAATCTCAACCACATCCGCTAAAAAGCAGGAAACTGTGTCCCGGTTCGATGCATCTATCCCATCAATAGCAAAGTTGCGTTTTTCCAAGATATCTTTTCCATTTGCAATTGATCTCAGGAAATTTTCGACCTCATTGGCCAATTTTTCAAATCTTGCTGACATCATGGCAAGGTGATTCATTCTACCACCAACTGTATTGTTGCTATCACAGCTACACACAACAATCTAAAATTTAGTTTGCACTTCATCTAGCCTGACGTAGGAACCATCTTCAAGGTTGTACCGAGAAGGAATCTCTGTGACAAACTCATTGATGAAAAGAAGAGCTCCAATCACCCTTTGTCTGTAAGCAATAAACTCCTCAGATATCCTCTCATAAGTTTTAAACTTTTAGACATGACACTCTCTCCAAGCAAGGATCTGCCTCTTGTATTCTTTTGAAAACACTGAACCATAGGATGTATCTAAATCAGCAATGATGATTTCATGCCTTGGTTTCACCTCAGCCGCCGATTGTTCAAACCCTTGGATACCTTGACCTAGCTCATGAGCGTTTTCTCTCAACTGAAACATTTGTGCCAAGATCTCCTCTCCTCTGGCAATGAAACTCTCGATCCACTCTTGAGTTTCCTTCCCACAAATAACCAACTGTCTCAACTGATGATGATCAGCTGGTGTCTCTAAAACCTAGGGCAGCAGCTAGGTCGCATGTGATGAGCCGTGGACGAGGTTAGAAATGTAAAGTCTGAGCTGCTGTATTTCAGCCTTGAGGGCTGCTTTGTCTTCCCCATCCTTGAGCACTCTTTCCTGAAGACTTTCAGATACAACTCTGAATAGACTAACATCTACATGTCTAGTGTTTTTACCAAGGTTAGCCTTGACCATCACGAAGTCGTCCATCTCAACCTCATCTCTGTTCTTGTCCTCTGGGGGTATTGCAGTCTCCATGACTATCTCACCATCAAGATTCCTATCAAAGTGAACTTGCTTCTTTGCTTTCTTCTTAGGACATTCCTGATAGATGTTATCAAGGTCATCAAAATTTACCTGATATGAAGGTCTTCTTCTTACCCTTCCCAAGGAGCTCTTGATCCAAGACACGGTAGCGTCTTTACTAACTTCCTTAGGAGGTACAATTGCAATTTCTTCATCATCTTCAATATCTAGGTCAATGTGGATTGGTGAAGACCCTGTCAGTGGTATAGAATCATGTGCTAAGGGCGCTTCTTTTGTCTCCTTCTGAGGTATAGGCTCTTCTGGAGGAGCTTCTACTTCAACCATTGATGGCTCCTGTATGACTATACCTGAGAAGTCTAGCCTCCTCCTTACATTTTTGGTCGACCTACTGCCCTTCACACATCTTGAGACTGACTTGTGCCTTTCCATTTTAATTGTGCTCTGGAAGAAGAGGGGAAGTGATGACTGTACCCTTGGCGGCTCTGTTGCTGGTATGGACTTCTTCCTTTTGAGAATTAGGAAGACCTTGCTATGTTCTAGGACTTGCCTCGTCCTTTCTTCAACTGAGACAGATTCTTTGTTGGCCCAATTAACCTAAGGAATGGGCTGATCTTCAATTTGCTTATGAGCATACATCGGGAGAAGCACATCCTCATCATCATCTGATAACCCTTCAATATCCTCTGATAGGCAATCTTTCATCTAGTGAAGAGTAAACCTACTGTACATGCGCCTCCGCACCTCGAACTCATCTATACAATTGGCCCAAACATCTTCAAGAGCGGATATATGAGCATAGTTTCTCTCAAGTCGAGCAGCGTAGACGCTATGAGGATCATATGAACGTCTCTCGCTATAAGGCTTGTGACCTAGTTTATCTAACTCATCACCCATGGTTTTAGCATCTGCTGCTGTCCTGCATGTATAGATTCCCAGTTCCAATGGAAAATTGAGTGCAGATTTCTTTCTATTCCTCAAGAACGCGGGAACATCATGTGCATGCCTTAAGAACTCCATGAAGACAACATCGTCTAATGGGTACCTTGGTAGCATGAGTGGGGCACCGAAATAGCCATAGACTCTAAGATAGGTGAAAGTAGGAAATTGTATGAACCAATCTGCCCACTCGGCCATCGCTGCCCTGGCGACTAAAGAGATACGGACTTGCAATTCATTGTCCAGGTCCCGCACTGTGTACATCAGGAAAGCCTCATTCACACTCTTGTAGTGCTGCAGTGACTTCGTGAATTCCAACTGAGGATAGTACTTGTAGATATGTTGTACGCTCAATGATCCCTCGATGTTCAACCCTCTGAATTAACCTTGGTAGGCCACTAGGTAGACTAGGTAAGAAACCATATGGAACTCATGAATCTGGAAATATTTTGTTATCTGCTAATGGAGGTTGTCACTAATCAAGGTGGGCCAATCATAGAACTCAGTCTTCCTCATGATGTGAGGTATAGCGTAGAACATCCAAGGCTGAAACTTGGTAGCGTCTTCTTGTCCAGTGACCCTATTGAGCAAGGTGATTATGATAGCAATCTCATATTTTAACTCGCCTCGCCCGATGTTCTTAGGCAAAGTTTTATGCTTCTCCTCCATCCATTTTTGACCAATCTTCTTGCTATATTTGTCCTTGTGCATTTCCCACATCCTCTCACATTCGCCCTTTGAGATAGTGACACTTTCAAGCCAAGGGGGAATGGAGAAACATTTTTTGATCATGTCAGGCTTCAAACTGCAAATCAATCTGCCATCAACTAATTAAATCTCCCTTGTAGCCGGATTGTAATGCTTGATGCAAGCGATTACAAACTCGAAGCTCTAAACCGAAATAGGAATAGACGCTGCTACGAGGAGTCCAGAGTGTCCCAGGTTTCTAATTGAAGTGTTGCCTACACTCTCCAAAGCATGTAGATCAAACACCGACTTGATGTGATGCAAATCCATCTCAGTTGTTTTGATGAAATCATGATAGAGAGCTGATTTGGTCTTGATATCATTGGGAGTGTACTCCATTCGGAAATCCTTGAAGAATGACTGTAAACTCGCCTAGGTTCAGACAAGTTTTGAACAACTTACTATTTTTAGAATGCTGATTTTTCTTCTTCCAACGGACAAATTTTTCAAAAAATTTCTGAGATATGGGTTTTGCTCAGAATTTCATTGCAAAGCAACCCAGATCGTCCGTTTTTGAAAATTTTGACTTTAGACTGAAAAGGCAGCAAACCCTAATTTCTTCAATTTTTCATGAAAAAAGTTGGCTGCTAGGTTTTGCTTCGAATACAATTAGAAATGGACCTAGTTGATTAGATTTGAGAAACACTAATGGCTGATCGAAAAAGCAGCCAACCGTAGAATTTGAAATTTGTTTGAAAAAAGCTATGATATGGGTTTTCTTCAGAAGACTGATTTGAGAGGACCCAGATGACCAAAATTCGAATACACTAAGGATTTCACTGACATGCAAATAAAAAGCAGCTGCTACAACTTAATGAACTTCTTGAAAACTTCTTTAGAAGAATGAGATGATAAGACCCAGATGGCTGAAAATTGAATATCTTGGCCTTCTTCAAAAAAAAAAATTTATCTTCTTGATGAAAAACCATGAAAAAGCAAGGCCTTATGCTGTTGGTTTGAAAATTTTGATGAAGAATCAGCAAACTTGAGTTCTTGAATCATGAAAAATTTCTCCAAACTTGCTGCTCCAACTTTCTCCTTGGAATGCTACCTGCAAAATTCATGAAAATTGCATTGAAGACGTGTATTAAATAGACTTAGGGTTTGAAAAAGGTTTGCTTTCTTTTGCTTTAATCTTCAAAAACCCTAAAATTGGCCTGTTCAATGAACTTGGACATCCTCTTCATCTCACAAATTTGAAATTTTTTGAAAATTCGAAAAATTTCACTAAGGCATTGAAAGTTGGGTGCACTTCTTGGCTAGGGGCGCCCATTTGCTTCAGAGTTAGCCATTTTTTTTTTTAGTTTTTCAACTTTTTCACAATTTTGACCCCCTACTTTGACCTCGATCTTCGGCTTCCAGATTGATCCAATGAACGAGCTGGATGATTCATCACGTAGCCTGACTGATTCTAAGAAGATCACCCTAGAGGCACTTCTGACAAAAAACTTCGTTTTGACCTTCAAATTCATGGGAGCCTATTTCCTCCAACGGCTCTGAACTTTCACAGTGTAAGCCATTTTTCATGATTTTCAATTTCTTCATTTCCCTTTGATCTTCTGATGAAATCTTGATTTCGGGAGCTACGTTGATCAGATCGACTGACTGTCAGATTCACTAGATAGCTTGGTTGATTCTAACGAAGTGATCTTCGAGGCTGCATTTGCAAATTCTATTGTTTCAGAGCTCAAAACCTTGGGTGCCCTTTCTCTCCAAGGGCACCCACTTTAACCAGACTTAGCCATTTTTAACATTTCTTCAACTCTCTTCTACAGATGATCCTGCCTGATCTGGTGATCCGGAGCTCGGATTGACTAACGGCTGGGCTCATTACGAAGCTGAGGAGAAATCAAGAGGGGTCTCCTAGGAATCACTTCATCAGAAAGTTAAATTTGGGGCATCAAAAGCTTGGGCGCCCTTTCTCTCCAGGGGCGCCCAACTTTATCAGACTTAGAATATTTTCATTTGATTTCATCTTCAAACTTTGAATCTTCATCTTATACCTTCAACTCTGATCTAGATTTGTTGGAGGATGACAAGTCGGATACTCTGACGAAGAAATCCGTTACAAAGCTGTTTGAATTCCGAAGAGATTGAGCACTTTAGCAAACCCTAACTGCTGGATTAGGCCCCTTAAAAGGCTGGGCCCCTGCGGCACTCAAAGTTCCAAAACTTAGTCAAATTTTGATGATTTTCATGTTTTTCATTCTAACTTCTGTTTGGATCCTCCCTGTTTGATCTAGAATCTCGGACAACTGGATGATTTGATGACTGCACCGTTGGATTCATTGCAGAGCTGGAAGAAAACTGAGAAACTTTGCTCGAAGTCTCAAACCCTAAATTTATCATTTAATGCCCTATAAAGATGGGCAGCTTTCTCCTTCAGGGACGCCCAAGTCAAGCAGACGTAGTCAAATTTTCATAGTTTTCAACTTCTTTCCTCGTTCTTCATGCTTGCTCACTGACTCACCTTCTGTTTAGAGCTTGAACCTTGATTCTAACACCTGGCAATTGGCTGACCTCCATTGATGACCTCGGAGGTCCTGATATACTTATGAAAAAGCAGAATAGACCCACTAGGGTAAAACTGATCTTTTTGAGATTCTGACTGCACCAGCCTGATATGGAAATATTTTGAGCCAATCAAAATCAGTTTGAATCCTAACGGACCAACTTTCTATTTTGCTAGTATCCGTTTCGAAAGAAAGCCAAAAAAACCTAGAAAAAGTTATTATTTTAAGGAAATTTCTAAAAATAGTAGTTTTCCTAAAAAGTAGGGATGAAAAACTGAGATCTGGGTTTTGTAGATTAGGTCGCTCTGAGCAGACCCAGATCCTCAGATTTTGGAAATTTTACATTTTAACCCCTCATGCAAGACATGCACACCCAAATTTTGACCTTTTTGACAAATTTAACAAGACTTTTACTCATTTCTTCAGAATGTCTAAGTGTAACAAAAATTTTAATTTTGGGGTACAACAGGAAGTCTGGGGTGACTGAATACCCATTGAAGGATATAACCTACGCGTAGTGTAAGATAGCCTTAAGTCAAATCGGCTCTGAGTAGTGTATATCATAGATGATCTTCATTCGAAGTACTGAATGAGAATACTTTTGCCAAAGTAGTGAAATGTACGACATCCACTTAGGTGTGAGATAATTGAGACTACACTATCGGTTCATTGTGATCCTTGTACTAGATCGAGATTGTGAAATAGCAAGGTTCTAGTTGTGTAAGACATAGCACTATGCTCAGTTGGTAATCGTTAAATGATACCCTACCAATCTCTTCAACAAAGGGAGGGCCATCCATAGAATAATGGATGTGCGGGGGACCGCATTATAAGTCTGTGGTTGGTGGAAAAGCGCCCGAGTGTCGTTTCTCCTCCTCAACAAGCGGCCGATGTACCAAGATTTGAAAGGAAAGGTACCTAGACCTTCTTACTACTATTTGTTCTAAAGCTCATTGGAGCTAAGTTAGTTGAGGTATGTATTCTTGTTTCATGTACTTGTGAAGTTATTATATGGAAATGGAATCTTTATTGTAAATTAATATGGCAACTTGTTCATGTTTTATCAATACGGAAAGGAAAAAATTTATTGCAACATCATGTTAACATGTTTACTTACTTGTAGGATATAAATTAAGGAATATTTTACTTACGGAAGGGATAGGTCGTTACATTTGAAAACTCATTCAGTCAACCCTTTTGAGCTCAATCGATGGTTTTCCCAACTCAATTTTACCAAGGGTTCTCACAGTGTGCTTCCTGAAGCTTATCTAATCAGTTGGACTATACTTACTATTTATAATAAATCACTGGGGTCAATGGTATGGTCAGTTGTATCATGTCCCCAAAACAGTAACCCTAAAATATGTGATATTAAAAATAATATAAGATATAAAAAATATAAGTGTAAATGAGTTGAAATTCAAATGTTGCTATAATTATGATTATAGTAGATAACATCATAATTATAAAACCGTTATTATAATTATCAAATTGTGAAGAACCCAACTGTTCCAACTCAAGTTTTGATGCTAAACTATCTTGTTTTGTGTTTTTCAATGGTTTTGATGAATTTTAAGCAAAATATATAGAAGTGTGCCAAGTAAGAAATGAAGATAAAACTGAAAAAACAAGTAAACTAAGAACAACTGCAATTCTACTGTCGATCTGGCAATTGATACAAATAAATTGCATGCAATAGACGTACCCAGAAGTCCTTAGATTATTTAAATAAAGAAGATCTGTACATGCCAGGTAAGAAATGTTGAATCTGGTGAAAAGCAACACCCACCTCCAGATTTGGGTTTCACCCATGCAGAAACTGGATCAAAGGCCTTGAGGGATCAAGGCGTCCAAGGTGGAGACAAGACAAGGCCACAAAGGAAGGCGTTTCAACCTTCTGCTTCAAACGCCTATGCTAGAGAAACACGCCTCCAAATGAAGAAGTACGACCACTAAAAGGAATTGTACGGCCTTTATTGATGCTGAAGAACTGAGGAAAGCTGGCGTCCCAAATGAATAAACCCTTTCCTTTATTGAAAACTAATAAATACTGAACATAAAATCTCTAATGAAACACAACTAGATCCCTGTATGAAGCCCTCTCAGAAGCAACAATTCAGCTGGTATCTCACAGCCTCACAATCGCAGAACACTGAAGAAGTCTCGTTCTCCAATGGTGAAAAATCACTATAACCCTTGTCTCAAACAAATGCATAGAGAAGTCAAAAAGAAGCAATGTCAAATAATCATAGTTGAATGAGGTCGACTTGCCTTCTTTTTCCTTATATCCTCAAAAAGCACAAATCCCCAAAAAGTCACAATTTTCACCATTTAAATACATTTAAATGTATTTAAGTCACTTCAGTAGTCTTTTAATTTCACTCTATCAATTTGGGTGTACCTTTTATGACTTAAGTGATTTGATTTCACTTTATAATATTTAAGTCATCACTTTATAATATTTTAAGTGGCTTTTAATTATTATAAAGTCAAATTATAACTTTATAATATCTCCATAAGTCAATTAAATAACTCAACCACTAAAATATTAATATCTCCCTCGATTCTCAGTGTTTTGACGTGCCGTCAGAAGCTAGCAAACACTGAACTACAAAGGCCTACACTGAGCCCAATACTGAACTGAAGGGGTGGAAATGACAATATCCACCATTCTCTGCCACTAAGACCCCCTACCAACACATGTTAGCCTACAAGAGTCCAAGTAATAGGCTAACCATCATAAAACGAGATCATGCTAAAAAGGGGACATTACACAAATATAGAATCATAAATATTACATGATTAGGGTTATGACCATTATAATATTTTAATATAAATTTATTATAAGGAATTATTAATAAAGGAAATTGCTATCGAGCTGTCTATCACATTAGGAGTCGCCTCACTATGTCATGGCCACCATTTCATATTATATGTCAATGAATATTATCGGGCTACTATTGCAACATGGCTGACGATAGATTTCGGTTCATATGTTGTATCGTTTGGAACCTTTGCCATTGGGTATCGATGCCTTATAGTGGCGTATGAGATGATACCCAAGGACATGGCCATCATGGTAAACTGGGGCTTCCATCGAAGATAGGATTATCATGACTGGTGAAGAAAATAATACATGCTCCTGATGACGGAAACTCCCTGCCCCCTGCGCTCAACCACGTAGCTCTTCTTCAAAGTCATGCTATTGTGTGCTATGGAGATAGATAGAAAATCAAGGAGTAGTGATTCATCCTTATGGAGCAGTAGCTAGTATAAAGATTGGAACCAACATGAAAACCATTAATATGGAGGTGATAAATGGGAGAATCGTCGATGCCTGGCCACGTGATGATAAAGGAAGATGGATGTTGCATAAAGACATAGGTGAGGGAGTCTGTAGACTAAGGTTATAATTATCTGTATCGTTGCCTGAAGCCACTCAAGGTTTATCGAGACATACTCGGAGGCTACT
Source organism: Sequoia sempervirens (assembly GCA_007258455.2). Lineage (NCBI taxonomy): Eukaryota > Viridiplantae > Streptophyta > Pinopsida > Cupressales > Cupressaceae > Sequoia > Sequoia sempervirens. The sequence goes on from VDFB02271358.1 coordinate 304,680,343, forward strand.
AAACCATCAAGCGCATAGATAACATTGATCAATTATTTCTATGAACGAAATCATGCTCATTATTTCTAAATAAATTTAGTAACCATCCCTAAGCAATAACATACTCAGAGGCTACTAAACCATCAAGCGCATAGATGACATTGATCAATGATTTGTATGAACGAAATCATGCTCATTATTTCTAAATAAATTTAGTAACCATCCCTAAGCAGCAGGGCACATCAATTAGTTATGAAGAAGTCGGTGTCATTAAAAGATATGCAATCTTACAATATTAATCCATTTAAGCCAACTTCATAAGGGAGCAGGCTCGAGGTTAGCGAAGTGGTACGATTAAGAAATAAACAATAAATAAATAAACTAAGAGACATCTCCTTCCAAGGGACGCATCCCTCCTTCCAAAACAATAAGGTATATAAGAAGAATAAAACCAACTCTAAAGGCATCGACCAGGGAGATAATAATCAGTTCTTATAGAGATATCAGGGAATAAGATTATGACACAGGTTTATATATTTAAAATACCAGTCCTGATACGTTTGTTTCAGACTCATATTGGATATCATTATAACCACAGGCTATATATCAGACTTTAGATCTGCTAATTTCATTATTCTTATCAGCCAGTGAATCAGTTACTATACCAGCATATAGAAGAAGGGGATATGAAGAATTAAGAAGAACATCTTATGCAGATTTAAAAGAGGTAAATGCAGCAGTTTAATAAATTAAGAATCTGGATAATACAGCAGAAATATGAAGAAAGAATTATGAACAAGGGCGATAGAAGAAGGAATAAGAATATGGAATGAAGCAAAGAAGGAATCACTGTTGAGAAGTCAATATACTGTTCATTCAGAAATCTGAGAAGGCAGTGAGCAGACTTAAGCCATATTTATTTGAAGCATTTAAGTGGGAAACCACATTAAGCTTGTGATTCTAGGGCAAGATGTAGGGAAATCCCAAAAAGGGACACTACAAGTTGGCAGAGTTACTATATTTGGCATGATGGCGTAATTATATCCCGAAGTTATATTGGTTAATATTGGTCCTATGCATTTAATATTAATAATGTCAAATAATAAAGTTAAATTAAATAATTTAACTTTGTGTTATTAATAAATTAAAAGGGACTTTAAATTAAAAATGGATATAAGTTATTTTAAAAGAATACTTTATAATATAAAGTATGGTGCCCAAATTAAAAGGGATGAATGGCGGGAAATAAAAGTAAATTAAATCAAATAAATTTCAAATGCAATTTGGGCGTGGAGTTTGGGAAAAATATAAAAGGGCATTGAGAGCTCATTTTGCACACTCATTCATGTTGAAGAAGAATACTTTGATAAGGGTTTGCAGGAAGATTGGAGAGTCTGAAAATCTCAAGCTTTTTGAGGACAAAATCCCTCAAGAGGAACAACTCGATGCAGGAGTGAAAGATCTCCCAAGCCAACTTGCAGACAACTTCATTCAAAGGTTGTTTTTGTGCTTCATTGAATCTGCAAGAAAGTTTCATATTCAAAGGTTTGAAGGATTTATCAGAATATTGCAAATATATTGATTCTTATTTCAGAGCAAAGAGATCTACAGGAGAATTAGAAGTTTTCACGAGATTGCAACTCTCGTATGATAATTGCTAGGAAAACTTGGACGCCATCTTTGGAGACTTTTGAGATTGGCTGTGATATATGCATTTGGATTCCTTTCATACTTCAACCTGTGCGTAGGAATTGAAGGATTAATTGCTGCTGGTCATTTGCATTGAGATTGTATTTACCATTTGAGGAAGCGTGAGCTCTTATGTTAACCGGGGAGATCGCCCATCTCTATTTCGGAGATGGGCCACTGAACTGGACAACTTCTCCAGTTCTTCCACCCGCTCGTTCCTCCACCAGCATGAGAGGGATTCGCACTTGATCAGTAGTACAATCAGGTTACGCTCTAATAGGCGAGATAGGTGATGGAACGGGGAGGTGGAAACTTCATTTCTTCCATCAATTTTGTTGTACCCCAAAATTAAAATTTTTGTTACACTTAGACATTTTGAAGAAATAAGTAAAAGTCTTGTTAAATCAGTCAAAAAGGTCAAAATTTGGGTGTGCATGTCTTGCATGAGGGGCTAAAACGCAAAATTGTCAAAATCTGACGATCTGGGTCTACTAAGAGCAACTTATTCTACAAAACCCAGATCTCAGTTTTTCATCCCTAAATTTTAGGAAAACTGCTATTTTTAGAAATTTTCTAAAATTAGTAACGTTTTCTGGGTTTTTCTGGGTTTTCTTGAAAATGGATACTAGCAAAACTTTCTTAAAATAGAAAGTTGGTCCGACAGGGTCCGAACTGATTTTGATTGGCTCAAAATACGTCCATATCAGGCTGGTGCAGTTAGAATCTAAAAATAATCAGTTTTGCCCTACTGGGTCTATTTTGCTTTTTAGAAGCATATCTAGAGCTCCGAGGTCATCAATGGAGGTCAGCCGGCTGCCAGGCGTCAGATCCAACGTTCGAAGCATTCGACAGAAGATGAAATAATGAACATGCACAAAAAACGAGAAAGAAAATTGAAAAATTCATGAAAATTTTCTAACACTGGCAAGTTTGGGCGCCCCTGTTGAAGAAGGGCGCCCATCTCTTTAGGGCATCAAATGTCAGAATTAGGGTTTTCGCCTCCAGTCAAACTTGTTCAGTTCTCTGCCAGCTCCGTGATGGATTCAGCGGTGCAGTTATCAGATTACTTAGTCATTCGGAATTCAACGCTGAACGAAGGTATCCAACCTGAAGTCAGAACGAGAGGAAATGAAAAATATCAAAATTTGACCAAGTATTGGCAAAATGGGCGCCCCTGGTGAAGAAAGGCGCCCAGCTTTTTGAAGGAAATTCAGCTTTTAGGGTTCAAGGATGTGCTTGTTCTTTTCAGTGCTCAGCCAGCTTCGACGTGCCTGTCTCCGTCAGATCATCCGATTGTCCAAACTCCGGTAGATTCAGATCAACGAGGAACGTACAGAATGCAAGTTTCAAACTCTAAAGAAAGTCAAAAGAAAAATGGCCAAGTCTGGTGAGTTTGGGCGCCCCTGGTGAAGAAGGGCGCCCAAGTTTTTAAGTAGCTAGACAGATGAATTCATCAAAGATGCTCTAATATGATCTCTTCACGATTGGTCCAGCTTTCCAACGAGATATTCAGCACGTCAATCGGAGTCCGCAATCGCCAGATACGAAAAGCCAAATAGAGGGTCCGATGAAGGCTGAAAACGAAGATTCAGAAGCCAAACAAAAAAAATGAAAAAATAAACTAACTATGGTGAACAGGGGCGCCCCTAGCCAAGATGGGCGCCCAAACTTTTGAGGGTCTAAAGTTTATTATTTTGCAGAGTTCGTCTCAGAAGACCCCTCATATCTCGATAGCTTCGCGATGAGCATAACCGCCAGTCAATCCGATGCCCTGAGCTCCAGATTCAGAGAGATCATCTGTAGAAGAGGATTTAATGAAGAAATTTGAAAATCATGAAAATGGCTAAGAAATTTGAAAATCATGAAAATGGCTCTGGGTGAAATGGGCACCCCTAGAAGGAAAAGGCACCTATGAATTCGGAGGTCAAGATGAAGTCTTTCGCCAGAGATGCCTCCAGAACATCTTTCTTAGAATCAGCCAGGCTCCGCCGTGAAACCTTCAGCTCGCCTGTCGGATCATTCTGCAAACAGGAAATCAGAGGCGAAGTAGCATGTCAAAATGAAGAAAAGTTGAAAATGTCAAAATTTTGGCTTACACTGGAAGAAGTGGGCGCCCCAGGTGAAGAAGGGCGCCTAAATGTTCATGCCTTAGACAAATTTTTGAGATTTTCAAAAAAATTCAAAATTACCAAGTGAAAGATGGCGTCCAAGTTCAAGGAAGCTGAGTTTTAGGGTTTTGGAAATAAAAGCAAAGAAAGCAAAACCTAATCCAAAGCCCTAAAGTCTATTTAACATCATTCTTTCATGTATTTTTCATTATTTTTGCAGGTAGCATCCAGAGGGGAAAGTTGGAGCAGCAAGTTTGAAGAATTTTTGTGATTCAAGAATCCATCTTTGCTGGTTTTACATCAAATTTTTCAGATCAGCAAGCATAAACCCTTGCTTTTTCAAGCTTTTTGTTCCAGAAGATCGAATTTTTCAAGCAGAAGGCCAAGGCTTTCCATTTTTCTGTCATCTGGGTCTTTTTGTCTCAATCTTCTGAAGAAATTTTCAAAAACTTCATCAAGTTGCAGCAAGTGCTTTATTTGCATGTCGTGAAAACCCAAGACATTCAAATTTCAACCATCCTGGGTCCTTTCCAATCGGGCTTCTCAAGAAAACCCATATCGTAGTTTTTTCAAGAAAGTTCAAAACCTAGGGTTGGCTGCTTTTTCGATCAATCGTCCGGTTTTGCAAATCCAATCAACTGGGTCCATTTCTAATCATATTCTCAACAAAACCCAGGGCCTTTTTTTGGGAAAAATTGAAGAAATTAGGGTTTGCTGCTTTTTCAGGCAAAATTCAAAATTTTCAAAAATGGACGATCATGGTTGTCTTGCATCGGAATTCTGAACAAAACCCATATCTCAGAAAAATTTTCAAAAAATTTGTCCGTTGGAGCACAAAAATCAGCATTCTAAAAATAGAGATCGCTCAAAACTTGTTAGAACCTAGGCGAGTTTACAGTCATTCTTCAAGTTTTCTGAAATGGAGTACACTTCCAATGTTTTCAAGACTGGATCAGCTCTCTATCACAATTACATCAAAACAGCTGAGACAGATTTGCATCATGTCAAGCCGGTGTTTGATTTACATGCCTTGGAGAGCACAGGCAACACCTCAATCAGGAACCTGGGACATTCCGGACTCCTCGCAGCAGCATCAATTCCCATATTAGTTCAGAGTCTTGAGTTCGTAATCGCTTGCATCAAGTATTACAACCCGGTCACTAGGGAGATCCAGTCAACAGATGGCAGATTGATTTGCAGTCTAAAGCCTGATATGATCGAGAAGTGTTTTTCCATTTCCCCATGGCCTGAAAGCGTTATTATCTCAAAGGGTGAATGTGAAAGAATATGGGTGATGCATAAAGAAAAATACAACAAGAAGATTGTAATGAAGTGAATGAAAGAAAAACATAAGACTCTGCCAAGCACACTTCCATGATGTCAGCAAAGTTTGAGAAGGCAGCCAATGAGGTCGAAGATTTCCTGAGATCTATTGTAGATGCTGAAGATATTCTTGAAAAGCGGTGTTTCGCTATTGAGAGCATAGATGCACCGAACCAAGACATAGTTTCTAATTTTCTAGTGGATGTGATCGAGCTTTAAAGCAGCTTTCTTCTAAAAGCTTTCTTTCCCGCTTTCTTTCTATTCTTGGAATGATCCTTATCCATTCTTTGAGAAGAGAAAGAAGATAAAATATAATAGTTGGCGTTTCCCGCTTTTTCTGCTTTCTAGGGTTTTAGATGTTATCTTCTTTCTAGATTTAGTAATAAAGCTTGCTTGTTGAGCAAGCGCTAGATTGTGAAAGCAAGGAGATTTTAGGGTTCCCTACTCCTCTGCTTCTCTATAAATAAGTCTTTGCTCATTAGTTTTCTTTAACGGTTATTGTCATAGCAAATTGCGAGCCTGTATTGCAGCAAGTTGTTATTCAGTTTCAGTTCACTTTGTTGGAACCGTGCTAGTGAGAACAAAATGCTGAGCCTATTGTGCCTTCTATTTGTTACTCAAGTATTGTTCAATTGTGTTGTGATAAGCAAATTGTTGAGCCTCTTTAGCCAACAAGGAGTTAGTGTGATTGTTGTTTTCTATTGTGTTAATAATAAGTTTGCAAGCCTCTTTAGCTGCAATTTCTTGTTCAAGGCATGTTAGAAGTGAGCTTTGTTCCAGAGATTTGAGTAATAAAATCATGAGCCTCCTTTGCCTTGGTCGAAAATCTCAGATTTCCGTTATTTATGTTCTACTTTTATGATTTAGATTTCAGCTTACATTGAAGTGTGTAGATGTTTGTTGGAATAGAGTTTATTGAAGTATTCTGTCAGAAGATCTACCTTGTTAATTTCTAACTTCTCCTGCTCTGCTATTACTTGAGAGGTTAGGAACGTCTTTAGTTTAAGTTAGTTGTAGTTGAACTTTTTATATCAGAAAATCTCAGCTGCAGCATTTGTGTTTAAAAAACCTTGTGCTCTAAGCTGATCAAAAAGATAGGCAACTTAGTTTTAGTTTACTTTCTTTCAAACACCATCAGCAAGAGGGAGCTTCCCCTCCTAATTTGAAGAGCAGTTTTACTGTGCATAGCTGTCCGTTTCAAATACGCATTCCACAGGTGCGAATTTAAACGCCAACAAGTTTCCGGATCAGACCAACCAGATGTTCTAGCATAGGTGGCCCTCTGCATCTATTGTTGAGGTGGGTGTACAATAATGATCACCTTGGGACGTGATCCTTGCCTAGAGGTCATGGGTGTTGAAGTAGGAGATGGTCATGGGGTTTTGTAGGCCCTTAATTGCCTGCGTAGCCATCCCTTCAATCCAATCTGCCACTGCTCCTTTGTATCAAAACTACAAGTGAAGGGCATTGGGCCTTGTGAGGGCGTTGGGAGTGAGCTGGGGGCAATTTCTGAAGAATAGCAGCATTAATAACAGCCGCCATACCTCTTAACTGGCATGTTAACTCTTTAAGGGAGCTGCATGGAGTTTCCAGAGCTTCAGCTGAAGGTCGTGGCATTCTTTATGCATGTACAGACTCAGGTCAGAGGTTGTAAATAATTATAATGTATTTCAGTTGCTCTGTATTGTCTGAATACACTCTAGTTGCATGAAGATCTTGACCTCATAAGGGATAATATGACTGTAAATCTGCTGTCCATAGTTGCACAGTCTGAATAGAATAATTGGCTGTAGCTTCTATTTATGCATCTCCACTGTTAAGTCTGAAAGAATATTGGCATTCATCTCTATATTTTATATTTTCAGACACTTACAAATCTGATTACATCAGTTCTTTATTCCATGAGCATTTGTGTTTGAAATGGTGAAAATTTTATATGCAAAACTTCATACATTATGAGCATTGAGTTGACATATTTTGGAAATACTTTTGAAACAATTTCTTGTGAGTTTCCCAACAAGTGTTTGACAAAATGTTCCATCTGTCAAACTGAGTATTTATCGAGCAAAATCACAAGTCCAAACTCAGATCAGGGATGGGACACTACAATCAATTTCCATTTCCTCTTCAATTCTAATTTTAATTCCTTTCTTTATCCACATAAATTTCTTTCATTCATTTGATTTATTTTCAAAAATCAATCTATTTAATTCTATAAATAATTAAACCCCTTAATTAAATTTCATTGCTTACCTGATTTAATTGTCCCCTTCTAATAAATTTCTTTAATCCATTTCAATAACTTTTGTCCTAATTAATTAAAATAAACATAATGGGATAGCACTTAGCACAACAAAGTCTGAGCATGGTCACTCTAAGTGTAATGTCCCCCTTTTCAGCGTGATCTTGTTTGCAGAGTGTTAGCCTATTTCTTGGACCCTTGTGGGCTAACTGGATTGGTTAGAGGGTCAGTGGTACTTTCTGGAGAGTTTGATCGTTTTGGTTTTCAGAGCCCAATGACTGGTTCACAGCAGGCGTTGGCAGTGCAGGAGTCGACAGCTTCTGACGGCACAGGATTATATGGTGTTTTGAGTGAGTTATGGGTTTTTAAGTGATTTAAATATTAATTGATTTAATATTTAATTATAAAGTCAAATTGACTTTATATTTTTAAATCACTTAAATATTCTCTAAAAGTGATTTAATATTTTAAATCACTTAAATGGATAAAGTGCGCCCAAGTATTTAATTCATATACTATTGAAATGAATTAAATATTATTTAAAAGATTTTAATATCCAAAAGTGGCGTATCTTTCTTGGAATTCATGCCTTTGCATAAAAGGGCATTTATGGCAATGAGAAACTCATCTTTTGACAATTTCGACTTTGCCTTGTGCTATTTCCTGTGCATTCTCCTGTGATCAGGGTTTGAACAATTTTTCCATTGAAGAACGATAACTCTTCAGTGTTGAGCACTTTTGAGGCTGTGAGAGATCAGCTGAATTTGTGCAGTTTGTGAGAGCTTCATACAGAGGTTCTACTGGGCTTGAGCTGTGTTTCCTATTGGATTTCTTTATCAGTTTCAGAGGGTTTTGGGAGATGGCGCCTTCATTTCATCTGGCAGACATCATACTTCTTGGCCGTACCTTCTAAGTGAGAATTCAGGTTGTTTGCAGTGAAGTGCGTGGCTCTTGTGCAAGGGCGTTTGGGCATTTCTTGGAGAAACGCCTTCTTTTCTGAGGGTTTCTCTTCATCATTTTAGGCGTTTGGCTTGTACTCTTCATCTGCCACCGTTTTCAGGCTGGATTTTGCATTCTGTAGCTTTCTACACCAGATTTGGTCAGTTTTTCACCATCTTGGCTGGCAAACTGGACTACTTTCTTAAATAAATAATCTGGACACTTTCGGGTATGTTTATGAGTTCTAAATCCATTGTTGAGCATATTTATTATCTTCTGTATTGTCAATTCGCCTGAAATAACTCAGATTTACATTTTATATGCATTTATGTTGTGCGCCCCTTCTCTTCTGTCTATCAAACTTTCTCTAAAAAACTAAATAACACTAAAAAGACTTAAGAAATATTGGGGTTTGAGTTGAGAGCCAGCAGGGCTCATCACACTAAGGTCCACAACATTCACAACCACACTATGCATACAAACATAAAATCCAATATGAAGCCATGAATCTGTGTGGGCATGGGTTTTGACTTTGCTTAATGCATAATTGTTGTCTACTTTACTACCTTTACCCCATATGCCTATCATCACACATCTAGACATGACATTAGAGGTACTTGAACCTCATAATCACATTATCCGTATAAAACAACGGTTCACAATATTTTCTGTCTACACATCATAATACGAAAGGCAATAATTAAATTTAAATTAACTTCTAACTAAAACATTCAAAATAAGAATCATGATACCAAATAATTCTGTCAATGCCCATGTCTGAATTACATCAAAACAGGGTCAAAACATTACGTCCAGGATGCTACAAAAATACATTACTTCCTTGATCCATGCCTCAAAAAAATGCTTTCTAAATGTTTTTAGGACCTTAATCCAGGATGCTACAGAAATGCATTACTTCCTTTCACATGCCTCAAAAAAATGCTTTACAAATTGCAAACCGTAAGAAAGAAAGTAGCAGCACCAAAGCACGCTATAGGTATCACAAATCTTAACTAGAAAACACTTTAAATCCAGATTTGGGTTAGATAGTGCTCATGCAAAATATAGTAGCTTTAAACACAAGTAGAGCATAAGTTTCAAACAAGAATATATTACCTCTCCGAAAAGGCAATTAAATTTGGATCTATATATTTTCCCAAATAGCTTTTGATAATAAAATTAGACAGTTTACAACAATGCAAACATGCATGGTATTTGTGTGGAAGCCCCAAAAAAGAGAGATGATGTTGATTAAAGTGCTTTAAAGACATCTAATTATGACATCAGGTATACACGAGGCAAGTGATTGGATAGTTCATAATTACCATGGATAGCTGACCTACCAATCATCTAATAAGGTTATTGGGTGCATTTGATGAACAAATTCAACTCATGTCAACAACCTGTACCCTATAAGAACACATTTTGTACATTCTCATCTTAAATGTGCCTCACCAGTAGCATAACAGCATGGAATTAGACCTATTTCATTGCAAGATGTCACCTTAAGGTGCAGCTACCTTGAGTTATGTGAAAAAGCTTCTGGACCATTTCAGTTACTTCAAGAAAGGTGGTACAGCCTTATCAATACTTATTCTCTGGTGCATTTTACTATAATCAGATAAAAGGAGTTTTTGTTTAAAAACAAATGATCTATTAAGGAAGATGGATTGCTTTATGCTAGAAATAGGGCAGATCTAGAATAGCCACATTGATAGCTCATAACTGTTTAGAGTTATCTAAAAAACATAATACTGCTTATCAAAAAAGAAAAATCAAAAAACACTTTCCAACACAAGAAAGAGTCTTCAATTCTGAATCAATTCAAAATTCAGGCTATTTTAATGAAACCGCCTCCAAAGAAAGGGACAGACTTGCATCGGGTACCTGCAGCATATTTTCAGTGCAAACTGCAGCTGTAATGCCCACACTGTTGTATGCCTTGTGATGTCTGTTATCAGCGTTGTATTTCTGACTATTTATCATGAGATGCATAGGTTATGCTGATGTATGTTCCTCTAAGTGTTTATCAATGTTTCAGCTTCACCAATTTCATTAGCAAATATTGTTGTGATTGTGGATTATGTTTACTTTTGCTTGGATCCACTTCTGGGATTAGTATTCTGTTGATATTTTGACTTGCTTGAGATGCTGTCTGCATTTTATGGCATGTGTTTAGACTACCTACATGTTTATAGACGGTGATACTCTACATATCAGTTGTTGGTTGTAACAGACCAGGTGTCTCTCAACCCCAGCTACTGATGGAAATGCAAGTTCTGTTTGTTTTGACGTTTTTTGTGTATTTATGTGCAATAAGGGTTTTTGCGATTTTGATAATAAATGCTTGTAAAATATATTAAAAGACAACAATATGAAATACTAAAGCAAATAACTTCTATATTGAAGGCGTACAACTATATTATGGTAGATAACAGATTACAACATTGAATCTGAAACATTCAGACAAAAAGGCAAAGCAATATATATTATTTGAAGAACCTGATTTCTGATTGCAGCCGCCTGTGAAGGGCATGAAATAGTACGGCCAGTCAAGAAGATAGACTTTCCTCACCAACAAATGATGGCAGAAGCTTCTGGAAACCTAGGTGCCCCAAACTGTGAAGTCAGAATGCAAAAAGGCAAGGCATTTTTTCCTGTAGAAGAAGTACGGCCTTGCTGCTGCAAAAGTACGGCCCTAAAACAGCAATGAATAAATCCGTACCACCTAGGAATGTGTGCCAGATGATGGATAATGAATGGCCACTGAAAGAGATTTCCTTCTAGAAGAAAATCGATCCAAACCCCAATAAAAATCTTCACCAATAAGCTCTGTTGTGACTTCTGAATAAAGCCACTCTGACGGACAAGTTTCAACTGGTATTTCACAGCCTCAGTATGTCTAATTCTGAAGAGTTGACGTTCTCCAAAACCTGATTGCAGAAACCCTTGTTTCTCCAACTCCAAATTGTTCTCAGAGAGAAAAGACAAAATTTGAATGATCAATCAATAATGAGTTCTATTTTGTCTTTGAGAAATAAATACCTCTCAAAAGTTCGACCCTTCTCAAAAAGCAATTAAATGAGCATTTAAAAGATTAATTAAATTCGCCCCTCTTGACTTAGGCAATTTAATTAATAAATGGCATCTTTAATCAAATGAGTAATGAATACTCATTTAATATTAATATTATCTCTTTATTATAAAGTATTAAATACTTTATAATTCGCCATTAATAATTAATAACTTTAATATTTCACTTAAAGTGACTTTATAATATAAAGTCATAATAATAATTATTTAATTATTATTAAATGCTCCCCTTATTCACCGTTTGCTCATCAAACTTTCAAACTGGGTCGAAACTGAGATGACCAACTGAACCAGGTGCCCTGCCAGAAATAGTAACCCCTGTTTGCCTGACTTACTATAAATAGTAAGTGTCTGAATATCACTCTGTAAGTCCCTGCAAAGGCCCAAACCTGAAACAACTGGTGGAATAATGTCCCAAAACTCTGGATAACTGCCACAAGTGATCCTCTAAACACTTATGCCAACCTACGAGGATCTGATTGATAGGCTCACTCCTCAACAAACAACGTAAGCTAAAACGGGGACATTACATTGGTGTATTGTCATTACATTGGTGTATTGTCTGTGTGAGGATGTATGTATGGCATTGTGACAAGATCCTTGTGAGAACTTGTATTCTTTATGTGTTGTTTGTACACATTGAAGGTGTGAGAGCTTTGTGCACAAATGTCATCAATGGCATCCGGATTATGTTGTATATTTTGTGATTCAGATGTTATGTTTTCTATGATTGAATTTTCCATTACTATCTTTATAGATGTGGTTATTATAATGATCATGACATCTTGTATTTTAGCTCTATAAATATGTATATGTTTATATAGATAGATGTTGTTATTACTAAGTTGGCATTCTAGATGATTGTTGGTTGTCACATTTTTATGGCATTTTCATGTTTGGATGATGTGCATTGATATTGTGTTATTCTAGATGAGATTACTATGTGATGTATACGATGAAATGAGCCATCCAAATTAACAATATAATTAGAAAATGTTTGAAATTAAATAACACCAAAATGCCATAAAAAAAATTTGTATTCCTTTTTCAAAATATGGACTAATAAACCTATAGATTCTCATCTCAAAATAAAGATGCCAACATTATATCATTACATAGATTTCAATGATACATGTTTACAATTAAAAGATTAATAATATACAAATTTGGATTAGGACTATTGTCCAACCAATCACCTAATACATCAAAATACATATCTCAAGTTTCCATCACAAATATTTTAACCATCAGTTGTGAATCATCATCATAGTGATCTTGTTTAATTAAAAGCAATCGTGGTTGTCTAGCTATAGGAGGGAGAGCATCATTTGAGTGTGTTTACTCACAGAATGAATTCCAACATATGCAAGGAGTAAACGAGAGTAACTTACAAAACATAACACCGTACCAGAATACAATGCATAAAATCATCACATTTGTCTTTATTCATTGAAAATATGCCAATACAAGTATAATATGAACAATCATAGCAACAGTGCCAATTGATTACAAAACTCATACAAATAGTGTGCCAACGGTGGTTGAAAGACCAACCGTCGCGTCTCTTCATAACATAATTATTCCATCAGGAACTAATTCTCGAAACACTAACTAATACAACGACATAACAAGACAAATACATAAAATATTAAACTAAGTCTTATTTACTACTTGTTGTACCCAAAACCAAAATTTTTGCTTCACTAAGGCATTTTGCTTAATTGAGTCTTAATCTTGTTAAAGTGATGTCAGATGGTCGTTTTTGGGGTTTTCAAATATGGAGTTGGTGTCAGTGTCATGTCAGTCTGTTACTGAAGAGATTTAAGAAAAATGAAAATTTGAACGAAAATCATCAAAATTTTATGTCTTTGGAGAGGGGAGCACATTTTCAAATAGGCGCCCTATCTTTTAGGGGCTCAAATCCTGTTTTTAGGGTGTCACCTCCAACAGACATTTGTTCGGCATCACCTCAGCTTCGCAGTGAGCTATCAAGTTTGTCAAACGGACCTGTTTTGTTCGAGTTACAGAAGATACAGTGCAAAACGAGGCGAAAGCGAGAATTGGCTAACACTGGAGAAAAGCGCAGCTTTTTGAGAAAGGCGCCCATCTTTTTGAGGTGCCAAATGTAGGTTTTTGGCTAAATGCCACCCAAGATGTTTATCTCATGTTTGTTCGAGCTTCGCGACGCATCCGTCAGTGGGTGAATCTGAGTTGCTGAAGTGCCTGAACCTGAGGTCAAACGTAGGGTCAAATCTTAGTCAAAATATCAGAGGAAAAAGCAAAAGAGCACATTTTGAGAAAGGCGCCTAAGCTTTTCAAGCCTTTAATGCTTTCTTTCTGATGATTTCAGATATTCAACGTGTTCGTGTTACGATCAGCTTTCCATTGCCTGTCTCTGAAAGATCAGAGGATGACTCAGCAGCTTGCAGTCAAGTTTTTATATTATTTTTGTCGTTTCCAGAAATGGCCAAGTCTGGAGTGAAAAGAGCAACTTCTTAAAAAGGCGCCCTTGATTTTCACCCCTCAGATGATGTTTCTGGAGAAATGTGCCTTTGCAGCTGTCATGCAGAACGAAGTCAGCTCCGCAGTGAACCTGAGATCCAGTCCTGAAAGTTGGTAAAACAAAAGTTATGAAGGATTTATCTTTCCCTTCGTACGAAATGCAGAAGTCAAAATTTGACTAAGTCTGAGAAAAAAGCGCAGCTTTTCAAAAAGGGTCTTGGATTTTTGAGCCTTCAGATGTTAGTTTTATGGTTTCCAGTCTCAAGATATCTTTTGATCAGTTTTTGCTCAGCTCTGCAATGCACCTATCAGCCAGTCAATCGGGGAAGTCAGTCAACCAGTGTCAGAGGATGAACAGAGGTCCTGTTGATGCGTGTTTTGTGACACACCAAACACCTAGAATAAGAGAATGCCCAAGGGCAGCTTTATCCTCTCTTGAAAAATTACCTCTTATGCTAAGATTGCCAGAAAGGTCATACGGTAATTCCAATGTTCCGTTTTGGGGGATGGACAAGCTCAATGGATGATGTGATATGCTGGTTTCACAAGGGGACCTGAAATAATGAACTTACTCAAAGTAGGGATTTGGATTGATGTAACATTGAATGCTCTTATATTTTTGGGATTTTCAGTTTAGAATAAAATGAAAAAAGGGGTGAGGGTAAAGGAACTAGCTTTATGCAAAAATACTCCTATGAACTTAAGAGACAAATGCTGGATAGTGAAATTCAAACCAATCTTTGCTTCGCCAAGCACAGTACTACAACTAGACAAAGACGGTGCAATCTTCGAAGGGTTTACGAAAGATATCCTATTACACTATATCACCATCAATTCGACCAATGCATATAGATAATAGAATTCAAGTTAAGCAGTTTTAATGTTCAGACTAACCTTACACATCAAATTGAAAATCATCCAATTGAAAAAGGTATGAACTAATTCCACTATTTCCAACACTATCAATCTTTCATTCATCTAAAATACTTGAAAACAAATTTAATCTATTTGAAGAAGTCAATGAAACCATGCGGGCTCATAAAAATAACAAATGCTCAACTCTGAATCCACTTATTATTTAAACAGCAATATTGCAACAATTTCATAGGTCTCTCCCTGAATAAATGAAATGAATGGGGTTTATATAGGCACCCCAATTACAAAGCAACGGCCAAGATTAAACTTGAGATCAATGGCCAAGATCAAATTTGATAAACCCTAACCCTAAAAGCATAACCGACTCAAAGACACATGGCGCAATCAGAACAAGCCACTTGTAGTATGGAAGACGATGACACCTTGCACATCATTCGAGCAAGTGGGAATCCAGAATGCAATTCCCTTTGGATCGCTCCCTAGCTGCAAATGCAAGAAATTTGGCTAACACAGAATCAAGTTCCTCCATTGAGATACTCGGCACAGAATCCAGTTGCACTCCGATCACGTCCAAGGTTTCCAAGCATTGAGTGAAAGTACCTTCCCACCTAGCCTCCTGCTTCCGAAAGTTCTCCATGAAGGTCAAAAGGGAAGACATATCATCAAGCTGATTCTCCGTAATAATCTGCACTTCCTTGAAGTAAATGTTCATCACACTTTTCTTCAATCCTTCTAAGTCTAAGCCATTCGCATCCTGATGCTCCTGTCCTGTTAATCCTTCAAGAGAAGTGAGGATTTTGAACTGAATTCTCTCAACTGTACTCCGTATAGCAGCACATTCTTCCTTTGTTCCATCATACGTCTTCTTTTTAGCCAATAAGGAATGATACCACCTGCTGAAATCATATGAGGCTCCCTCCTCGATAACGCCTTCCTGGATCAAAATTTGCAAGGAAACTTCCTTTAGAACCCTCAAACGAGGTATCACTTTGTCCTGTACGTACTGGAAATCTTCCCAATGGTCTTCAACTTGACTCACTTCAGTTATCAGCAAGGCAGATCTGTCATAAGTTTGGGCGCACTTCTCTAAGAATTGCTCCATCTGTTTTGAAATATTGGTCACCCAACTCTTGGTAGCTTGACTCGTGACCCTCATAGCCTCAAGAACATCAACAGATTCCGGAGTAAGAGATGCTGGTGGAATAAAGGCTGCATTTTCTTGGCGCAAAGGGGCTGTTAGCTGCTGAATAAACTCAATCAGCCTTAGATTTTCTAACTCCAACCTTTCTTTCTTCTCTTCCGTTTTATCGAACTTCTCCTTGATGGCTTTAGAAGTGTCTGCCAACTCATGGAAATCCTGATCTATTGTAGTTGGCCCAATGTCTAACGTTGTAACTTCGTAATCCATAGGAGTAATCTGATCTCTTGACTTATCAATCTTCGGGACTGCCACCTGTAAGATCCTGGATCCTGTATCATTCCTGGTGATCTGAGAATACTTTTTAGGCCTCTTTGGCGTTTTAGCCTTACCAATCCTCTCTAGGAAGTCTTGTATGTTCTCAACTGGTTGAACTTCATCCAGTGGTATGGACTTCTTCATCAAACTTTCAGTTAACCAATCTGGGATTGTGGATAATTCCATCCCATCTTCTAACTGAACATCATCATTAATTCCTTTAAGAGCAGAAATCACCTCATGTGTCCACAATTTTGCGAGCATCAGAGTTAGTGAGTTTAGCCTATTATCGACTCTGCGTCTAATAGGATGGATAGAGGTCTTGATGGAGCTTGAAAGCCTGGCTTAAGCTTGTCAATTGTCGGTTGGCTTTTCGTTCGGGCTCATTCGGACCTGATTTACGAGTTGCTATTTTTAGCGATGTTTGCTTTTCAGTGATAGGACTGTTGATCGTGTTTACTTATTTTAACAAACATTCTAGAATAAAAGGTCAAAAGCGCTCTATCCCCCTCTTGAAAAACTACAAATAGCTAAGATTGCAAGTAAGATCATCACAGTAATTCCAATGTTTAAAGATGAGTCTTGTGGATAAGCTCACGTGGTTTGATGTGATTATCTTTGTGGCCAACACAAAGGGACTTACGCTAGGCTTGTTCAATTCACAATGAAGGTCTAGACAATGAAGCTCTACTGCTTGGGTCATGGATCAAACAAACTAAAAAAAGGAGAAGGGTTTAGAAGCACTAATCTACTCCTAAGAATCCAAGAGACGGTATTGACTCGGTGAAACAAAACAAAACTTTGTTTCGCCACGCAGGGAGCGCGCCAACTACGCAAAGCCAGTGCAATCTTCAAGGGAGAGTTGTGTTTATGATTTTCACGTCATGAATAACTACCTTCCAATCAAAGTGTGAGCAAAAGTTTCACCACAAATCAATACTTATCAAATCTTGCATTCATCTAACATACACGAAAAGAAATCTACACTATGATGAGGGATAAGAACCATGACAACCCCAAAATAAGAGAAGCAATCACCATCAGAACAATGCATGCATTACTTATTACTTTGGCAATCTTACAACAGTTGCTTATCTCAACATGTTTTGCAACATGCTCCCATGCTTTACAAATGAGGGGGGTGAGCTCAATTTATAGGCTCCCCAATTACAATTCAATGGCTAAGATTAATTTAGGATCAATGGACGAGATTACAAATAAAACCCTAATTAGGGTTTGCTACCCTTCGACCAATGAGAAAATTGCATTCGAGGACACTTGTCCTTTTTACCAAATATGAACCAACAGATAAAATAGAAAGTTGTTGCATGTTGATTTGGAATGATTTGATTGGTCAGAAGGTGACGAGGCGCCACCTCAACGTGCTAGATGCCTTCCTTGGTTGCTTTGTTGTTCTTCCCTTAGAATATTTTTCATGCCAATGACTTTGTCCTTTGTGCTTCGATCTTGGATGGCTTTGGCTTCTTCTTCTCACCTCGCCTTGGAGCACCTGTTTAGACTTGAAGTCATTAAGTCTTTCTTTCCGGATTGCTTTGGAATTCCTTCAAGTGCCTTGAATTTGGAGAAGAACTTCCTTGTGTTTTCGCCGTAATGAAGGAAATTGGAACTTTCTGTAGAGAATTTCCCATACTTAGCCAAATTTTGGCTACTTTGTAATACCTTCAATATTTTGGCCATTTTTGTGCTCAAATAAACTTCGTCGGTGGGTTTGTCTCCAATTTTGAATTTGGCTTGATGTACTTGACAATGTGCCTGCCGTTGTCTTTGTTATGCCAAACTCTTGGCGGACTTCCTGTTGGTCTTGCAATGTGCAAGTTCTCTTTCATCTCCCTTCCGGTCGGACTTCTCATTTTCTTTGCCATTTTCCTCGCCTTGCGCAGTCAGCCACCTGTAGTAAAACAAAACAAATTTATTTTAGATAACTTTTCAAGATAAGCTTTGAAAGAAATTTACAAATTCCAATTTCATTCGGCCAAGATTTTCTTGCCGTTCATTTTGTTTGGCCATGATTTTTTGATCGTTTCCCAAAAATATTTGGCCACGTCCAATTTTATTTGGCCATAAATATTTTTCTTGTCCAAAATTATTTTAACCACGTCCGACATTTCTCTAGCCACGTCCAACTTTTCTCTAGCCACATCCAACTTTACTTGGCCATTTGCTTGATTTTTCCACAATTTAGCTAGCCATGTCCGACTTTATCTAGCCGTTTGCCTTTTTTTAAATTTATCTAGCCAAAATTCATTTCATCTTCTTAGGCACTTTGGATTTGGACTTAGGCAAATTTTCCTTCTTTTCAAACATGGTGAAATTTTTTAAAGTGTCAAGCATGTAATTTTTTGATTTGTCCAAGGTTTAGACTTAGGCAAAATTTTAATTTTTTCCACCTTCTCCAATACATGGCGGACTTCATCCAGATTTTGGCCATCAAATGTTGAAGGCGGACTTGAGGTCTTCTATTGCCATTTCTTTTTAGACTAAGGCGGACTTCTTTTACTTGCTAGCCATTTAAACTTTTCTTAGCTATGCCTTAGACTTTTCCTCTTGCCTTAGATTTTTCATCTCTTTTCCATGGGCGGACTTTGGCTGTGACCTGGCCATTCAACCTTTTTTCAAGGGCGGACTTGTAACGGCTTGCTATTTTTTACATTTAATCTTGGGCGGACTTTGTCTATTTTGATGCCACTCAACATTCTTGGCTAAGGCGGACTTTGGGTTTCTTCTTGCCACTTTAACTTTGTCTTTGTCTATGCCTTAGCCAAATTTCTCTTTTGCTCAAGGGGCGGACTTAGCTACTTGGCTTGCCATTTTAGAGGGCGGACTTGCTTCATTTTGTTGCCATCAATGCTTTGGATAGGGGCGGACTTTGCTTAATGACTTGCCATACTTAGGGGCGGACTTGTTGTTAGTGCGACCATTTGATGCTTTGACAGGGGCGGACTTTGGCCTTTGGTTAACCATTTGCATAATACTCAAGGCGGACTTCACCATGTTGATTGCCATTCACCATCTTAGCTGGGCGGACTTTGACCTTTGGTTAGCCATTTTCTCTTTCTCCCAAGGCGGACTTTGATCTTTTCTTTGCCATTGGACATTTAACCTTGGGCGGACTTCATGCTTTTGTATGCCATTAACCATTCTAGCTGGGCGGACTTCAGCATCTTCCTAGCCACTTCATAGGGCGGACTTTGACCTTTGGTTGGCCATTGCCAACTTTTACCCAGCCATTTCCTCTTTTCCTTAGGAAAATCCCTCTTCTCCATGGGCGGACTTTCTCCATCTGCTTGCCATTAAACACTTATCTCAAGGCGGACTTGGCTGATGGTCTGTCCATTGACCATATGACTGAGACATTTCCCCCTTTCCATAGGGCGGACTTCCTGGTTTTCACTGCCATTGGACAGTTATCTTAAGGCGGGCTTCCTTACTTCTTTAGCCATTGTCCAGTGCTAAGGGCGGACTTTGGCAGATCCATTGCCATTGCTTAGATTTTTATGCCATTTTTCCTATGTCTAGAGCGGACTTGCTCAGATCTGTTGCCATTCATTGCTTGGCTGAAGCTTTCTTGGCTTATTTTCTCCATTCTAACCTGCTGGTAAACTCCATACTTCGGCAAATTTCTCACAAACTCCAGTCTCCTCCATGAATGAATGTTCAGATTTTAACTTCTGAATTTCAGATTTTTCCATGAATTGCTCGGTTCTTGTTGGTTTTCAAATTTTCCACCATTTTTCGTGATTTTTACCAGATTTTTCACCATTTTCGAGCAAATTTTCCAAATTTTTTGAACTTTTTATGTGATTTTCCAGAATTTTACCAAAATTTCAAAAAAATTCAAATCGATTTTTTGAGAGTTTCGTTGCTCTTTTCGAACTTCTGAGTGGATTTTTGAAACTCATGACCTTTCCAAATATAGAAACTTTCTAAAAATAGAAATTTTCCAAAAATAGCAACTTTCCAAAAATAGACCCTAAAAAATAGGAATCTCAGAAATGCCCAAAAAAGTGCCAAAAAAGTAGGTCCTAAAAAATAGGGTGAAGCCCTAAAGTTGGAGGGTGTCGGGAATTGAGGCTGAGAGAAGCAGGCAATTAAGTCCTAAATCTCCAGGGCTTTCTAAGCATTTGATGTTTATATATGGTGATCCAGGCTAAATTTCTCCAACTGACTCGGGTGACCATTCAAAACTCAAACTCCTCATTGCAAAAAAGTCTGGTGATAAGCAATTGTGATGCCAAGGCAAAACCAAAAAGCAAAAAAAAACGAAGGGTCCCCATTTGGTAAATAATAGTCTGTGGACCCACACACTGAAAAACATTATGGATTGTCAAGCGTTCGGAATCCGCCCGGTGTTCATGACTTGACGATAGCCGGTATATATAGAGAGATATTAATATTTAATTGATTTAATTAAATATTAATTGTGAACGATATAATATAAAGTTATAATATTTGATTATAACTTAAAGTGATTCGATGAAGGTGGCCCATCCTTCGAGGAAGAATACTTTAATTATATTTTATAGTTAAAAGTGCTTTCGAAAACTATTGAAAAATTAAAAAGAAAAGTTCGAATTTATTTAAATGAAACCTAATTGAGAAAATTCGAACTCTTGAGGAGATATAAGGGTTTCATTGGGATTTGAGCTCATTATGTTATGAAATTGATTTTTGATCAAGTTTTCTTCTGGAGAACGAAGCCGAGGGTTTCAGTTGTCTACAGGCATTGGAGAACGAGCCATCTTCAGTGTTGCAGTTCAGAGGCTGTGAAATATCAGCTGATCTATTGCATTCAGAGGATACCTTCATTGAGAAAAGCTATGCGAGCGTTCATAGAGTTTTTCTTTCGACTTGCTGCAATAATGAGAGTTTTCATCGAAAATCTGGTTGCCTTTTGAATTTGTATTCACTGAGATCCTGGCTGTAATGTTCGAGAGAAGATTAATTAATAGGCTGGCATCGGCATTTTCAATGGATTCTATCATTTGGGTGTTGCATTATTTTATATAAATTTATTGACATTTTCTTTCAAAAGCATAAAACAAAGAAAAAAACTTAATCCGGCGATTGTTTGGAATCAAAACAAGGTTTCTACACCTCATCTCCTAGCTCTTCATTGTCCTCAAGGATCTCAGTATCTCCTGCACCTTCAATCATCAAAGTATCATCTCCTTCTAAACACTCCGTGGAGGCTTGATTTTGGAGAGAATCCAACTGTTCTAACTCTTGAAACTGAATTTCTTGCTCATAGCTTGGTTCGATATCAACAACGGATATCTTTTCAATCACTCCAACTGACAAAGTACTTGAAGATGATGGTTTTTCAGTCACTTTCTGCTTCTTACTCTCCAATTCTTCATTAGCTGATTCTTTTTCCCCTATGTGAAGGTTTCCACTTACTTCCTTCCTCTTGCTAGGATACGAAAGTTCATCAAGACTTTCGCCAATTGCTTCACCCTGACTATCCTTATTGTTCAATGTGGCGTAAGTAAGAGAAATTCCTTCCTTTCTCAACTTGCTGATCTGACCATCAACCCATTCCCTTGAGTAAGTAATGATGTCCTTCATCAATGTGTTCAAATCGGCCATCTCAGGTAGTGTCCAGTTAGGCAATAGGATAGGCTTATCTTTTTCCTGTTTAAACTGAGGATGAATATAGTCCCCGTTGTCTTTTACTTGATCAGGTATAGGGAACAAGTCACACCTTTTCACAAGTCCAATTGGAATTCTTGACCAAGTCTTCTTTCTGACTCCATACTCGTCCACTAAATTAGACCAATAATCCTCGATCTGCATAACATGAAGGGACTTCTTCCCGTGAACCCTTAGGTATGGATCGTAATCGGACCTTGGATTATAAGTGTTGAACTTATAAAACTGCAACTCTACCCCTGCTGTTTTGGCTGATTGTAACGAGGGACAGATTTCTAGCATTTTTCCAATTGTAACTGGAAAATCCACTCCTTGTTTGTTCTTCTTTGCCTGAATGGAGTCTACACATGCTAGTTGCCTTGCAACTTCAAGCATAACAATTTTGTTTGTTGGATACCGAGGAAGTCTGTACGAAACATCCGAGAATCCATGAATTCTTATATAAGTAAATGTCGGAAACTGGATAAACCAAGATCCAAACTTGTCAAGCATCACCATGGCCTCTTTAGATAGCCTCCTCTGTACTGTGCCTTGAAGAACTCGCGTGATATACATAAGGAAGGCGTCATTTGTTATCTTGAAATTGTCCCTGTGATGTAGCTGGAGCTGTGGGTAACAATCATATGATTTGAGTTGATCTTTCCGAAGTCCAACTTCGCCTTTACAAATCAGTCCTCTGTACTTGGTGAACCGTGCCAGAATATAAACCACATAAGAACTCATGTAGAAGGTTTTGGTCTTTTCAAGGTTTCTCAACTGGAAATCGATATTATCACTTATTAACTTAGCCCAATTTATAGCCTCCATTCCCAATACGATCTCCTCCACATACGAAAACATCCATACCTCAAAGAAGGCTCCTTGAGAAGTTCCCATAATCCTGTTCAGCATATGAATCATATCACTGTATTCTATTTTAAAATCCGTGCAAATTAATCTCTTTGGCAACTTGGAGCGATGTCTTTTAGGTTCCTTGATCCAGTTAGAATTCACTATGTCCATACAGGATTCCTTGGCTTGATCGAACATGGCCTGTGATTCCTGTTGAGTCCTGTTCAACATTTTTCGGCGATGGGGAATACCAAATACTTCCCTGACTGAATCCTCTGTAAAGTATGCTAAGGTGATCCCATTGGGTGTTTTAATTGATCTTGTTTGAGGATTGTACCTCCTGGCGCATTCAACCATTAACTCACTGCACTGAACTGCAGGTGGAAATCCTGCTACTTGATGAAGTCCAGACTTAACAATATTTGAGGCGATAGGCGTAGGCATTTCGTTTTCTGTACCAAACATCCTTCTCTTGTGTTGAATTGCATTAAATTGCTCAAAGTTCGTATCCGCCACTTTCTTCCACTTCGAAGATAGCTGGGATTCTGGATAAAATTCCTTCAGGACTTCCTTGACTTGAGCTTTCCTGACTCCACCTCCCACGTTCTTTGGAGAAGACATTGCGCCTGTAAGAAACTCGAAGTTAGAGAATTTTTAATAAATTTGCAAAAAGGCGATTTCTTGGCTGGAGAAAATTTAAAAATTAATTTAAAAATCCAGAACTTGATTAAAGGCTGTTAAAGAATAAATTCTTAAATGCAATTGATCCGCCTTTATGATTTTCAAAGAGCATTCATGGAATTTAAAATAATCTTTTGGATTTTTAAACGTTTATACTGAAGTTTTCTCAAATCCACAATGAAAAAATCCTTCTCATACATGGAACCCCTTTTGTTTCCCCGTACTTTGCTTGATTGAAATTTAATGTTTTCTGACGTTTTTGGGTTTTTGTGATTTTTTTGTGTTTTTGATGCAATAATGAAAAGGTACGATTTTTATAATAAATGGTAATAAATTCAATAAAAATCAAATAGCTCTGGAAATGAAAGAATAAGGACGCCAGTAACTTTATTAGACCTTCTCAACTGATTACAAAAATATCCAGATTCATGCAATGGACAAAACAATGAATTTTCAGTATTTTAAAAACCTGGTATTTGCTGCAACTGCAGGTACAGATTTGTACGGCTGCATTAAATGAAGTCTCCTCCCTTCTGTTTGATGATGCCAGATGCCTCCAGCAACCCCAGTGCCTGAATTGATGCCAACTGGAAACCCCAATCAAAGGCGTTGCTTTTAATTTGATGAGTACGGCTAAAGAACAGTAGTACGGCCCTGTCAGAAGTACGGCCCTGTCAGAAATCAGAAATCAGTTTGTACGGCCTCCTCAAAATGGTTGTCCAGGTCTCTGTGAATGAGGCGCCAAGAAGAATAGATGATCTCTGGACGCAGACACTGAAGAATCTCTGACAATATTAATTCCTCTGAAGCTCTGTAGTTTCCTCTGAATAAGAAAACCTCTGTAGGCAATAAATCAAGTGATATTGCACACTCTCTGAATTGCTTTCCGCTGGAGATGGCTCGTTCTCCAAGGAATCGAACGCGAAACCCTAAAGTCTCAGGCTCAGACCAAAATTGATCAATTTCAAACTCAATAATCTCATAATGCACAATTCCCAAGGCAAAATCCACTAATAGGCTGAAAAGTGCGATTTGCTTGAAAATAGGGTTTCATTAAAATATTCACGTTTTAATATTTTAATATTTCAATAGTCCTCAGCTGAATATTTTAAATACTTTAATAATCACTTTTTGGCCCCTTCTGATGTTGGGCGCACCCTTCAAGGAAAACACTTAAGTTATAATTTAAAATTATAACTTTATATTATAACATTAATTAATTAATATTTAATCAATACGATCAAACATTAATATCTTCCTCGTTTCTAACCCGATGACTGATCCGTCTGATGCTGACGAACTCTGAAGTGATTCCTGATGCCGCCACAGCCATACTGCTAAAAATAGCGTTAATTTCTTGCCTGTCGAGGCTATAAAGTAGCAATTCGCAAATAGACTCGATTGAGCGAGCGAAGACAAGCTGATCAATCCTGTTGTTGGAGGTGAGCAAGCTCACGTGACCCTCTATCGGTCTATCGGCCTCACGAGGTCATGTGATGAGCCAATCCGCCACTCTAGAGATGATGTATCCTTTGAGGAAGGGGACGCAGCACCTTCTAAAATGCGCCAATGATAACTGCAGTTGCTTGAAGAAAATCCGGAAATGAAGAGAAAAAATCCAATTCGATGTTCTGGAATTTAAGAAAAATCCACTTGCAGCTGAAAAAGACGTCTTCTCTTGAGAGAGCTCTGCCTGTGAAAAATTTGACTTTGTAAATAATAAAATAATGAGCTTACAAGATTGTCTTTTATAATAAAAACCTTCCCAAATTGATTTAGGTCGATTTCTTCTTCTCATTGGTTGTCTTTTGCTTTTAAAACGAAAAAGCAATCTTATCCTGATCTTTGACTTTTCAAACAAGGCGTCCCTTTTGGCTTGATAACTAAGTTTCAAAATAAAACTTAATTTATTTCTTTTATTTTTGCCTTTAGCAAAATTCGACCTTCAACTGGACTTCTTGGCTTTTCAACTGGAATTTTCACTTACCACCGTGACTTTGCCTTAGAAAATTTTCGATTCTTCCTTGAGAAAATTCGACTTCCAACTGGATTTTTCACTTCCCAACTGGAATTGCACTTTGACTCAATTTCCTAAAGTCCAGTTCAATAATTTCTCTTGCCTTAGTCGATTTTCACTTTGTCCCATTGGAATTTCGAACTCTCCA
>VDFB02271358.1:304705996-304757226 GCA_007258455.2 Sequoia sempervirens
CTCTTGGATGAGAGTTCGTTGGACGATTGTAATTGTGCACGATTTCGTGCCTTTGCTTTCCCAACTTTTGTAGTTAGTTGATGAAGCATTGAAGAAGAATATCAGAAGGCGCTTGCATTTTGATCATCTTATTTGAGTTATGTCTACGTCTTGTGTCTAATAGCTTGTTGTCTCATTTCCCTCCTCGGATAGGAGTCCCTCCTCCTTGGATATTTGTTATTGACAGTTATCGTTTGATGTTGTTTAATGTATTGACTTCCAAGCTATACTTCAGATAGGAGTCCCTCCTCCTTAGCAAGCTCGTTGGCCAAGGCATCGTGACTTTGTTGTTTCTAGTAAACTATTTCCTAAGCCCATACCTCGGATAGGAGTCCCTCCTCCTTGGCAGGTCTCAGATCTAGTTTACCGTGTAGAGTGTTTGCTTGTACCAACCCTATCCCGGTGTGTACCCGAGAGTTCAGAGCCTCGGTCATATTCTCGGGAGACGGCGAATTCAGGTGATCCAACCAACCCATTCCCGCTCCTTTACCCTCATGCTCTGTTTACCTTGAAGGTATTGGATAGATAAAAGCTAGTTAGTCATAGTTGAGATCTGCAGAAACCAGAGAAAAAGATTAGCTACGGCGCATTGTGTTTGTGCACCCTTGTGTCCTGCCGCTGAAGCATAAAAAGATAGGAATTTTAGTTAAACATTTCCCTTCCTTACGCATTGCTCCCAGCAGAGAGGGACTTCTCTTTAAATAACGAAGAAGTGTTGCAAAACATTTGAAATAGCTGAACGTTTACAATCAGCACTCCAGAGGTGCTAATTTAAACGCCAACAATCTGCAAACCCTAACTGTTGGGTTAGGCCTCTCAAAAGATTGGGCGCCTCTGGGCACCTGGGGCGCCCAAAGTTCCCAGACTTAGACAATTTTCAGTAATTTCCATGATTTTCATTCCGTCTTCTGTTTGAAACTCCTTCGTTTGATCTTGAATCCCAGACAATTGGATGATCTGATGACTGCACTGCCAGACTCGCTGCGGAGCTGGGAGGATTCTGAATAACTTTGACTGAGAGCTCAAACCCTAATTCCATCATCTGGTGCCCTAAAAAGATGGGCACCTATTTTCTCTTGGGGTGCCCATGACAAGTAGTGTTAGTCATTTTCCACAGTTTTTACCTTATGTTTGATGCTTGGTCATTGAATCTGATGCCTGGCAGCTGACTGACCTCCATTGATGACTTCGAAGCTCCTGAAATGCTTCTGAAAAAGCAGAATAGACCCACTAGGGCAAAACTGATCATTTTGAGATTGTGACTACACCAGCTTGATATGGACGAATTTTGAACCAATCAAAATCAGTTTGGACCTTGATAGACAAACTTTCTATTTTTAGAAAGTTTTGTCAGTATCCGTTTTGAAAGAAACCTAGAAAAAGTTACTATTTTTAGAAAATTTCTAAAAATAGCAGTTTTCCTAAAAAGTAGGGATGAAAAACTGACATCTGGGTTTTGTAGATTAGGTCACTCTGAGCAGACCCAGATCGTCAGATTTTGGAAATTTCACATTTTAACCCCTCATGCAAGACATGCAAACCCCAAATTTTGACCTTTTTGACAGATTTGACAAGACTTTTACTCATTTCTTCAAAATGTCTAAGTGTAACAAAAATTTTAATTTTGGGGTACAAAAGACAGCTATGCACACTACGCAACGAGTGCTCTTCAAATCAGGAGGGGAAGCTCCCTTGTTGTGCTTGACAAAAGTGCTTGAAAAGGGAAATAAACTAAACTATATCCTGTCTTTTTGTCTCAGTTGCAAGAGGTACAAGGCTTTGACAAAAACTCTATACGTTGCAGGTAAGTATTTTCTGGTTTCGCAAGACTTAACTACAACACACAAAACTAAGTAACTTTAACTATCCAATCCCCTCAAGAATTCAGAGCATGAGGAAACGGAGCAGGAATGATTATCTGACGATAAACCGAGTACAGACTCACAACGTGAAGGCAAGGTGGCATGACTATCTGCTTGTCTGAATAGGCTTATTATTCACACACATCACACGATAAACAAGTACAGATTCTCAACTTGAAGGCAAGGTGGCACATCTATTAGCTCAATCTGAATAAGTTTGTTGAACACAAAACATGAAGGATAGCCAACTAGGACAATAAATTGCATAGGCGAGACACGCATACAATCTACGATCAAACTAGCCATCATAATTGCATGAAACCCAAGTGGCATAACAATTCATCATAATAGTAAATACTCATGAACAGATGCAGAACGAGCAATATTGAAGGCAAGGTAGGCACAACATATATTTCTCTCTTGTGCAAAAGTTCATGAATAGATACAAAATAGCAATACTACAGGCAAGGTGGGCACAACATGTATGCTATCACGCGAAAGTTATGTACAAATGAGCAAAAACTCTTATTTATAGACATCGAAAGGTGTAGGGAATCCTATAATCACCTTGAGTCAACTACAGTCTTGCAATGCATGCAAGATTTTATTACTAAACCCTAATAAAGCAAACTATACAGTTAATTGGTAAGCTACCATCAGTTAACTGGTACATCTATTCTAAATGGACAATGTGCAAGCATGCACGTCCTTATTGAAAGCAAGTTAACTGGAACACTACCATCAGTTAACGTAAACCCTAATAAAACTATAAGTCCTGCAAGATATCTCCGAGGATAAAGATAGACATGTGTGGACCCCGCAAAGAGAACTGAAGATGAAAGTCGAGTTCTAATTGCATGCTTCGGATTCTGTCCTCGCAGACGACTGCAAGTTCTAACTGACTAATCACTGGCTGATATCTCAAACAACCAACCTCTCCGCGAGGTTGTTGACTGCGTCAGCATCTGGAGGTCGTCACACACCTTAACTGAGAATTCAGTGCTTGTTAGCAACTTTGAGCAATCTTGGAAATATTTACACACTCAAACTGGCATTTCACTGACTTATAACTTTGGTGGCTCCGTAATTGAAGTGATGGCCACTATCTCTTCTGCAGCTTGATGTTCGTGACGCTTTTCCTTAATGAAAGAGTGTTGCATGATGAAATTGCGAAGTTTGACTGTGCACACTCTGGTTGTGAGAAAAGCAAACAAACTTGCTGCACACGCAAAATTCCAACGGTATCAATCCCCTAAATCGGCTTTGGAAGACAATCGGCTATACGAGGCATGCACCCATATGGACTTGAGTGACTACGCCTGTCAACCCTCCGAATGCACTTGATACAAATCGGTCTCAACTTTTCTGATGAAATCATGAATTAAGACCAATTTGGTCTTGAATTTAGTCTGCGTGTATTGCATTCTGAAAAACTCGCCTGTTGACTATGAACACGGCTATATTTTGACAACATTTTTGGTAAGCTAAAAATAGCCTATCGAAGGGTTATTTTCGGCGAAAAATCTGAGATATGGGTTTTGTCTAGACAAAGATTCTAAGACAACCCAAAACGTCAGAAATGCGAAAATCCAACTTCAACTCGACCATGCAAGGAATTTTCAGTTGAGAAAATTAGAAACTCGAGAACTGATGCTTTGGAGTTAAAAATTCCTGAAAATTCAAGCACATGGATTTAACTCGAGGAAGCTATATAGAATCGATCTAGATGAATAAATTTCCCAAAATTTTCCTGTTTTCAGAACATGTGAATTGAAATATGAGAGAATTTGGAGAATTTGAGAGGAGAAAAGACGTTTTTTGAGTGTCAAAATCACCACTTGTTTCTCAAATTCACTGATGAACTGTGAACCTGTACCCGCAAAAGGAATTGTTTGATGAAATTGCTACTGAACGTTGATGAAAACGCCCAATCTCTTGAGAGAATCGCCTTTGCCTTGAAGAAATACGAATTTCTTTGAGCTGGATGAGTGATTAAATGACTGGCGCCATGAATAAATAGAGTAAAAATCGCACCATAATGATGACTGCAAGATTTGAAACCCTTGACTGAAATAGAATGTTTTTGATTGGACCCCTCCAGTTTGAACTGAGACTTACTCAGAGTCTGGATTAAAAAATAATATAATATTCACTTTGCAATTACATGCATTTTTGAAATCCCAGCATAAAGAGTCGCCAATTTTTAAAAAAATCACCATTTAATGCTTTGACATGCAAAATAAATATTTAATATTATTTTATTCAATTGACAAACCACGTAAGGCACTTGGATGAATTCGGCAACCTTCACTGATTTCGAAAAGTCCTCATTTGTCTTCATAGGCATCCATTTGCTCAAAATATGACGTTTTTTACTAACTCCCTACTTTGTAGTTGACTGCAAAGTTACAATTGACCATATTCAACACTGATTTCCAGATGACCTGGTGAGGCTATTATCATGCTGGGATATCCATCACAAAGCCTATAGAACAAGGATCAAATGCCTACTGGGAGTCATCACTGCTAAAACCAACGTTTTAACACCTCAAAGAATTAGGTGCCTTTGATTAAATTGATTTTACGACACCAAACTTAGCCATTTCTCCATTCTATCATCTGACGCTTCAGAAGGCTGCTAACGGTGAACAAAGAACCTTGTTGACTGGATGATGAACTCACTGTGTGACTGGAAGCATTCCGCATCCAACGACTGCATGGAAGGCATCAAAGGACTGCATTAAGGACCTCAAAAGGAAAATCGCCCTTGGCCTATGAAGGCTCAAACACCATTTTGTCAAAAATATGACTTTCAACCTGATGTTCTACTTTGACCTTTGACCACGGGAGCTAGAGTGCTCCGATCTGCGCATCATTTGTCTCATTGCATAGCTAGAGCAACTTACAAGAGATGTCTCTGGAGGTGACGAAGCGAGAAAATTGCTTGTAAGACCTCAAAGAGACGATAGCCTTTTCAAATTAAAATTTTCCGGACGTCTTCATTTTTCGGCATTCTCCAAAGACCTCGCACATACGAGCGTTTGCCAAATCCCAGAGGTTGACGGATGGGCTCGTTGGATAGTTGGAGTAATTCCTCACAAGTCCCATGAAGACTGCGGAGGCTAAAAACTCCATCTGACAGGCCTGAAGGCTGGGCGCCCCTGGCCTACAGAGGTACAGACGTGAATACCACGTTTCTGCACCCTCTGATTTACGTGTCTGGTAGAGTTTCTGCTACAATCTCTCAGAATATCGGACTGACAGGATGACTGGTGCGTTGCGAAACCGGACTAAAGTAACATAGATGTTAGGAAGACCTCATCTACAAACTCATCCATCTCAGGGGTCATCTTGAAGGGCACCCCTGGGCTACAGGGGCGCAAATTTGGTAGTTGACAACTTTCTTTGATGTAAAGCCTCCTTGCAACCTCAACTTCTGACCTTGACTGCCGGAGCTCTGGGTCTCAGATGTCTGCATTCGATAGCTCGTCGGATAGCTAGACCAATTAGGAAGAGATTGAATGTATCAGCAAACAAGAATAACAGAATCTAGACCTCCATTAAGAAGGGCACCCCTGGGCTACAGGGGCGCAAACGCTGTGAACTAACCATCTTCGCAATCTGCAAATTCTTGAACCTTCAGCTTCTGACCTCAGCAACCGGAGTTGTAGACCCCAGATAACCTCGCAGGATAGCTTGCCAGATAGCTAGGCTAATTCTGCAGAGTTTGACTGCATTTACAAACAAAAGCAACAAGATCTGGGCCTTCAAGGAGAAGGGCGCCCTTGAGCTACAGGGGCGCAAATTTGCTTTTGCTTGAAAAATCTTCATAAATTTGATCATTGTAAACACCGTTCTAGCCACTGAAATGACCATGCAAAGGTATAACCTCGTCGTGAAATGCTCCTCCATCATGAAATGCCTTGTTCTAAGTCCCAGGTTCTGATTCTGATCACCATGCACTGACCAATTGATGTTTACAACTGACACGACACTTGACCAAAGTCCATGCTTGACTAGCCCAAAAACTGTGATTTGAAATCATTTTAGCAAGGTTTAGACTCTTTCAAGAAAAATGCCTTAATGAAGCAAAAAATTTGGTTTGGGTACAACAATTAACTATCTTGGTCTGTCCATCTATCTGTGGATGGTAGCTTGTGCTCGGAGTGAGTTCCTTGCCACTAAGCTTCAAGAGCTCCTGCCAGAAATGACTCATAAATTTGCTATTATGGTCACTCACTATATTCCGAGGCAACCCGTGCAATCGAAATATCTCTTTGAAAAACAAATCAGCAACCTGCACTGCTGTGAAAGTAGTTGAAATCGGGAAAAAGTGTGCAAACTTAGTGAGCCTATCAACTACAACGTAAATGCAATCCCTGCCCTGGGTTTTGGGTAAATCCGTGATGAAATCCATGGATATGCATTCCCACTTCCGACTCGGAATGGGTAGAGGTTGTAGTAGTCCCGCCGGAAAAGTGTGCTCCTGCTTGTTCTGCTGATAAGTGGGACACTCTAACATATTTGAGCACCTTTGATTTGAGCCCCTTCCAAGTGAATTGCTCCCTAATTTGCCTGTAGGTTTTAAAGTAACCTGGGTGGCCTGCCATAGGGGCGTCATGAAGAGCTCTCGATATCCTCTTTTTCATAGAGGATCTTGGTACAAAGAAAATCCTCCCTTTGTAAACAATGAGGTCATTCACAAGGGTGTACCTGTCATCCGCAACTGTACCATCAATGTCAGAATCCCACTTATCCTTCGCATACTCAGCTGCAATCGGACTCCTCCAATCCTTTGTCACTTCACTTAGAGAACACAAGTAGGGTCTCCTCGAAAGGGCATTGACAACTATATTTTTCTTACCCTTGACATATTCTATGTCAAAATCATAAGCCTGCAGCTTGCTGACCCATTTTTGTTGCCGATCATTGAGGTCACATTGACTAAGGAAATGTTTTCGACTCTTATGATCTGTCTTCACCAAAAATTTGCTGCCCACCAAGTACTGCCTGAATTTAGCCAATGCATGCATGATGGCTAACATTTCCTTGTTGTAAATGCTATAACCTCGCTCAGGACTTCGAAGTTTCTTGCTCTCAAAAGCGATGGGGTGCTTATCTTGCATCAAGACAACACCAATGCCCTCTCCCGAGGCATCACACTATAGCTCAAACGGTTGTGTAAAATCTGGAATAATGAGAACCAAACACAAACTCATCAACTGTTTGAACTTCTCAAAGCACTGTTGTGCTCTTGGGTTCCAATCAAAAGCCGCTTTCTTTGTCAAGTTTGTAAGTGGGGTGACTTGCTGTGAAAAGCCCTTGACGAAGCGGCGGTAGAAACCACATAACCCAAAGAATCCCTTCAGTTGAGTGAGATTCATGGGTGGAAGCTAATCGACTATAGACTTCACCTTCTCAGTGTAATGTGCCCTTGTGGGATTTCCCTGAATTAGCTTTAATCTTCAAAATGAAATACTCAAATGGCCTAGAATTAAGGGTTTCAATAGTAGCTCTAAATGATGGCCTTCAAGACTCCCTTAACCTGATTATCAACCTTGGTATTTATTGACAACAATGATTGGTAAATGGATGAGGGAGTAAGTTTCTATTATTAATCTTGGTAACCATATGTGTAATCTGCAAATTATAGTGATATTTAAGAATGCACAATATACACTCTAAATAGGGAGTAGTTCCTGATTTATCTATCTGTTAGATCACATGTATCTGTAAATTTAGGCCAAATGATGTTTTGCCTTGTCTGTTGTTTCTACTTTGCTGAGTGAGACTTAAAACTGATTTCTCCACCCCTCATCACTTCTTGTTAGTTCTTTATATCTCTGTGTCTTAGAAAGGAAGGACACATCTCTTGAATAAAGATGTCCTTTCGAATGGATATGACCTTTGTTAAAAGGTTTCTATACTTAATCGCTGTTTTGTGGGATAGTTGTTCTTTGTCTTTAACTAATGGTGATTTCTTCAATAGTAATTTGTTTGTTGTTGAAGAAATTAACTACTGTTTATCCCTTGGTCGAGCGGTTGCTTCTTCCATCAACGATGCTCCACACATAAGGCTTGAGTGACTGCCTTTTAACATCCTTGTGCGTTACTCCTCTTTTCACAGTAACATATAAGTCAAACAAAACTCATAGGTAATATGAGATATAGCCTACACACTCCCACATGATACCATGTCCTTGCTCGACATCTATCCAATTCCATGCATTGTTGTTAGCGGCTTATAATCTTTATCGACCACTTAGTAATCCTCACGACTCTTCTAATATCGTTTGCAATCTCTTTGATTCAAGGATGGCGTTGTAAATAAGACAAATCGTATGTATGAGACCTGACAGGACTTGCATATCCTTGATAAAATATTAATATAAGTTTGCTCAAGATGGTAGTGGCTTGTAAAATATCTTCGATCTCAAATAATACTCTTCGACTTATATTTGCATCTCCAATGACTGATGATTGGAAATAATTGAGATAGCTCGATGTTATTTATGGACAGATGTCTGTGATCTCCAGAAACATACATCAGATTCCCCAATATATAATTTGGAGTTGGATTATAACTCCTAGGCCGATAATCATATGGGATGGTGCCTTGATTTCTTACATCGTCTGAACAATATAGGATGTCATCTAACACTGAGCAAATGCTTAGAGTGTTCATTCTTTGTCCTGGTCGCGGCCTCTACAGGGGCCGTCCATCTTGGATACCCGCCTATAATCCTATTGGTCTTGGTAACCTTCAAAGAGACTTCCGACAATGAGCCGTTTCTCTTGTGAGGGACTTCTAATGGATGGTTGCTGCCAAGGAGCAGTTTAATTCTGATGGTCTTAATGCTTCAGGCTTCCCTTGAGCACCCCCGTTTGATTATGCCTTCATGAGTCTTACTATCTCTTCCATTGATCCCCTTATTCCTTCCCTCTCTGCTGATCCCCCTTCTTCACACACCGAAATCCTGTTTAATACCTTTCACGCTTGAGGGATGTGGGTTTAAAAGGAGACGTCTCTTCCTATTTGCTAACCATAAGCTTAATCATTTCCTTAGAGACTTGTATTATTTTAATTGTGTCATTACTTAAGTCATGGGATGTAATGTTTTATATTATATTTTATGACCATATTTGTTATTATTTATATTTGATAATTATAATATTTATTTTATATTAGTTTTTCATAAATATATATATTATATTTATTATTTATTTATAGTATATATGCTTTAGCATTTATTTATTATAATGATTTTAAGTTTATCAATGTTTATTGTGTATTATCTAATTTTGTATATATTTATAATTACAATATTATCTTAGGATAATTGTAATTATAAAAATATTAAATCAATAATATTTCTTTTTATAATGTTAATATGTATTTTGTTATTCATTTTATCGAATCACTTGTATTTCAACGTTTTAGGGTTTTAGCATCGTAAATGTGGGGACGTGACACTCAGCATCTATCTTAATCTCCTTAACATTGATGATATGCCCTAAGTGCAATAACTCCCTCATGCCAAAGTCACATTTTGATTCATTGGCGAATAGAGATTCATTCTCCAATATGCCCAACACTGAATCCAAATGTGCTAAATGATCCTCCCAAGTCTTGCTGAAGACTAGTATATCATCAAAAAAGATGAGGACTGTCTTCCTCAACTAATCTCTAAAGATCTGGTTGATACAAGATTGAAAGGTAGCTGGTGCATTGGTTAGGCCGAAAGGCATAACCAAGAACTTATAGTGATCATAATGGCATCGAAATGTTGTCTTCTCCACATCCCCCTCTCTAACTCGGATATGATGGTAACTAGATCAAAGATCTATCTTGGAGAAGAAATAGGCTCCGTGTAACTTATCAATCAACTCATCAATACGCGGAATGGGGTACCTGTTTTTAATGGTCTTTTTATTCAAGGCTCTATAGTCAATACACATTCGTAAGGTACCATCTTTCTTCTTCACTAGGACAACAAAAGATGCAAAGGGACTTTTACTCGGTCTGATGTGACCCATATCCAAAAGTTCCTTTATCGTATGCTCGATCTCGTCCTTCATCCTCTTGGGATGCCTGTAGGGAGTAATGATGACCGGCTTAGCGCCATCCTCAAGCTCTATAATGTGCTTAGACCCTTTGTCGGGTGGTCTCCCATGAGGTAAACTCTTAAACACCTTATTGTGTTTGTTTCTCAAAGCCTATATGTTGGGAGAATACTCATGCTTCAGCTGCTCACCCTGTGATGGCAAAGTATAACACTCAGCCGCTCACTCCACTTGATCATGCCTGATCAATCTCTCCATTCTCCAGAGTGAGATAACTTGAAGGCTCCCATCTGACATTCCCTTCAAAACATGCCTTTCATAGGCTTCAAATCTCATCTCCATTACTCGCAAGTTGAGGGTAAACTCCCCAATAGCATGAAGCCACTTCATGCCAAGTACAACTTCTAACTCTCCCATACCTACCACATAAAAATATTCCTGGAACTCATAATCATTCAACTGCGATGTGAGGTTTGGAATCATTTGGCTACAACTAAGTGTAAACCCATCGGCGACTCTCATTTGAATCCATCGAACTCTTCGGTCTTAAGTCCACGTTTTGCTACCAAGTCCTCATCTATGAAATTATGAGTAGCTCCAGTATCAAGCAAGGTCATCACACGTTGCCCACCTAAAACTCCTCTAATCCTAAAGGATCCTTCTCTTTGAATGCTCGAGACTTGTTCTATAGGTAGAACTTCCTCCCTTCCCTTTTCCGACACTTTGGAGGCATTATCTTCATCCTTCCCTTCCTCGTCAACCTGCTGTTCTGAATTCTCAGAATCTGATTCGTCTGCATAGTAGTACTCTAATTGATTCATTTTTCCCTTAAGAGGATACACATGTCCTTTTTCGTACGGCCCTTTGCAGGTGAAGCATAATTTTTTCCTTCTCAAGTCTTGAAGGGTCTCATCACCGAGTTTTTGGAAAGGCTTTCTTTACTAGTCTGACAATGTATTTGGTGCTTTATCCTTTGATGAAGAGAATGGTTTTTGCGGAAATCTTGTTTTTGGGGCAGCAAGCTCCATGTCTCTCGCCTTCTTCATAGCATCCTGTAAGGAAGATGGATCAAAGGCTTTGATCCAACCTCATTAGGGTTCTAAGAGACCCTCATTGAAAAGCACTACCAACCTCCTCTCTAATATTCCCGTGACCATCTCGGATATCCTCTAAAACTCTGAAATATAAGCCTCTAATGTCCCAATTTGCTTAAGCTGTGCAAGTTCTCAGAAAGAAACCTCGGGATCTCTCCTGTCAAATCATTCAACGAGTTTGTTAGTAAACTCATCATAAGAAACAATTGACTTGTGACCCAAAGTAATCAAACCATGGTACCACCACTCATGAGCTACGCCATCCAGATGTAGTGTGGCGAACCTGATTGCCTCCTTTTCAGGCATGGGCCTGAAGGAGAGGAAGTCATCTAACTTCTGAACACAACCACATGCGGTACAATGAGTAATCTTACTTACCGCCTGCTGGAGATTGTTGGCGCCCTATGGTGCTCTAGTCTCAAGTTTGCCAATCGCCATTGCCCTCTGTCTCCTCTGGTTCAGGAATTGGTCAAATGTCAACACATTCTTGATGTCAGCAGGTAGTGAAGTGTACTCTGTATAGCTGGTCCTAACCTCATCAACCATGTTTGTTGGCTGCTTCGGAGGTCTTTCCAAATGAGCAGGGGTCTCAACCCTTTGTGTAAAGGTAGGCTGCAAAGGCCTAGATGTGGTATTGATAGAAATCCTTGGCCTCTCTTCAGGTTGAGCATTAGAACTACTAGAGTTGTCATGTTGTCCTGTGTGACCAAGATTAGGAACCTGGTTCATAAAATCGGCCAACATGTCCATCATAGTGTCAAACTTCTACTCTCTCTTGGCATCTGGGCTAATGTAACCTGAATGCGCTTTGTCTCTATCTCCCATGGTGCCTAAAATACTCTCACTGTCACTGGATAGAGTTCTTGTTATTTCCAGTGAATTGTGAATGCCTAAAACCTCTAAAATGGTTTCTCCCTTTGGCACTTGCGGAGGATGCCACGACCATGAACCCCTGTGATAAGTCTGTTCTTTATCACTCATGAAATAACCTCACAAGATGGCAAGATATTAAGCACTCGGATACCACTAAAACAACCCTTGTGTTTGAATCTGACTTTCTAATTTTCTGTGTGTTTTTCTGTTTATTTGTTTTTGTGTGTTTTGATGCCAGAAATGAAAATAATTGAAATACACAAATATAGAAAGGTAATGCATAAAACTATTGAAACCCAGTTGATTTTTATTGATTGTAAACACAAATATGACATACCCATTTGCTGATAACAAATGTCATAGTTCTGAAATTAAGACGACCTTATTTGCACATTATTCAAGATGCCAATCTCCAGTTTGATGGTTCTCCAACTTGTAATAAATCTGCAAGTACTTCAACTTAGATGCCCAATTTAGAAGCCAAAAACAGTCACCAAAGGGGGTGATCTGCCATCTGGAGTAATCACGCCTCCCAAGAAGGTACAATTGTACCTACAACTCACACGTGCCAATTTGAAGGAAGCTATAAGCTAGTCTAGAGGCCTGAAAATCAATGCAAGAGGGGACGCCTAAGCCATAGAGAAGAAATGAGAAGGTACGGCATGATGAGAAGATCCATGTGCCTTGGAAAGAGATGAATAATGGCTCCCACGTGCTGGTTTATTGTTGTGCAATCTGCACTTTATTCAAACTACAAACCCTCTATTCTAGATCTGCAATACTAATGTCAAACCCGATTTATTCTTCAAATGAATCTCTGTAATAATGCTCAATTGTTGATCCCTAAATGAGACCAATCAAGTAAGATCCTTGGACGATCTTGCATGCCTATAGAACTTGTTCTAAAAGAGGGTATCCATCTTCAATCAGCCATGATAGACAAAACTTGTAGCAGCAGCTCACAAAATTGATATACTATTCTGAATGATGAATAATGAGCTCCAATCCTTGCCTTATGGAGAAGTACACCCAAAATAGGGTTTCAACCTTTGACAAATGAAAACATAAAATATCTCCTCTTGAAATCCACACCACTTTTCAATAGCTCCTTTAATTTAATATTAAATCATTTGTCAAAAATGACTTTTTGCTTAAACACTCCATAAAGTGACTTTTCACTTAAATAATTTATAAAGTGACTTATTTCACTTAAATACTTTATAAAGTGACTTAAGATATTCTTTGTATAAAGTCACTTTCACTTTATAGCATTAAATCACTAAATCACTTAATAATAGAATATTATTAAATAGCATGACTTAATAATTCCATAACTCCTGGCCCAGATATCGAAATGAGCCCTCGAGAGTGTCCAATGACCAAGATCAACTACAAGTGTGCCATCACTGACCCCAAATGTCACTTACTAAAAATAGAAAGTAACAAGGACAAGTCCTGAAACCCCTCAGAAAAATTCTCTAATCATCCTGTTAGCCTACGAGAACTGTAGTAATAGGCTAACCTTGTTCCTCGAGCCATTGGTTAGGAAGGGGACATTATAGTGTTAATTGCAATGGCAGACCAAGCCTGGCTTTACAAGTGTTAGAATTTTAGTAGCCTTAAATACCAAATTGTTGATGGTGTTGACAAGGCAATCTACCATGTAGCTGTTAGAGAAAATGTATTAGTTATGGATCATTGAAGCCCAGTGGCTAGCTGTTTGAGCCTTGAGAAAGAGCTAATGGACCAGTTGAACATAATGAACCCAAATGAACAAGTCGAACTTGTTAAGTCATAGGAACCTAAAGAACCATATGGAACTTAAGAATTTCATGATACTATATGAAATTAATGAACTATAGGGAAACCCTTATTGTGTTGAATAATATAGTCAAGATCAGAATTGAATTAAAGACTAAATTAAGCTAATTGAGATTTGAAAATCAGCTAGGTAATATTAACAAGGTATCCTACCATTTTGTTGATGGTAACGGCAAGGAATCTTACTATGTGGCTGATCTGTAGGGAGAGATTGTTGTAGTTAGGTGAAGCCATCAACCCAAACCTGTTCAGTCACAGTGAAAGTTAGCTGAAGGCAAATAACTGGCAAAT
This sequence comes from Sequoia sempervirens, assembly GCA_007258455.2. NCBI lineage: Eukaryota > Viridiplantae > Streptophyta > Pinopsida > Cupressales > Cupressaceae > Sequoia > Sequoia sempervirens. Next base: position 304,720,041 of record VDFB02271358.1, read on the forward strand.
AATAAGATAAATCAATGAAAAGCTTTGCTATGCAATATCGGGATTCTTACAGAACAATAGCTATAAGATTAGGCTAGAGGGCCAGATATGGAACGCTAAGTAATAGATAATAGAATCAAAGAAGGATGATGGAATTGGACCAGAGGAACTCGTGAATTTTTGTTTTATTCTATCTGAAAATGAAATTGAACCTATAAATAAAACCAAAAGTTGAAAATAAAACAAGAATTATGATTGGTAAAGCAATTTGATGGCAAGAATGGAATTATGTCTACATGGGACCTGTTGATGCGTGTTTTATGACACAACAAACATTCTAGAATAAAGTGTCCAAGACGCTCTATCCCCTCTTGAAAAACTACCTCGTATGCTAAGATTGCAAGTAAGATCATACGGTAATTCCAATATTTAAGATGAGTGTGGATGAGCTCTGTGGTTTGATGTGATTTGCTGGTTATGACAAGGGGACTTATGCTAGGCTTGTTCAATTTACAATGAAGGTCTGGACAATGAAGCTCTATTACTTAGGTCATGGATCAAACAAACTGAAAAAGGAGATAAGGGTTTAGAAGTTCTAATCTACTCCTAAGAATTCAAGAGACGGTATTGACTTGGTGGAACCAATAACCACGCTTCACTTCGCCACGTTCAACGACAACTACACAAAGGGGGTGCAATCTTCAAGAGAATGTGCTTATGATTTTCACGTCATGAATAACTACCATCAAATCGAACAATAATTATCCAGACAGAAGTTAAGCATCCACAAAATAAGCTCAGGCTAACTTTACGCATTGAATGAAAAGCATCCACTCAAAGAAAGTATGAGCAAAAAGTTTCGCCATAAATCAATACTTATCGATCTTGCATTCATCTAACATACGTGAAATAAAATCTAAACTATGATGAGGGATAAGAACCATAACAACTCCAAAATAAGAGAAGTAATCACCATCAGAACAATGCATGCATTACTTATTACTTTGGCAGTCATTCACAACAATTACTTATCTCAACATGTTTTGCAACATGCTCCCATGCTTTACAAATGAGGGGTGAGCTCAATTTATAGGCTCCCCAATTACAATTCAATGGCCAAGATTGATTTAGGATCAACGGCCAAGATTACAAATAAAACCCTAATTAGGGTTTGCTACCCCTCGACCAATGAGAAAATTACATTCGAGGACACTTGTCCTTTTTGCTAAATATGAACCAACAGATAAAATAGAAAGTTGTTGCATGTTGATTTGGAATGATTTGATTGGTTGGAAGATGACGAGGCGCCACCTCAACGTGTTGGATGTCTTCCTTGGTTACTTTGTTCCTTTTCCATGTTCTTGCCTTAGAATATTTTTTCCTGCCAATGATTCTGTCCTTTGCACTTTGATCTTGGATGACTTTGGCTTCTTCTTCTCACCTCGCCTTGGAGCACCTGTTTAGACTTGAAGTTATTAAGTCTTTCTTTCCGGATTGCTTTGGAATTCCTTCACGTGCCTTGAATTTGGAGAGGAACTCCCTTGTGCTTTCGCCGTAATGAAGGAAATTGGAACTTTCTTAGTGGAGAATTTCCCATACTTAGCCAAATTTTGGCTACTCTGTAATACCTTCAAGATTTTGGCCATTTCTGTGCTCAAATAAACTTCGCCAGTCGATTTGTCTTCAATTTTGAATTTGGCTTGCGTAAATTGGATGTACTTGACGATGTGCCTGCCGTTGTCTTCATGATGCCAAATTCTTGGCGGACTTCCTGTTGGTCTTGCCATGTGCAAGGGTGGACTTCCAAGTTTCTTTCATCTCCCTTCAAGTCGGACTTTGCACCTTCTTTGCCATTTTCTTCTTTGAAGATTCGCCTTGTGTAGTCATCCACCTGCAAGAAACAAAATAAATAAATTTAGATTTTCTCTCTCCTAAAGATGACTTTTCAAGATAAGTTTTGAAAGATTTTTATAAATTTCATTTTCAAGCTTTTAATTTTCTTTCCGTCCATTTTATTTTGCCATAACCTCTCTTCGTCCAAAATTATTTGGCCATAACCTCTTTCGTCCAATTTTATTTGGCCATAACTTCTTTTCGTCCAAAATTATTTTGCCGTAATTTTCAATCGTCCAAAGCCTCTGGCAAAATTTATTTCATCTTCCTAAATCATCTGGCATGATTTTAAGTCATTGGCGAAATTTTCTCTAGACATTTTGATGTTTGGACTTGGGCAAATTTCCAAAATGCCAAGCATATATTTTTAAAATTTTCCATCATTCATACTAAGGCAAAATTTTCAATTTTCTCCTTTCTCCTCTAAACATGGCGGATTTCCTTATTAGTTTAGCCATTTTGTCTTTGGCCAAGGGCGGACTTCATACATTTTGTTGCCATTTAACCCATGGACAGGGCGGACTTACTTGTTTCTTTTACCACTCAAGGCGGACTTCATAACTTTTGATGCCACTTTGACTTTTGGCTAGGGGCGGACTTTCTCTCTTAGCATGCCATTTATCATTTTAACCAAGGCGGACTTCAGCTATTTGCATGCTATTTCAGTCTTCTTTGGTGGGCGGACTTGGTACATTTCTTAGCCATCTTTTGTCTTTTCTCAAGGGCGGACTTGAGCCTAACTCTTGCCACTTTATCTTTGACTCTTCTCTTTGCCACCTTCTTATGTTCAAGGCGGATTTGCCTTGTTTCCCTGCCACTTCATCTTATGCTTATGGCGGACTTCATCTTTTCTCGAGCCACTCCATCTTTTGCTTATGGCGGACTTCATCTTTTCTCAAGCCATAACCTTTTATGGTGGGCGGACTTTGCTTGGCTTTGTGCCACCTCAAGGGCGGACTTTGTCTACTTGCCAGCCATTCAAGCTTTTGTTGAGGGCGGACTTCATAGGATGGCTAGCCATTTCCTTTCTTGTCTATGGCGGACTTCAGCCTTTGGATAGCCATCTTCATTGCTTTGGAGGGCGGACTTCAGCACATGTCAGGCCATTGGAAGGCGGACTTGCTTCTTTTCATTGCCATTCACCATTTGACTAAGGCGGACTTCATAGTATTTCAGGCCATTTCATAAGGCTGAAGCTCTCCATGCTGGTTGGACTCCATGAATCCAAACTTAGGCAAATTCTCCATGATTACCCAGATTTTATCCATGATTCCCTCAGATTTCTTGATGAATTTCTCAGATTTTACATGTGTCTCTCAGATTTTTATCAATTTCTTGATGATTTCATGACTGATTTTTCATTTTATTCACCATTTTCTGTGATTTTCAAGCAATTTTTTTTAGATTTTTTTTTAACTTTTTCCAGAATTTCACCATGAATTCAAAAAAATTTCAAATCAATTTTCTGAGAGTTCTGTTGATCTTTTCAAACTTCTGAGTGGATTTTCGAAACTCGACACCTTTCTAGATATAGAAACTTTCTAAAAATAGAAATTTTCCAAAAATAGCAACTTTTTAAAAATAGACCCTAAAAAATAGGGATCTCAGAATTGCCCAAAAGTGCCAAAAAAGTAGGTCCTGAAAAATAGGGGGCCAGAGTGAAAAAACCCTAAAAACTGGGAGGTGTCGGAATTGACTGAAATGACAGTCGATCTTTGTCTCCCAGGCCTCCTAAGCATGGTGATGACGCTTGCACAGTGATCTAGGCTCAATTTCTCCAACTGACTCGGGTGACCGTTCAAAACTCAAACTCCTCATTGCAAAAAAGACTGGTGATAAGTAGTTGCGACACTAAGGCAAAAACAAAAAAACAAAAAAAAACGAAGGGTCCCCATTTGCAATGGGGCGATGTGTGAAAAGGTCACAACAGGACCCAAAGCTTGTGTAAATGTAGTAGCTATGAATCTTTTGGGCCTGGTGGCCAAGTAGTGCGAACCTTAATTAAGGGTTAAAGAACCAAATAAACCTAATGAAATTGATGAACAAGTGAACCAAATGAGTCTTTTGAAACATAAGGAATTTGATAAATTTTATTGACACTGAATGAATTCATTGTGTTATATTGCATGGTGTGAAACATTAGTTTGTTACAGCTAGTGCTTTGTGGTCTATGGCCTATTTTCTTTGTTTATTCAAGCCTTGGATATGGATGGGGTGCATAGGAATTCTGTTGATGTTGCGCCTCACTCTGCCCCCTTCCCTCCAAACATGTACAACTTAAATATTGGAAGTTGTCAAAGACTTCATCTTGTAATTGTAAATGAAGCAGATCTATGTATTTGTATATGGTAACTAGGTTAAAGTCAAATGGTGTAACCTTGTAGAAAAGAAAAGTGAAACTATGTTGGTGGATTTTCTGTAGATGTGGACCGTCGCTTTAATATTTATATGTACAAGAAAAAGATAAATGGGTATTGTTTTAGCGAGCTTAAATCTGACCATGTTCTATTGCATTTGCAGACCATGGGTGGTTATTGATGCAGAGAATGGGTTATCTGAAGGTTCCTTTGGAGGGTACACTACAGGGCCTAAGGTTAGTTCTCTTGCATGAGCTTTAGCCCTTAAAGCATATGGGGTGTCTTAAATTCAATTTGTATTTAAAAAATAATGCTAAATAATATTGAACATTCATTCCCTGCTTAATAGAGAATGTGCTGGCTGGCAGACAAAATCAAAACACATATTAGTTTATTACAATAAGTGTTCATTATATTGGTTATTCATACTGATTCAATTCTAGAGGTTATGATCCAAATCGAATGTCTGACAAGCCTGCCATACTCAAATATGGCTGTTTTGAGTATTCTGCCAGGGGAGCATGCTAGTAGTTTTGAATCCCACTTTTTTGGGATTTGTATGCGTACTTAGAGCCATATCATTACAATCCAAAGAGAATGTCAGACAAGCTTGACATACTCAAATATAGCTGTTCTGAGTAATTCTGCTAGGGGAAGATGCTAGTAGTTTCAAATCCTTTTTTTGGGGGGTTTGTATGCCAACTTAGAGTCATTTCAACATCCATATTTACACAAAAAGAGTATTACTATCTGTTCAAATGATTTGAAAAGCCAATTTCAAGGCATTCACAAAAAAGAGTTTTAATTGAATATGATATTGATATTTTTCATACCTATTTTGTTCATAAGGTTGGTCCATAAAGCACACCTATTTGTCATGTTATGATATTGATATTTTTGACATGATCGCTACTTTTTGTTCAAGCACTAACCTTGTAAGTCACATTGAGTGGCCCATGGCTACTCAAGCTTTATAACAGAAAATTAAAACCATTTGAGTGTTGACTTTTCTCTGTAATTTTCTTTTAAAAACAGCTCTCCTACAGTAACTTAGGACATGCCTCTGAAGCTTGGGTATATTTAACTCTGTACCACATTCAAGAATGACAACTGCTCTTCTTCAATTTCCTCCTATGTGATCTTTTTGGGCATAGTTTTTCTGTATGCAGACTGCTCTAGTTTGGTCTTTAGCTCGTCAGGATTTACAGCTTCAACCCCCACTCTTTAATTTCTAGCAATGGAAACAACGATGAGTCACAAGTAAATTTGAAGTTCAGTACCAAAAAATATGGAAATTGAATTTGAATTGACTCTCATTTTTTAGCTCTAATGCTACCATGTCATTTAGCCTTGCTGGTATGGGACCCAGTTCTATCCATCGCTACTGGAGCATGGATCTTTACCATTTTAGCTCTGCTCAAGTCCTCTTGCATTAAAACTCAGTCTTGATTAAGCTCTTTATGCCTTAGGGTGAACTGTTCCAGAGTAGCCTTTATCTTTGAGAAGCCTTATTGTTTCAAGTGTGAGGCAGTCTAATGAATTAAATCAGTATCGATAAGCATGCACGCCTTTACTAAAATTTCTTCCCCAAAGATGAGAATAATTTTGAAAAGGTTTTGTTAGTTCTTTCCTTTCCCTGTATTTTGACCATGTTTGATGTTGTTCAATTCAGGTCGTGTTGTTAAATCAGTCAACATATGAATCAATTTATGTTGATGTTTGTGTTTATGTCTGATCCCTTTTGGAACATTTGTGGACTATCCAGCTGCATGAAAGACTTGACCTTCTACTTCTAGGCATATCTTACATATGTTGCACAACTCACTGTTACTTTGTTACCAAAACCCTTATTATGTCAAGCTAACTTTTGTCCAGTTCTGCAGCCATTCCACAATTTGAAATCATTTATATGAAAAGCTTAGATGATATCTTCTTGGCAGGTAACAGTCACTTAGTTTCTGTAACCGTGTGGATTGTTGTTAGTCTACAGCATGCAGATTTGTGCATGCTACAATATGTGGTCAATGTATATTATGCTTTCTCATTCTATTTTAACAAAATTTGAGTGTTTACCCTGCCATCTGTTTCTTTTGAATATACTTATGCCTGCATTTGATTCTTATGAATGTCATATGGTGACTATCAATATTCTTTACATTGCCGATCAATGTGGGGAACTTAAACCTCACAATTGTTGTATCTGGTTGTGTAACAGTGCTGTAAAATTTCATCTAACAAGGTCCAGATTTGTTGGAGAGGTACCCCTGAGTATGAGAGTGCAAAGAGGTCAAGAGGCAAGTTTTTGGAGTGGTGGGAAGACCTAAAGCTATTACACCAAGTGTTAGCTAACAAGGAAACAGCACTATGATCATTAATAACCCATACGAAGAAATGCTTTCAATCACAGCACAACTTGAGTAGATCCTGGTTTTGTATATTGCAATATTATGATGTTATGGAAGAGATTTAATGGAGTTGGTCAATTGGTATGGATATTTTGGAAGTGAAACAAGTTGAAAGTGCATCATTCATAGTAAATTCCTATTAGATGCAAGCAGCTTTCTCAAACTTTTGAAGTAATATTGGCTGGTCAGTTTGTTATGAAGCAGAACTGACTTCCAGAAATTCTATACTCAAGGCTGATTCTGAAGTTTCATGTTTGAAGGACACCGATACCTTCATTTTTTTTGTATACATTATTTAGTGTATGTATAAAGTGACTACTTTCCAAGGTTTTTTAAGTGAGATTGATTGGGCATTTTCCTGCAAAGTAGAATTTAGATGCCAAAGATATTGAATTCAAAAGGATGTACTAAGAGTCTAATCACTAACATGAACGTTGCACTTTTGTATTGAAGCATATATGTAAATATTTCATTGTAATCCAGTGGCATTTTGAAGTATTTCTGCGCTTGAATTTGGATATTTTAAAGCTTGCATAGCTATGTCCTTAACTTTTAGCTGAATACTTGGAATGGTATCGAGTACATTGAATGCAAACAGATCTTGCAAATAATACCCAGATGACTCCAGTTTATAATTTTAACTTAAGAATTTTACCAAATTGTTCGAAAATATGCTATTATTCACTAAAAATATTGTATGGTTAGTTTGTGCTATTCCCATTATATCATATATGAAACATAATATAGTGTCTAGAAGAACATATATGATATGTAGCAATTTAATTTTATTGTAAGATCATCAGTAATATACAACAGATAATGGTTAAAATTACAGTATCAATGACCAGATGGTGAAGGTCACACAGGTAGGTTCAGACCTGGAGGGAGTCAGGTAAATATGCACTGCATTACTGTAGGATGTATGGTGCCTCCCTAACCATGCAGAGTGGCTGTACAGATAGTATGGGGTGGGTCTATGCAAATCCTGGGGGTTAAAAGTTATGTTAATTTATTTTTACCAGCAGGTGTTTGATCTATACAGCAAAATAATTTGAGAAATGACTTGTAAACTGAAAGGGTTTAGAGAAGGATTTATTAGAACACGATGAATAAATGTACTTTGGTTTTTTCTTCCAACATATCAAATGGTGAAAGATAAAGCAGGCACATCAAGATAGTTGATGATAATGAGAGCAGACAAGAATGCTCATGAGTGTTTACTCCTAGCCTCTCTCATATGTGCAGGCATAAATCATATTTGAAGTCACGAGTATACAAGATTTCTAGGAATGAACAAATGCAGTTTCAATTGATTCAAAAGTAAGGGCAGCAAAACACAATTGTATAAGGGACTCCTCTTGATTATATTGCTGCTGCTAAGTTCCATTACAATATTTATTATCACTTTTTTGCATTAAATAATTCAATTTCCTTTTGGAAATGACATATCAATGTGAATGAGTATGTTGATTTTTACTTTGAAGGAAATATATAGTAGCTTTAAATTGATGTTTAATCCATATTGAAAACCATTAGGATAAAGTTATCTAAAACACAAACAAAGTTCTACCAATTGCTGGCATACTGTTGCAGCATTGCTTATACTTGTAATTTAATTGGATTGAAAATGATATCCATGTCAGGTGCTGCGAAGAATCCATGCTTAGGTTTTATCTGCCATGACGTGTAGAGGGGATACTTGCACTAATGTTCTTATGCATTTTAAGTTATACACCTTTGGAGGTGATTCAACAGTCTGCTCTTAAATGTTGGTTTGAATGGGCAACTTGGTCCACCATTGATCTCAAATAAATACTTTACCCTTGAGTTATATTTTATATTTTATATTTGGATCAATAGAGCAATCTTTCAAGGAAAGCATTCCTCAAATCTTCAAGAAAGAAGTTTTGTAAAAGCTCCATGATTATCTTGGGGCAAACTCTTAAGGTTGCTACTAAAACCACGTTACAATTATACAAGGATAACTGTCATATTCTCAACCATACTGTATTATTGGTAAAGTTTTAAAGCTTCTATTGCCCAATTAAGAAATAAGGACATCTCTGGGATTTGATTTGTAGGTTCACCGTTCTTGGCCAATGGTTCTTCTTGAGGTGAATCTATCTTTAAGTAAAAGTTTATAGAGTGTGTGAAGAGGCAACATTATGATATTTCTCATGTTTTGTGTTTTTTTGAAATGGTGATCCCAATTGTCAAGGTCACTTAGAAGAAAATTTTGTACTCATCCATAAGAAGAATATTGTTATTTCCAACTCAAAATTTCATTAAAAGAAAATTGTTTCAAGCACATTGATTGAGCTCTAAATGAATCGGACAAAAAGGTATTAGGTTCTATAATGATAATATCTATATAATTGGAGAATTCATAGCTAAAGGTGATATATATTAGCAATTATTTAGTTTTTTTTTTTCTTTCTAAGATTGGCTTGATAAGGGTCTTAGGAATTAGTGTTCACCTAGGTTAGAATGTGTAAGTAAAGTGAGGTAAAGTGACAACTCATGTATTTGTTATGAGTGTTGAGAATATTATATCATTCTCGTAGTTGTTAGTATTGTTTGTGTGTTTTTTTTGAGTTGTTTAAACAGCTCATATATTTAGGGGAGTTGTTCCCTATAATATAGGATCTAAAAAGGCCTATAAATATGTAATGTATGAATGAACAAATTGGTGAAGTAAATATAATATTTTTTGCGTGCAAAATATGCTCCTGATTTTGCTTATGGTATCAGAGTGCTAGGATTATTGTAGAGAGAAAGGAAGCAAACTGTATATTTGAAGAGCTTGTGAGCTTAACTTTTTTGGCTTAATGGCAAGACGTCCCCAGAATGTACTTCTATAGGTCTTTGTGACTGCAGCGTTGATTTTGTGCACAACTATGTGCAATTGTATTGTAGAGAAGGAAAACGGAGCCCTTGGCAGTTTAGGCATTGGGCTTGTACGTTGAGAAGGTGGGATACGCCAAGCCGTTGAAAGGAGAAAAGGCAGACTCTAGGTATTTTTGTCCAAAACAAGCAAGACTCAAAAAGATATGGAGAATTTGGTGCACATAGGAAGTGGGGAGTTTTTGATGTCTACGATTGTGATGCTGTGAGATACCAGCTGAATTGTTGCTTTTGAGAGGGCTTCATACAGGAGTCCATCTGTGCTTCATCAGAGATTTTACGTTTAGTATTTATCAGTTTTCAATAAAGGAAAGGGCTTATTCACATGGGAGACCATCTTTCCTCAGTTCTTCAACATCAATAAAGGCCGTACAATTCCTTTCGGTGGTCGTACTTCATTTGGAAGTGTGTTTATCTAGCATAGGCGTTTGAAGCAGAAGGTTGAAACGCATTCCTTTTTGGCCTTGTCTTGTCTCCACCTTGGACGCATTGATCCCTCAAGGCCTTTGATCCAGTTTCTACATGGGAGAAATCCAAATCTAGAGATGGGCGTTACTTTTCACCAAATTCAACATTTTTTACCTGGCATGTACAAATCTTATTTATTTAAATAATTTGAGGACTTCCGGGTACATCTATTGTATGCAATTTACTTGTATCAATTTCCAGATCCATAATAGCATTGCAGTTGCTCTTAATTTACTTGTTATTTCGTTTTATCTTCATTTCATGCTTGGCGCACTTCTATATATTTTGCTTAAAATTCATCAAAACCATTGAAAAACACAAAACAAGACAGTCTTAGCATCAAAGGTTGAGTTGGAACCAGTTGGGTTCTTCACAGTGGTATCAAAGCTCTGATCTTGCCATCCTGGAGGGTTAGAATCACATATGCGGCCTCATCAGGTTGGATATAATAGGTATTACTCACGTAGGAGACCTGGATTGTAGAGAAACCTGTTTGAGGAGATACCTTTAGACCAATAGTTCGAAGAGACACCTTTTGAAATCATGGGAGACAAGGAAGAGGTTGATCCACCCAGAAACCATGGTATCAATGAGGACAGAGAAGCCAAAGACATTCTAAGGGGTCTTGTAGCTAGACAAGAACATGTAGCAAATGTGTTGCAACAACTTTCTCCAATAGTTCAACAGACGACCATTCCTAGGAGACTGAATCAGAATCAGGAAGAGGAGGGTAGTATTGATGGATTCCCATGGATGAGAGTAACTCCAACATGCACCTATGATAGGCCTACATGCCCTATGTTTGTCAGAAATAATCCTGAAGATGGGAATGTGGATGAGGAGGAAGGTGATGTGATCTTTGGAGATAACATTATGACACTACACGATGAGTGGGATGCTTTACCACAAAGAGTTAAAGATCACCTTAACTTTGACAGGTTTATGACCCAGAAGAGATAACACAATAGGAACATGACTGACAAGAGACCAAGAAACAAAAACAATGATCTTAGACATGCAACCAACAAACTCACACTCTCTACTTTTGGTGGTAGTGGTCGAGTTACAACTAGAGCTTGGGTTAGCAAGTTAGACACTTTTTGACCCTATGTCCTATGGCAGAAGAAGACGCCATTGAGTTCTCAGGTTTACATTTGGATAGGGTAGCCCATGACTGGTGGCACCATGGGATGGTTACCTTGCAACATGACTATATAACTACATATCAAGAGTTCACTGACAGGCTAGTTGATTGCTTTGAAATAAGAGATCCAGAGTTGTACTTCAGAGATTTAGCTCAGCTGAAACAAATGGGCCGTTTGGAATCCTACATTGGTGAATTCGAAAAGCTCTCGGTGATGGTTATAGGTATCTCAAAGAGGAGGTTGGTCATATTATTTGTAGAGGGTCTTTATGAGCCTATGAAGGGTTGGATCAAGGCTTTTGATCCCCCTACTTTGCAGGAAGCTATGAGGAAATCTCATAGCATGGAACTTACAACTCCACGTAGTAAGTTCAACTTAGAGCCATCTTCATCCTATAATGACAGCAAATCAGATCCAAAGAAATCAGAAAATGTTGATCAAAAGAAGAAATTTGCAGACCTTTTGGATAGGGAAACAATTAATGATTTGCATAGGAGGAAGTTGTGTTTCTATTGCAAGGGTCCTTATGATCAAAACCATGATTGTCCTCTTAATCCTAAGGGTCAAAATAGACAAATGGAGTGGTTTTATGAGGGTGATGACATGACTGATTTAATAGACCAGCAAGCTGATATTGCAGATGGGAGCTTGCGTTCTATCACTCTCGTTAGTGAGGAAAGTGGGAAGATAGAGCAGGAGATTTTACAAGAGGAGGAGCATGAGATGTTTCAGGAGGAGTATGATTTTGCCTCTTGCTCTAGGGAGTCTGAGGTGTTTGATTGGGATTAGCACAGATATGAGGTTCAGTTTGCGAACAATCCTTTTTTTGAGGCGGATGCTACATTGTCTTATGATAATCCGCTCTTCGAGGTAGATGTTGATTCTACTCCTGACCCTAATTAGGGGTGAGCATTGATCGTAGTATCTGGGATTCTTTCAGTGCATCGGGATTTTAGATAGGACTCGTTGAGGAGTTTCATAGTGTGTACATGGTAAGGAGTGTTCACAGTTTCACTTTCGATCTTCATGTACATGATTTGTTTTAGATGCACAATTCAGTTGCGCACGTACTAGACAGTTTGTATGACAACTTACATTGTGCAGACATGGGAAGCAAACTTGGTCAGCTTTCTGAGTTGCTTCCTCTTGAGGGTTTCACTCTTGTGACACCTGATGTTGGAGTTGATATGGTTCAGCATGATTCATCAGTTGTTCAGATGTTGGTGTTACAGGAGTTGGTTGGTGGCATGAGGGACATTACACGACACTTCTTTTGGGATCCTAGTGGAGTGGTGTATTCTTTGTTGTTGAGATTGCTTGGGGACAAGCAATTTCAGGAAGGGTAGACTGTAATGCCCCCTTTTTAACGTGATCTTGTTTTATGTTGGTTAGCCTAGTACTTGGACTCTCGTAGGCTAATATGTTTGGATAGAGGGTCTCAGTGGCAGATAATGGTGGATATGGTCATTTCCACCTTTTCAGTTCAGTATTGGGCTCAGTGTAGGCCTTTGCAGTTCAGTGTTTGCTAGCTTCTGACGACACGTCAAAACACTAAGAATTGATGGAGATATTAATATTTTAGTGGTTGAGTTATTTAATTGACTTATGGAGATATTATAAAGTTATAATTTGACTTTATAATAATTAAAAGCCACTTAAAATATTATAAAGTGATGACTTAAATATTATAAAGTGAAATCAAATCACTTTAGTCATAAAAGGTAAGCCCAAATTGATAAAGTGAAATTAAAAGACTACTGAAGTGACTTAAATACATTTAAATGTATTTAAATGGCGAAAATCGTGACTTTTTGGGGATTCGTGCTTTTTAAGGATATAAGGAAAAAGAAGGAAAGTCGAACTCATTCAACTATGATTATTTGACATTGCTTCTTTTTGACTTCTCTGTGAATTTGTCTAAGACAAGGGTTACAATGATTTTTCACCATTGGAGAACGAGATTTCTTCAGTGTTTTGTGATTGTGAGGCTGTGAGATACCAGCTGAATTGTTGCTTCTAAGAGGGCTTCATACAGGAGTTCATCTGCACTTCATCAGAGATTTTATGTTCAGTATTTATCAGTTTTCAATAAAGGAAAGGGCTTATTCATCTGGGACACCATCTTTCCTTAGTTCTTCAGCATCAATAAAGGTCGTACAATTCCTTTTAGTGGCCGTACTTCTTCATTTGGAGGCGTGTTTCTCTAGCATAGGCATTTGAAGCAGAAGGTTGAAACGCCTTCCTTTTTGGCCTTGTCTTGTCTCCACCTTGGACACCTTGATCCCTCAAGACCTTTGATCCAGTTTCTATGTGGGAGAAATCCAAATCTGGAGGTGGGCATTGCTTTTCACCAGATTCAACATTTCTTACCTGGCATGTATAGATATTCTTTATTTAAATAATCTAAGGACATCCGGGTACGTCTATTGTATGCAATTTACTTGTATCAATTGCCAGATCCATAATAGCATTGTAGTTGGTCTTAATTTACTTGTTATTCCGTTTTATCTTCATTTCATGCTTGGTGCACTTCTTTATTATTTGCTTAAAATTCATCAAAACCATTGAAAAACACAAAACAAGACAGTCTTAGCATCAGAGGTTGAGTTGGAACCAGCTGGGTTCTTCACAGATGTCACATACAAGACCTTCACTCTTGCCACCACCACCGGTGGGAATATCGCCATTCGTTGGGTTGCTTTCGGGTGTTGACATAATAACGAAGGGGGCGGTTTTGTCCAGGGGTGCGGCTTAGTTGGCTTGGGAAGAGAGCCCTTATCATTGATTTCCCAAATGGTGAAGCTCAAGTCATGTAATAGCTTCTAACTATATTAGAAATTAAAGTTTAAAGTTCTAAGAGATATATAGTGGTAGTTTGTTATTGATTTTTATATAGATATTTTGTGTTAGTCTAAAGTTCAAGCCATATTATTTTTGAATAGGGTCTATTTTCACAAGTGGTTAAAACATAAAAGTGATATATATATATATACAAAAATAAAATTGTTTCAATTGTAATTGGAGTGCATGATTGGTAGTACCTGACACTCCTTGTAAGAAGTTCACATCAAGGGGGGAGGATATATTCTTTCCTCACAACTGATAAAATGAGCCTTTAAAAGCCAAAATTGCTAAATAGCAAGCTTAATGGAGGATGGAGGCATAGGAGGTTGGAGTACACTCAACATCCTTTTGTCAGTCACCAATGACGAGGCCACTTATTCGCTTTGGTGGCATTTTATTTTCTATTGTGTGGTAGTGATAGTCTTCAATGTTGTTGGAGATTGAGTGGCACGATCAACACCAGTCTCTATTTCTAGTCATGTGTGTGTTATTTCCTTATGTAAATTCCTAGTGTAAAATATTGTAATGAACAAAAGAACTAGTGTAATGTAGTTCATGGATCTTGAAAAGGTTAGTGGTAATCCAGAAAACCATATGAGATGAATAGATGAGTGTGGTCCTGTTCGTGTTAGGTTTTTGATAAACTTGTGTGAAAACCATAAAAGGTTGATGAGAGGTGCCTTTCGTTTGAATCAAGATCACAAGTCACAAGGGTTGGGCTTACTGTAGTTGAAAGTGTTAAAGAGTTTGAAAGGAGGAGAATATGGAAATCATTGATATTGTAAACAGTTGTATAGGAGAGTAGTTGGCTACAAAGATCCTTTGATTGTCGGACTTCTTGGAAGTATGGTCGGTCAGTGATGAGTTCACTGGAAGTGGAAGTGAGATAAGTTCTCGTATGTGGGTGATAACGTACAGAAAGATCTAAATAGCAATATGCAAACCTAAAGTATGCATAGGCATACGATTCTATTTCCAATTTGTGTGATGTTTTTTCTCCCATGTTCACACTAAGGGGGGTGTTAGGAATCAGTGTTCACCTAGGTTAGAATGTGTAGGTAAAGTGAGGTAAGTGACAACTCACGTATTTATTATTAGTGTTGGGAATATTATGTCATTCCCGTAGTTGTTAGTATTGTTTTTGTGTTTGTTTAACAACTCATATATTTAGGGGAGTTGTTCCCTATAATATAGGATCTAGAAAGGCCTATAAAATGTATGAATGAACAAATTGGTGAAGTAAATATAATATTATTTGTGTGCAAAATATGCTCCTGATTTTGCTCAAAGGGACATGTGTGATATGATAGGTGACAGTCATACTATTATCTTGGGTATTCATGATATGATATGCCAAGAAATTGCCCTACTAGATTATATTGCTTTCACCAATTAACTATTAATGATATAAGAATGGTGTGTGAAGGAATGTATTGCAAGGCATGACATGGTATGATGGTAGGGGGCAGCATGTGCCAAATAACTTGATGCTCTTCTTGTTGTGTATATTGAGAATTCACTCCACAAGAATAGGGATTGCTTCACAGTTATTGTTTTGAGCAAGATTTGTGGCCTCCCTAGACAAGCATTGGTGGTATTATGGCCTCAAGGTTGGGTCGGGACTGGTGTGGGAAAGGTAATAAGAAATGACGTGTGGAAGTCAAGTTAGACACATAAGAGATTCTTGCAGTTGGTAGGTTGAATGCAGCCGGGGGCTTGGAATGTTTTGTGGATTACATATTAGGGAGTTGAAAAACCTTGAGCCGTGAATATGGATGTTGTGATCATGGGGGGTGGCAAAGGAAATGGACAGTGTTAATTGTGTGGCAATTCATGAAGGAATGGTCAAAATGATGTTGAATCTTGGGCAATGGGGAGGAATGTGTTTGATGTGGCTTAGTGTCTCAACAGTGAGACGATGTTGATTGCATGGCAATTCGTGAAGATGGTCAAAATGATGTTGAATGTTGGGTAGTTGATTGGGGGGAAGGAATGTGGCTGATGTGGTTAAGTATCTCAACAGTGCTACCATGCTTTCAATGGCGGTTGTGTCTTTTATGCTACATGAGGATTTTGAGGGCATCAAGAAGTAGGCAGAGGTGCATATCAATTGCTTGGTGGAGCACCTCCTTACCATCATCATGCACAATCAATGAAAAATCTCTTGATATTTAAAGATATTGGGCAATGTTTTGCATGTCAAGTTTTCCAATAATGTAAAGATTGAGGAGACCACATGTTGCAATGAGAATCTACACGGCGAGTGCAAGCTCTCAACATGATATATGTTGTATATGCTCACATGGGTGGGGGATGGCTTGTGTAATTTACCACCTCCACTATAAACTCCTGGTCTGTTTACTTTGACAGTTTGTGTGTGGCGAAGGTAGCTCGATTGTTTTTTGGTGATGGGTCACAATGGTAAGCCCATGAACAACTTTTTTAATTATGACAGTGATATATTACAGTTAGAAGTATAGAAAAACCAGACTATAGCTAGTAATGAAAATATGAACCCATCAAATAGATTTTTAAATATTTTTAATTTCTTAGAATTCAAACATTAATGCTCTTTTTTTGCAGCCCTTGGACACCTAACATATATTTATTAGCCAGAAATAAAATGAAAAAATAAAAGATTTATTAAATAATTATAGTTTGCAATGCTTCTCCATGATCTTTTCTACTTACTAGAACTAGTGTCCTATACATGTTCATATGAAGAAGATTGATCTATGTCCCAAGAAGGCAGAAGACGCAAACGTAAGGAATTATTTGAATTTCACGTCATCTGAAAAATTTAAAACTAAGGATTTTTCTGATACCAAATATGGAGTTTAGGACGAATAGGCTGTGCACTTAAGTTTCAACTAATTTATAACAGAAGTCACATATGTTCTTACTTCACAAGGTCCTTTGGCATTTGCAATGTTCAAGACATCACCTACCACTATTAGCCGCTTAAATTGTTAAATATTATGTTTAAAAATAAAAATTTATTGCCCAAGCTAACCATAGACTTAACTGCAAGTGTGCTAACATCAATAACACGAGGAAACAACAAGAATGGATATTTGAATAAGATAATCAGACTTAATATTACAATGTATATATATTCCTAAAGTTTTCAGATAAAATCCAGAGTATAAAATCTCCGATTAGCATCGGCTAAGAATTAACAGTTTCATGGTTTGAAATTGCAACTTCAAATTTCATTGCATTAAACCCAATTCATGTAAGTTAATTGACTTGGAGAATTCACATGGGCATCGTTGTTATATCAATTTTGGCAGAACAAATATTGGATATTCCTGCGACTTGAGATCATTGGAAAACAAATCCGGCATACATTGTGATAAAATTAAAAGGAAGTTATAAGTCCATATTAGAAATTGGATTGTCTTGAAGAATGCAGAGGAAACAGAGGAAGCAACTCTGGTTTGCTTTTCAAACTATTTGGTGAAGCCATAAAAGAAAACTCCTCTTCCAAATACGAGGATTGATTACAGGAAGTTGAAGTAGAAGAACAACGATTATAACTTGAAGACTTAAATGGCTCAGCAGTCCCGACAGGAGTGATTGGGCTCGAAATCAGTGCTGGGAGAGTCATGGGTGATAGCATCTCATTATCACCTGATAATCTAATTGTATTACAAGAATGAGTCCGATCCAACTTAATCTCTAATTTTCTTTTAAATTGTCTTCTTATGTGGAGGTTGAGGGTTGATTTCTGAGGACCCACTTCAATCCCATTCTTCGTCATTGCAAAACAATCCCCATCTGATTTGGTTGCTGCTATCGCACATCCTTTATTTGAACTTCTTGCAGGCATGGTCACAGGGAGCTTTTGCCCCTCATAATCCGCTGAGACACCTGTAAGTTTCTGCACAAGCTCCTTGAAGCTATGACTGTCTATCTCAACAAAAGTGTGGGCTGCTGAACTCTGCTTGAATAATCGTGCACATTCAGAATTCACAGACCCCCACTGTTTCTTAGTTGCTGGTATGGCTTGGGACTTTGTCATGATCTCCTCTTTTTAATAGTTTTCAGCCCGAGAATCACTGCAAAGTGAAAAAAACCTTGCCAACCAAAACAGTTGTATCAATGGCTAAAACTGCTTACAGAATCGCTGTAATACCTTTCAATTTTAGTAGTGAAGTTTATATGGAAGCAATGAAATGCAACTTGTGGAGCACGCCTTACAGCACAATGACAGTATATTCCATTAAAAAATGATAAGTCAAATGCTTAGTCTTTACTCAACTGGAACAACTTCAACACTAGTCAATATATTGAAGACTATAGAGTCAATTTTCGCGTTTATTATATTCTTCTGACATTTATTTCTGGGGAACAACTTTATGTAAAGCAGGAAAAATGTCAAATGTTACGACTTTTACTTGTTAGGATGCAAAAGAAGCTTCTTGTTCAGTGTCTTCTCCATAATACAATGGACATGTGGAAGAAAAGTTCAAATACAATCAACTCACCACAGGATGGAAGTATCCGAGAAGGATCTATTTGAGTGTTTGATGAAAATTCGGAGTTGTTGATGTGGAAATCCATTACCGTGTTAGTGACGGTGACAAACAATGGTATACAAAGACAAAGTATTATTGTTCTGTGACTTCATGGCAAGTTAGATTTGAACAGTTGGCCAAGAGCCCTTTATTTTTAAGGAACAATAGAGAATAATCTTAGTCATTGTTGTGATCTTTAGGTTGTTTTTAAGGCCAGTTGGCAGCTCAGCCATCCTTAGTGGGTCCTGTGTGAATCATACATTTTGACTTATAAAAAGGACGTAATGATAGAATACAGTAAAAAAACGGGAAATGCTATCTGATCTAGGCAGGTTTATTGATAGGATTCACACAAATATATAATTGCTTGTTCTGAAAGATTTGTTGACTCACGTTTTGGTTTGAAAATAACACCCAGCATTTATTCAGGAACATGTGCAAACACACATGCTGTCATGGGAAGAGAGATGATTGAAAATTCAAAGTGTAAGGTGAGATCTGAACAAAGCATAATGTTATTAATCAGCACTTGAAGATTCGCCCTATTAGTTTAGAGAATTTATTCTCAAATTTTATGTTTCACATTAGTAATAAGTTTAAATATTGTGGAAGGCTTTAAATCACACTTAATATAAATATTTAGGTTATTTAAAATAAATGTAATCAACTATTAAATAATTAATTGGGATATAAGAGTTCTAACATATAATTGAAATATAAGTTAGAAAATTAAATGAGTGGATAGGTATATTTAGATATAGGATTGATGATGAATATTTCAGTGTTAAATTATGTTTTGGATCAAATTGTAATTTTTAGAAGATTGATCGTCTCTATCTCATATACTCCTTCAAATATATGTTTTAAGAAATTGATGTAGATCTATTTTGTGCCCCATGTGATTGATCCCAACTACCATGACCTTGACTTGATGTGCAATATTAATCTAGGTTGTGTGGGATTGCTCACAAAAAAACGCTTGAGAATTTATTTGCATATTGAAGATCAAATTTGTAGAGGATAGATCTCTATGGAATAAAGTCTGAAGGATATAATCATGAGTATGACTTAGTTTTATGCTACAAAAATCGTAGAACATTTTTAACATAGTCTCACAATATTTGTTTTAGTTTTAGATCTTTTTTTATTGAGAATACAGGTTAGAGATTGCAATAGAACACTTAACTTCTTGTTCAAATTTAATTTAATGTCATAATAAATCAATAATCAACAATATAAGAGCAACAACAAAGAAATACGATAGCCACAAGATTATATACCAAACAAAGACCATCAACATACATGGGGAAATTCTTTCAGAAAAAAACTACCACCAAAGAGAGCACAAGATTGTATTAATCTTAAATAAAAGAATATATAACACACTCAACTTCTTCTTTCAGTAGATATTTCCTTCTACATATAGCACAACCTTGCTTTAAACTATGATGTGAAACTACTATACCATACCCTTATTTTATAGTAAAGCAAGCCTCTGAAAAACCATTAAGATAGTAAACCAACCAACCAAAACCATCGAGGACATGTCATTACACATGTTTGAGAGTTGAAAGAATATTTTAGAATTTTCTTTAACATTTTCCACCAACCTAGTCATCCAACTTCACTAGACAACAAATACAACCCACTATATGACAATTTGTCAACTACTTGGGTCTAAACAAGATAGTAACCTCTTACACATTGTCATATGTTTTCCTACACATATTAATGTATTATAGATGCTTCTTACACATCTTACATTGTCATAGATGATCATGCATGTTCCCTTCCACTTCATTCCATTACTAATGTAAGCCCCTATTCAATGATCCTTACAATTGATATTACTAAGTGTTTGAAAGGACATTTCACTCTACTTGTGCCTCCAACTCCCAAATGGGCAGCTCATTAGGCCCATTCCATTATCTTTAGAAATATATACATGGAATAATGTTTACAAATATATAATATTAGTTAGCATTTGGACTATAATAATGTTATAAGGATTTGTAAGGTGTGTTTAACACACCTAGTCCTAAAATTAAACCACTTGATATTTACATTGGAAGAGCATAATAAAAAAAACATAAAAGAAACTAAGTGCTAGAGAAAGTAAGGTCCGTAACCTACTTGCATCAACAAAATTAATTCATGCCCAGTAGCTTGATAAGTGAATCAACAACATTCACCGATGTGTCAACCTTCTCTATCTTAACCTTTTTAATCCTCTACCATCTCCCAAACAAAATGATAAATTGCACATCAATATGTTTGATATGAGTTTGGTACATATGATTTTTTTCCAAATAGATAACACTCTAGTTATCATAACTAATCTTCACTATCCTACTCTTAAAGCCAATATCTACATACCATCTCTATAGCCTCATTGGTTTCCTATAAGCATGTGTTGCAACCATGTACTCTACTTCTAAAGTGGAAAAAATAATCGTGGGCTGCATTTTAGTTGTCCAAGCAAATGCACCTATAAATAAAATAAATATATAAACATTCATAAACCTTCTCTTATCCAAATCATTGGCCCAATCTAAATGTACAAATCCCTGCATATATACTTGTTAACATTATTAGTCTCATGATAAATTTTGTAATAATAAGTTCCACAAAAATATATAAACACACTTTTCCAATGGGTCCAATGTTCTCTACTATAATAACAGAAATTCACACTTTTTTACTTCTTTTACTATGTTTTACACTTATTTTGGGTGTTCCTATTTTTGTGTATTTCAAGACTTATTTAATACTATGTTTAGGCTTATGCAGTGTTGCTTTAGCCTTGTTCACACCTAGGCTAGTCATATTGAGCCTTTTGTTTTCTCTATGCTCTTATGAGTCCCTTTCTCATGTATTTTTAAAAGGAAGATAACATGAACACTTCCTACAATAATTAACAAGGAGATAAATACATGCAAAATATTATCTGGTAGTTTCCAAAGAAAAATATACACAAAAATAATACACAATGATGAGTTTATCATGGGAAAACCCTTTGAGGAAAAAAATATAGCCTCCAAATCTCAAACCAATGTGTTCATAGTTCAAATCTACTTACAATATGTCAATAGGCATAAGCCTTCACAAGAGAACAACCAAACAAGTTGGGAGAAATTTTGGCAACATAACCCCTACAATTTTTTTATCATACTAGATCTCCATCATAGCCACCAAAAGATACAAAATAGGAAACCATAAGCCATAGGAGAATACCACCCCCAAAAATGGTGTCCAAATCCCCATGAGAAATTTTAATGCTAACTACCATGATGAGTCAACATGTTATTGTTGTAATCACTCATACAAACTCATGAAATTGGGCACTCCATTTTGGATCCTTTATCTCCATTCAAAGATGCTTTATCATGTAACATAACATGAATCATAATGTTTCCAAGATTACAATGTAACTCCCTTATAATCATGATCTTATGCATCATAGAATATTTGATTAGTAAATCCCATCTTACAATGTCATAAGATGCTCTTACACATCATGATGAAATTAGATGTCTTACAACTTCTTACACATTACCAAATATTGACATGTAGCCAAGAATGCCATCTCAAAATGGGATGCTCTCTTTCCCATGTGAGGACAAAATAATAAATGCAAGTTAAAAAATAGGAAACACTAGGATGCAAGGTTAAGACACCTTTCCAAATATTTTTGACACTTGTGTTCATCCTTATCATGTGATCCTTTCCCACCTACCTAGAATTTAATTTTTCTGGCCTCCCTCATGTGTGTAGTTATCCTCTTTTTACCCCCTTCTTTCTTATTTCTCACCTTTCAAGGATTTTCTTTGTTTAAGACCGCTTTCATTGGTCTTTTCCCTTATTTATCTTTTCCAAAAAATTTGGACCCCTAGCATTAAAAAATAAGGGTGCCCTTTCTTCATCCCTTGGGGGTGGCCTCATTTTATGGGCCAAACCTCACAAAACTGTGGTGGATGACATTTATTGATTTAATTACTATATTTTCAGCCTTTATTCATCCCAAAACATTTGATAAATTTGTTAACATGCCTCATCTCCTCTCATTAGAGCTATCCAAAAACATCTTTTCTCTTGTGGTATTATGCTTATGATTTTAGACTTTTTTTGTTGGAACTTAGAGCTTAAAGTCTCTTGGAGTGACTCATGTTTTGAAGATATTTTTGGAGCCATTTGTGGATCATGGAGTAATCTCTGCAACTTGTTTCCTCTCTTTTACTATTGTTGCTATGTTTAATTTTTACCTTCTCTAACACTTGAATGCTCATTTTATCTTCCATTTCTAGATATTCCCTTTATCCATTACCCTCATTTTGTTTGCAAGACCTCTTATTCATCCCATTTGTCTTGTTTTTCATCCCATCTATCTTGTTTCTCTTATTTCTACATCTAGGGTTTGCTTATTTCCAATAGATTTTAATAATTTACTCTATTGTTAGACAATGTATCCTCATAGCCATTTCCATGGTCTAATTACATGTGTTTTATATCAATTTGTGTTAGAAAATCCATGAGAGGGTTGATTAAGATAAACTCCTCTTTAACACTCTCTTTTGTGCGTACTTATGAGCATATCTAACTAGTTTCTATAATGAAAAAGTGTTTGTAGATCATAAATGAGCTCCTCTAAAAATAATAGATGTATTGGACCAAAGGAACAAGGGCCACCCTTCCATAGAATAATTGTGCCCCTTTGGTGGAGTGTTTCTCATAAGACTTTTAGATCTTAATAGAAACTTCTCATTCTAAGCATTTCAATATTTTACATTTTTATTTTTATTAAGGATAGCTATCTCAAATTCTCATATTATGGTTTTCAATTTTAGTATATTTTTGTGTGATTTTACCCTATTTTTTCTTGGTTTCTCTATTTCTATGCAAGTTCTTGATAAGTAATTGACATATCTAAAAATTACCCCTTTAGTGGAACAATTTTGATACTTTCATAGAGAACACCTCTTGGAGTCTCCAAAATTTTTAGAAACCTTTTTAAACATCGCTCTAAATAGTGTAATTTCACAAAGTTTCTTTCTCCCACGTGCACAAGTACCACTTTTGATTCTTGCAAGTTTAATTTGTTTACCATAGTTTCATGTTTGTGTTTTTCAAGGTTGTGTCTCTTGTCTTTTACCAGTTCCAACTTCTTATGTTTGCTTCCATTAAATCATATCTAAAAGTGATGTGTTTGAATTTTTGATTTGCATATGATTTAGGTGCTAGTTAATACTTAAAAAAAGAAAGAACCTATTTATATAAATAGATCTTATGTTTGTTCTTTCACCTACCAAGGTTAGAAATAAACCTACTAAGAACTCTCATTTCTAGAGAAATATTTAGTTTAGGACAAACCATAGCATAAATTAGGATCCTACATCACTAGCATAAGGAACGTTATGCATATCTTCAAAATCATCATTATATTTAGGACATTGTTCCAAAGCTAACTTAGTGTCAATAGGTAAGGGTATATGAATTGGTTTACTATTATGTATATCAAATATTTATAAAATAGTTCAATGTTCTTTCTATGATTTAGTTAAATATTTTTGTTAGCATGATCCTTGTTTTTTTTTTAATAAAAGTGGAAGAGCCACTAAAGAAATTTTATTCATGTAAAAAGAAGTTACTGTTACCAATTGTCGAATACGAGCCAGGAGAAATGCTTGAAGAAAACCTGACTAATGAAGAAGGAGAAGTCTAACATCAAAATGGGGAATCAGTATGAGAATAAGCCTGAGAGTAGAAGACACTATGACCATATACATAGGAGAAAAGATGGCTGCAAGTCAAATAGAAGTGGCTGAGAAGAAGCACATCCTCCAAAATGTCGACCAAGAGTGTGTATGTCGTATGAGCAAAAGTCAACTAAGAAGAAGCACTTCCTGACTGCCAATAGAAAAAGACCATGAAAGTGTATGAATTATTTCGAGCTACCGGGAGAGGAGAGTCACAACCAAAATTTCATGCCTTCAGGGATCTCCAGTCCAAGCATACTAAGCCTGCAAGAGTAGACATGGAGAGGCCAAAAAACACAAAAAAAGAGTAGGTTAATCACATCAAAAAAACCCAGTAAGAAGGGCCCAAAAACAAAACCCAAAAAGGAGTAATCAAGAAGCCAAGAGAGGAGGAGCTTCTTATGTAGAACTTTCTTCAGAGGAAGCCAAATTCGCAGGAGGCCGGAAAAATGGTTTTGCATGAGGCTCAAAAAGAGCATGCCTGATTAAGAAATAGATTTCATCATACAACTCCTAGATAGAGTCACAAAAAGAGTTACCATAAAGATACTAAAGCCTGAGGAGCCGATAATTAAATTCTCTTGGGGAATCGCTCAATAAACCATTAGCCATTGAAGAGAGGAGCAAAGTAAAACGCCAGCTAGAGAGCAAGTGTTGCCTACAAAATATGCCACCCATAGTATTTGTGCCCTGGAGAATATCATAACTCTCCAAAAAAATTAATCATCTTTATATGCAAGAGGACATCCATCAAATTTGAAACAAACCTCGAGGCAACTTCATGCAGAAGGGTTGAGACATGCATCTCAAGCCACTCGTAACCCAAAACCAATTCAATTGCATCATGTACTTGTTTACATTTGATTGTAAATGTGTGTTGCAATTTCTCTAAGGTGAACCTCGAAAAATCTTGAACTTCATGTGTTCGAGGAGGACAAATACGGGAAATAAACTATCCATTAGATCAACAGAAGAAAGTGAAGCTGCTCTAGAAATGGTGTGAGAAAAAAGACACCAAAGAGCCATTTTTATAGAATGATGGAGCAGTCGAAACACATATGACAAGGCCTCACACGAGGTGGCATGAGAAATACTACAATTCAATTGTACCTCAGTGCAGACAAGGAGGGAAGGAGCCATTAATGTTTTGATGCAACATGTACCTAGGAATGCAAAAAAATGCCAAGTGCAAGAGCATTACACAAGCTTTGGGAAATATGATTAATTTGGTCAAATCATACAACATTGGAGGGATGCTGCTAAATATAGTGGCAGTAAAATATTCCATGAGGAGCAATCGTTCCCCAAATGTTTGCTAACAAAAATAACCTTTCGAGGACAAACACAAAAGGAACATACCAAATTTAGCCAAGCATTTTGGTGGCCACCAACTAATAAGAATGGTACCTCACAAGATTTTAATTCCATCAAATCACAACATATGAAAAGATGCCTCCAAATTCATCAGAGGAAATAAAACTCTTGACAAGAAATCTTTTCCCTAATGTTTGCCAACCAAAATATTCTTTCGAAGATGAACACCAGAGAAAAACTTTCCAAATTTAGCCAAGTATGCCTACATTCATCAATTGATAAGGGCAGTACCAAACCATTACATGTCATAATTCCCAATGCATAAATTTTGCTAGGATTTCCTCACGAATGTCTGGCATAAAGAAATGGGTTCTTTATTGCGAACAAGAGAGGAAAAACACATGAATGTGAAGGAATGCTAGGTGTCAATCAGCTACAAGCAATGCCAGAGAAACACATGAGTATTAATGGTGCCACCCAATGAGAAAAAGAGAGTACAAAACATGTGTCACAATTAGCTACCCTTGAAGCAAGATACATCATGTCCAAGTTGTTAGCCATAAGCAAAGAACCCAGAATGATGGAAGCATTAGATATGATCGTACATTTAACCTCAAGTAATCAATATACTAAGCATAAAGCATGAAGTAAGGAAATCCCAAAGAAAAAAGCCATGGCGAACACAGGTGGCACAAAGCAAGTCCCAAGGCAAAGGTGGGGTAGCTTGAAAAATTTGAACATTACAAAATAGTTGTTGCCCCAATTATAATTTGAACGCTAAACAAACATAGATGAGGCTAGGAAATACTATTTCTTGTAAAATAATTGAGCACATTCCTTTGCTAATAACTCTTTATAAGTGAGACTTTCATCGATTGCTTTATTGGCCAAGGTGTCGGCATGCACATTTGCCTCTCTATAACAATGAGAAGTTTGAAACTTGGAAAATCGTCAATTTGTTGCAAGATGAAAGAGAGAATATAATCCAAATGCCAAGGGTCAAAACATCTTCTCTTCAAGGCCAAAATTACAACCATCGAATCCCCTTCAATATGGAGACAAGAAATAGAAAGCTTTTTTGCAAGACACAAACCAATCCTCAAAGCATTAAATTCTGCAATATTGTTGGTGCAATTAGGAATTTTTTCGCATGCAACACCAATAAATTTTCCATTCCAATCCCTCAAGACTGCAACAATGCTAGAATTACCTGGGTTACCCCTCGAGGCCCCATCAAAGTTCAATTTGAGAAAGTTTTTAGAGGGGGGAAACCAAGTAATAGAACTTCTATTTATAGCAGAAGCCTTAGAAGAAATAGAACTAGATCTAGTAAGTTTAATTAATTGCCAATTTTTCAAAATGAAAACATCCCAGGATGAATAAGTTCTGATTGAATTTATGGACTGAAGATGGGCAAAAGAAGTCACCCCAGAAATGGAGATTTCAATTTTATGAAGAACTTGGGGAAGAGTGGAGGATTTTTTTCAAAAGATTCTGATATTTCTTTCAAGCCAAATATTCCATATAACTATGGAGGGGGAAATTTCCCAAATGCAAGGTAAGGATGAGGAGGAATAAAGAGAAGGCCAACTGATAAAAAGACTAAGGATTGAATTGGGGAAGGGACTAGACCAACCAAGTTTATTCATTACCCAGGAACAACAATTATTAGCAAATTCACAACCCAAAAGAAGGTGGTCCACAGATTCAAAAGCAATTCCACAAAGGACACAAGGAAAAAGAGGAGTAATTCCCAATCTGTCCAATCTCATACTAGTAAGTATTTTGTCTTTAATGGTAATCCAAGCAAAAACACCTGCTTTTGGCAGGACATGTGGACCCCAACATAACTTAGAAGGCCAAGCATTTCCTGAATTTTGATTGATCAAAGAATTGTAATCATCTTTTACAGAATACTAAGCAGGTTTGGATTTTGTCCAGATAATCTCATCTGGCTTGTTGGAAAGAAAAATATGGCACGATCCTTGTTGATTTCTATATCTAAAATATATTTTGCATCCCCTAAATATTTCACATCAAATTTAATTAAAGGTTGAGTTTTATGTTTCCCATTCATTCTCTTATTGTTCCCAGTAAACAACACATCATCAACATTTAATACAATGATTAAAAGTTGACCATCAGCTTATTTATAGTAAACACAATGACCAAATATACTTCTAACAAACCTAAGTTCAAAAGTATAGGCATCAAAATTTTGATGCCACATCCTAATGATATCTTAAAATCATATAAGTATCTCTTCAACTTGTGAATTATATTTTCCTTTCCCATAACCATAAAATTTTAGGTTGCTTCTATAAAATTCCTTCTAGATCCCTATGCAAAATAGTAATTTTAACATCTATTAGATAGATTCAATTCTATTAAATTCTTACTTGTATTGTTGTTGATTGTGGTTTAGAAGGATTTTTTTCCAAAAAATTGTTTCTTTAAAATTTGGAAATACTTTCCCCCACTAGTTTAGCTTTGTACTTAACTTATCATCTACTCCAAAAAATTTAGACACTCATTTGCAACCTATGGGCATCCTTCCTTTAGGTAGATTTTCCAAATCCCAAGCCTTGCACTTATCCATATCCTTCATCTCCTCCTTCATGGCCTCCTTTGAAGGCTTGTTCTCATTAGAGAAAAAATCCTTCATAGATATCGGTTCATCATTAGTAAAAGATACAACAAATACACAATAGAAATATGATGGCTATACCTTTCAACTAACTTTTATTGTCTTGTGCACCTCACCAATAGTGGAGTTGTTGGGATATGTGGCCAACACCTTGTAATATTCTAATGTTTTAAGTATCTATTTAATTAGTTATTTTATTATTTGAACCTACATGTTTGGGGCATCCCACTTGGAGTGGCATTGGTGTCACTATATTTTGGAAAGACTCACTTAATGTAATTAAAGTTGCTAATTGCAACTATGAAAACATGTAAGATGTGTAAGAAATTCCAAAAGGGAAATTAGTTAGTGGTTTCTAGTAGATGGTTTTAGAAACCATTCATGGTTTGTATTCTTACTCATGCCTATATATTGGTTGCTTAGGTTGTATTGTGTGTGAAGATTTTGCAGGTACCATTATATTGCCGTTTTCTTTTCCAATTGTATATTGAATTTTGTGCTCTCCCATAAAGGATAGATCTTGGAGTTTTATTATAACCATTACAATTGGTTCTACTTTGGAGGCCAAGTTTCTTTTCAAAAGGGTTTTCCTACAAAAATATTGTGTTAATTGTGAGTTGCATGTCACTTGCATATTAGTGCACGTGTTATTTTCTTATCTATAATTTTTAGATACATGACTCACAATTGTGTCTCCTAAGAGATTAGTGTAGGAATTGTTTCCCCCATCTTTACTTCCTTTCATTTGGCATTGCATCTTGATCAACTTAGGTCTTAAATGCTAGGAAAAATATTTTTTAAACTAATGTTAGTTTGAGTGGGAGCTATGCATAGAGGAAATATTTATTTCAAGAAGTGGCAAGTATGTCCAAATTGGAGATGAAAAATTAACAACACAAATTGTGAATTGTGGAAGCTCAAGATAGAGGATTTATGTATTGATCAAATTATATGGGTTGGTCTATTTAAAAAAACACGCTTCTATGAAAGACATGGACTAAGTTTTGTTGGACATAAAAGATTTAATGTTGTTGAATTTATTTGAAGAGTTTATCATAGAATGCATCTAGAAAAATTTGAGGAACCTATACCATACAAAATTCTTTGGTTGGAAAGATTGTTCTATATAATTTTTATATTTTGATGATAGGTGAGAGTGATGCTATTGTTGAGAACCTCAATACATTCAACATGATTTTGATCTAGTTGCAATCCTGGTGTAAAAATCAAGATCAATGCATGACCCTGTTGTGCTCTTTTCCAAAATCATGAGAAAAATTGGTGATGACTATCAAAAGCAATAATTCAAAGCTTGTGCTTGATGACATGGTGGGTTCTTTATTCTTAGAGGAGACAAGGCAAAGAGTTTCTAAATATGCTAAGGAAGCTTTAAATATTTGTGGATGGTTAGAAGGACTAGAAGGATAAGAGTCTATCTAAATATCATGGGAGGTATAAGTCTTATAGTAAAATTTTTAAGGCAATGGCGAAAAAAATCCTATGGATGATGATGAACAAACTCCTATGGATACTAATGACCAAGTTCTATTAATACAATGCTAGAAGTGATTGACATCGAGCCTCGTAAACAACAAACCATAATGCCTATTAACATTACTTTCTCTTTAGAAGAAACAATAAAAAATGCACTTGATGGTCCTCTTTACATAGCCAGAAGAATCAATAACAGGCCCACTCCTACCCAGATTTTACTTGATCTCGTCTGTGGAGAGAACATGATCATAGAAGAACTATTATATGTGCATGAACTCACTCAAGATAGATATGATAAACTGAAAGAATGGATTAAAATGCATGATGGTTTTGCTTGTGCCACAATGGGCTCGATCACACTCCCTTTAAAAGTAGGACCGAAGAAATTAAATGTATCATTCTCTATCATCTCTAATTTAGATCAATTTCATGTAAAGCTAGGCTACAAATGGCTTCGCTCCTTGAATGTGGTCCCATTCGTTGTCCATAAGTGCTTAAAGTTTCTAGTCGACAATGAAATATTCACTGTGAACCATAGTAGCTTCAACCCTCCGTCTTCCCATGGAAAATTTTTGATCTAGGTGGATCTAGGAAACTTGAAAATCTCACAATCTCAGAACCTCATGAAACCAATCTCATCGCATAAAGCTCACAAACACAATCCCGACGCAACTTGAACTGCATCAAAAGGAGGTTGTATGCAAGAGTTATGCTCGGTCAAAGATTGGTCAAATTGGCAAACCAGGGGGCTAGAAAAAGGTGAAATAAATGATTGCCTTGGAACTTAGCGAAAACAGTGTCAAGTCGAAGAGCTCGACGAGATGAACCCGACGATGTTCATTTCATCGAAATTCGAGCTCGTATGGAAAGGATACACCAGGTCAGTTCGTTGGTAAAAGGGTTGACTAGAAGGTACATGTGATGATGTCATCATGACATTAGCAAGCTATGTGGTAGAGTGAGATGACATGGATGAATCACAACTCGACACGTGGAATCTCTCTGGCCAACTGTATGTTGACACGTGGCATGCTCTGTCGGTAGGTGACGTGGTGTTCGTACTCCAACATGGTACACAGGTGGCAGTGACGTGTCTTCGGTAGCGAATAGGATGTTGCCATGTGGCATCTAGGCGATAGCCCTCCATTTTAACGGTCTAACAAAAATTTGTTATTAGGGGTTTTGACCCCGTAAACTCCACCCTCGCACCCGTCTGCCTTACCGTTACACTAGTCGGTCCACCTTTGCTTGGAATAGGCGACGGTTCTTAATAAAGAACTTGTCATTGCAAATGAAGGGATAGGGGTGGTCGGCAGGGTTGGAACCACCGACCAACCTTTTAGTAAAACTAATAACCACCAATACACCACCATCAAATTTTGAGATGTGAAAGGGCCCGTTTCTATTTAAGGTTTATTTAAAGCTGAAAATTAAACAATTTGCTTATTTTGCAAAACCTAACCCCTAACAACTTAATGAGGAGACAAAAGGGGGCTAGGAAAGGAAGGTTATTTTGTTTTAGGGAGGTTATTCATTTATTTTGGTAGTTAAGCCTTATTAGGCTTATTTTATGTATAAAAATGGGGGGTTGGGGGGTAGGGTGTAGGTGCTTGAAAAGGATTCAGGTGTTTTGAGGGAAATTTTATGTCTTTGGAAGAAAACTTCAAAGAGTGTTTGAAGGAGAATTTACAAGGTGGTTTTGTACACCAAAAATTATAAAATTGAGGGTGAGAGATTGTGAGGAGTTTTATGTGGTTTTTTTGGAGCTTGATATTGTAAGAAGGCTTTTGCTTAGTGATATCAATAAAGTGGTCTAACTTTGAGAAGCGGACTCAGAGATGTAGCTCAAATTGAGTGAACTCGGTTTTCAAGAGTGATCTCTCTATTTCTTCTTTGTCTCATAATTCTTTTAGTATTTTGATTCTTTGAGTTTCCTATTTACGATAATTAAGTAATTAGTTTATGTCTTTTGAATTTGGATAAAGTAGAAGTGAACTCTTTTGTCGTAATTTCAATGGTTAAGATTCATAACCATGTAATTTTGTTGGATTGGGATAAAATCTGTAGTTGAGAGTAAAGTGCAAATTATTTGTAGCCCTTTAATTACAAATCAAGTTGGTATCAGAGCATTTTAACAAGAAAATTGCAAGTGGTGAATGTTAACCAAGTTGAAATTGAAGCAAGGAGAAGGTGCACTTACCAATTTCAATCTTGAGATCAGAAAACGAAGGACTTTTCCATGAGTAGAGATGGTAGCTGAACAAAGTCCTACAGAGCTTGATGAGAAAGATTTCCAAAAAGCTTTTCTCAAGATGAAGTCAATGGTGGAAGTTCTTTTCCAAGAGAGGCAAGAATGAAAGAAGAGAAAGGAAGACAAGGCTAGGAAGGAGGAAGTTGAATCCTCATTGAAAGAAGACAAAGGTAAAGGAGTAGGAGGTGGTGGTGACCCTCCTGAACCTCCATCCACGTCCTCTTCATCTTCTTCATCCTCTTATTCTTCGTCTAATTCTTCTACAAAGAAATGGCCTGTGCAAACACCTTTGTTAAAACTGGATGTTAAATTTGAGTTGCCTATGTATAATGGTGATTTGGATGCATAAAAACTGATTAGCTGGCTTAAGCAGATTGAAGTGTATTGAAGGGTCCAGCAGATCTTGGATGATTCTTCCAAAATCCAACTAGCTACTCTTAGAATGGGAGGCATTGCATTGGTTTGGTGGAAGAGTAAGATGCAAGATGATCTTGCTACACATGGTAAAATCATTTAATCTTGGTATGAATTTACTTTTGCTTTAAATAAATAGTTTTATCCTTTGGGTTATATGCAACAAGCTATTATGGACTAAAAAATTCTGAGACAGGGTAAAGGACAAACGGTGCAAGAGTATACATAGGTGTTTAGGAAGAAAGCACTTACTCTTGGAATTCCTCTTTATACACAAGAAACTTTATTAAAGTATATAGGTGGTTTACATTCACATTTGAAACATACAATCCTGATGTTTAATCCATCTAAGTTTGATGAAGTGTGTGTACAAGCAACACATATTGAAGCAGGTGAAAGGAACATAAGTTTCAGTTCAAAGAAGGAATTTGTTCCTCCAACTGAAGGCAACAAGAAGGGTAAGGAGAGGAAAGTAGCTACTGTGAAGAAAGAGGAAGGTGAAAAGCCTACTTGTTCACATTGTCAGAAGAAAGGGATGAAGATGCAAAGTGTTGGACATTGCATCTGGAATTGAAACCAAAGTGGTTTAAGGATCATAAAGGAAAGCATAAGGTCATAGCTGTCATTTAGGATCTTGGATCAGATTCTGATGATGAAACAAAGATAACAATTGTGGGTTTGAAAGGTAAAGCTTTTGTTGGTAATGATTCTTCCACTAATATCTCATGTGCTTCTACTTCTAAAATCATGTTGTTCCTGAAGATAGCAAAAGATGTGAATTGTTTCATATAAGGGTGATTTCTAAGAACACTAAGATTGATACACTGATAGATAGTGGTTCCCAAGTTAATCTAATTTCAGAAGAAGTTGTTGAACAGTTGGGATTGAAAACAAAGCCGCATAAGAAACCTTATCCACTAGGTTGGGTGTGCAATGACAATAAATTGCGAGTAACTAAGCAATGCAATTTAAGATTTGCAATAACATCTAAGTTTATAGATGAGGTTGAATTTGATGTTGTTCCACTTGATATTTGTAGTATTGTGTTGGGTAGCCCGTACTTATATGATAGAAAATCAATTTTCTATAGGGAACATAATCAATATCACTTGTTTAAGGAAGGAATTGAATACATTGTGCATTCTTATCCAATTAAGACTGATAACTCTTTTGTAACAACGGGACAATTGAAAAGGGTAGTTAATGCAAGCAATAATTTGGCACTTATGTCTGTAGTACAAGAAGTGTCACTGCATAAAAGCATATCTAATTCTAAGGTTGTTCCAATTATGAAAGACAAGCATGATGTTGGCACATTCTTTTTCTCGCTCGCAAATTCAGTTTTGTTATTCATCCTTCTACTTTTTAGCAATGCATGGTTGGTAGCGGCAACATTGAATTCGGATGTGTATATGGCTAATGTACTTAACAATATCAGTGCGGTTTTGATTGTTGTTATGATGAGTTAGATGTACAAGTTCCAAAAAGGGAGAACATATGATACTAGACAAGTGAGGCAAAATTGTCCTCACTTCAATTGTATGTAAAAATAGACTTTTGGTGGTCCAAAAACTTCTCAATGGGGAGGAATGATTGAGGTGGATCTAGGAAACCTAAAAATCTCACAGTCTCAGAACCTCATGAAACCAACCTCATCTCATAGAGCTCGCAAAACACAATCCTGATGCAACTTGAACCGTGTCAAAAGGAGGTTGTATGCAAGAGTTATGCTCGGTCAAAGATTGGTCAAACTGGCGAACTAGGGGGCCAAAAAAAGGCAAAAAAATTATCATCTTGGAACTCAATGGAAATAGCGTAAAGTTGAAGATCTCGACGAGACGAACCTGACAACGTTTGTTTCATCAAAATTTGAGCTCGTATGCAAAAGATACACAAGGTCAAAGTTTGCCGGTAAAAGGGTTGACTAGAAGGTATAGGTGATGATGTCATCATAACATCAACAAGCTGCGTGGAAAAGTCAAATGACATGGATGAATCACAACTCAACACGTGGAATCTCTCTGGCCAGCCATATATTGACACATGGCATGCTCTGTCGGTAGGTGACGTGGCATTCGTACTCCAACATGGTACACAGGTGGCGGTGACGTGTCTTCGGCAACGAATAGGATGTTGCCACGTGGTGTCTCGGTGAAAACCCTCATTTTTAACGGTCTAACAAAAATTTGTTACTAGGGGGTTTGACCTCGTAACCTCCACCCTCTCACTCGTTGGCCTTACCGTTACACCAATCGGTCCACCTTTGCTTGGAATAGGCAACAGTTCTTAATAAAGAACTTGTCATTGCAAATGAAGGGCTAAGGTTGGTCGGTGGGGTTGGAACTGCCGACCAACCTTTTAGTAAAACTAATAACCACCGATACACCACTGTCAGATTTTGAGATATGAAAGGGCCTGTTTCTATTTAAGGTTTATTTAAAGCCAAAAATTAAACAATTTCTTATTTTGCAAAACCTAACCCCTAACAACTTTATGAGGAAACAAAAGGGGGTTAGGAAATGAAAGTTATTTTTTTTTGGGAGGTTATTCATTTATTTTGGTAGTTAAGCCTTATTAGGCTTATTTTATGTATAAAAAGGGGGGTGTAGGTGCTTGAAAAGGATTTAGGTGTTTTGAGGGAAATTTTATGTCTTTGGAAGAAAACTTCAGAGAGTGTTTGAAGGAGAATTTACAAGGTGGTTTTGTACACCAAACAATGTAAAATTGAGAGTGAGAGATGGTGAGGAGTTTTATGCAGTTTTTTTTGGAGCTTGATATTGTAAGAAGGCTTTTTCTTGGCGATATCAATAAAGCGGTCCAATGTTGAGAAGCAGACTTAGAGACATAGCTCAAATTGAGTGAACTCCATTATCAATAGTGATCTCTCTATTTCTTCTTTGTCTTACAATTCTTTCAGTATTTTGATTCTTTGAGTTTCCTATTTATGATAATTAAGTAATTAGTTTATGTCTTTCGAATCTGGATTAAGTATAAGTGAACTCTTTTGTCGTAATTTCAATGGTTAAGATTCATAACCATGTAATTCTGTTGGATCGAGATAAAATTTGTAGTTGAGAGTAAAGTGCAAATTATTTGTAGCCTTTTAATTATAGATCACTTTTCCTTAGATTATTTTTGGCCTGAGCCCATGGAACCTATAAGACCCCGTGAGGACTTTCTTTTCCTATCCTACCAAAAGTTCAAAGCAAAATGCATAGCCAAATTATCCCTTTAGAATTTTCCTCCACCCATGATTGAACCTTGGCCACTTGAAGAAAACAATATTGAACCTAAATCCCTTCCAACAAATTGAGACCCATCCATAAAAAATCCTTTACCTATTTTCTACAAAAGGCCAAGAGAGAACCAAACAAGTCCTAATCCAACTTCTAATCAACTTTACAAAGCCAAAGAGAAAGTGGTTGAACAACCTTCCATGGTTTCTTTCGTTCTTCCCTCACAAGAAGAAAAGGATCCTATGGTTGACAAACCCACTCCTACACAAATGCAACTTGAAAACCGTAATAAAAGAAACTAAAATGCTAGAGAGTGTAGGCGTTGACATCATGCTATTGCTCGAAAGATGAACAAAGAAAACAACATAGAAAATAAAAATCCGAACTTGATAGAAGCAATAAACGATGAGCCTCCTCCATTACCAGAATAAACATATCCTACGTCTCCAACACAACAAGGACCAACACATTCTATGGATATTATTATTATTCGTCCTCCTATTGTGGTTAACTTGGATGACGATGCAGAAACAACTAAAATTGATGAGTAAGTGCATAATGAGCTAAATTTGTTATTTTCCTCTTCTATGAGCTTAAATGATAACAACCATGATGATCTTCCTAAACCGAGTGATGCACCACGTGTTAAACCTGGTGATTCTCCTAGTACAACACTTGATGTTGTCCCTCTCGCTAGCGATCTACATTCGACATATACTGAACAAGATTGGGAGGCAAATGACTTGTTGGATGGTTGACTCACATGTGCTTTACTAGTCTTTTTGCTTTCCTTTGTGCTTTGTTTTTGGTTGATTGCATGTGTGTACTATGATCCCTCGTGATGTTTTGTTTGATGTTTCCTCTCTATGTGCATTCCTCTATTTGTACCTTCATTCTTCTATATGTCGTAAGCTTTCACTTTTTCATTGATCTTTACCTTTCATTTGCATTGTTGTCTTGTGTTTTCCTTTTGGGGATAACGCAAGGTGTCGAGACACCCTATGTCTCTTCCATGTTGACCCAAAAGGCATTTCTTTGTTTTCGCTCTCTTTGTGTCATTCTTCTAGTTCTATCTGTATTTGGGGAATGATGAAAATTTTGAGCTCTCTAATATCATTGCAACAAAGAGAGATACTGACCCTAAATCCATAGATCCCTTATGTGTTTCTAGGGGGCAACCCTCTTTTCCTTTTTCATGTTTTGGCTACTTTAAAGTAATTGCTCACAACATGGTGTTAGCAATTTCTTTAAGGTGGAGGCATACATTGGCATTATTTTGGCATGATTTCATGTTCCTTGATGTGATTTTCTTACTTCATGCAATGTTTTTTTCTCTTTGTGGTGATATTGGGAATAATGTCCTTCAAGAGCTTGGTCTATCTTAGCATATTATATTCCTCCTAGTGGTGATGCAACACACTGCATTCCCTAAGTTGTGAATCTTTTATCCTTTGATCGATACTCTCTTGGAGACATTAGGAACAATGTCCCCTAAGATTAAGACCTCACATGAACTAAGTAAAATCCCTTCGAACATCCCTCTTTTTTGTTGCATTTTCTTT
>VDFB02271358.1:304757326-304833185 GCA_007258455.2 Sequoia sempervirens
TAATCAATATCACTTGTTTAAGGAAGGAATTGAATACATTGTGCATTCTTATCCAATTAAGACTGATAACTCTTTTGTAACAACGGGACAATTGAAAAGGGTAGTTAATGCAAGCAATAATTTGGCACTTATGTCTGTAGTACAAGAAGTGTCACTGCATAAAAGCATATCTAATTCTAAGGTTGTTCCAATTATGAAAGACAAGCATGATGTTGGCACATTCTTTTTCTCGCTCGCAAATTCAGTTTTGTTATTCATCCTTCTACTTTTTAGCAATGCATGGTTGGTAGCGGCAACATTGAATTCGGATGTGTATATGGCTAATGTACTTAACAATATCAGTGCGGTTTTGATTGTTGTTATGATGAGTTAGATGTACAAGTTCCAAAAAGGGAGAACATATGATACTAGACAAGTGAGGCAAAATTGTCCTCACTTCAATTGTATGTAAAAATAGACTTTTGGTGGTCCAAAAACTTCTCAATGGGGAGGAATGATTGAGGTGGATCTAGGAAACCTAAAAATCTCACAGTCTCAGAACCTCATGAAACCAACCTCATCTCATAGAGCTCGCAAAACACAATCCTGATGCAACTTGAACCGTGTCAAAAGGAGGTTGTATGCAAGAGTTATGCTCGGTCAAAGATTGGTCAAACTGGCGAACTAGGGGGCCAAAAAAAGGCAAAAAAATTATCATCTTGGAACTCAATGGAAATAGCGTAAAGTTGAAGATCTCGACGAGACGAACCTGACAACGTTTGTTTCATCAAAATTTGAGCTCGTATGCAAAAGATACACAAGGTCAAAGTTTGCCGGTAAAAGGGTTGACTAGAAGGTATAGGTGATGATGTCATCATAACATCAACAAGCTGCGTGGAAAAGTCAAATGACATGGATGAATCACAACTCAACACGTGGAATCTCTCTGGCCAGCCATATATTGACACATGGCATGCTCTGTCGGTAGGTGACGTGGCATTCGTACTCCAACATGGTACACAGGTGGCGGTGACGTGTCTTCGGCAACGAATAGGATGTTGCCACGTGGTGTCTCGGTGAAAACCCTCATTTTTAACGGTCTAACAAAAATTTGTTACTAGGGGGTTTGACCTCGTAACCTCCACCCTCTCACTCGTTGGCCTTACCGTTACACCAATCGGTCCACCTTTGCTTGGAATAGGCAACAGTTCTTAATAAAGAACTTGTCATTGCAAATGAAGGGCTAAGGTTGGTCGGTGGGGTTGGAACTGCCGACCAACCTTTTAGTAAAACTAATAACCACCGATACACCACTGTCAGATTTTGAGATATGAAAGGGCCTGTTTCTATTTAAGGTTTATTTAAAGCCAAAAATTAAACAATTTCTTATTTTGCAAAACCTAACCCCTAACAACTTTATGAGGAAACAAAAGGGGGTTAGGAAATGAAAGTTATTTTTTTTTGGGAGGTTATTCATTTATTTTGGTAGTTAAGCCTTATTAGGCTTATTTTATGTATAAAAAGGGGGGTGTAGGTGCTTGAAAAGGATTTAGGTGTTTTGAGGGAAATTTTATGTCTTTGGAAGAAAACTTCAGAGAGTGTTTGAAGGAGAATTTACAAGGTGGTTTTGTACACCAAACAATGTAAAATTGAGAGTGAGAGATGGTGAGGAGTTTTATGCAGTTTTTTTTGGAGCTTGATATTGTAAGAAGGCTTTTTCTTGGCGATATCAATAAAGCGGTCCAATGTTGAGAAGCAGACTTAGAGACATAGCTCAAATTGAGTGAACTCCATTATCAATAGTGATCTCTCTATTTCTTCTTTGTCTTACAATTCTTTCAGTATTTTGATTCTTTGAGTTTCCTATTTATGATAATTAAGTAATTAGTTTATGTCTTTCGAATCTGGATTAAGTATAAGTGAACTCTTTTGTCGTAATTTCAATGGTTAAGATTCATAACCATGTAATTCTGTTGGATCGAGATAAAATTTGTAGTTGAGAGTAAAGTGCAAATTATTTGTAGCCTTTTAATTATAGATCACTTTTCCTTAGATTATTTTTGGCCTGAGCCCATGGAACCTATAAGACCCCGTGAGGACTTTCTTTTCCTATCCTACCAAAAGTTCAAAGCAAAATGCATAGCCAAATTATCCCTTTAGAATTTTCCTCCACCCATGATTGAACCTTGGCCACTTGAAGAAAACAATATTGAACCTAAATCCCTTCCAACAAATTGAGACCCATCCATAAAAAATCCTTTACCTATTTTCTACAAAAGGCCAAGAGAGAACCAAACAAGTCCTAATCCAACTTCTAATCAACTTTACAAAGCCAAAGAGAAAGTGGTTGAACAACCTTCCATGGTTTCTTTCGTTCTTCCCTCACAAGAAGAAAAGGATCCTATGGTTGACAAACCCACTCCTACACAAATGCAACTTGAAAACCGTAATAAAAGAAACTAAAATGCTAGAGAGTGTAGGCGTTGACATCATGCTATTGCTCGAAAGATGAACAAAGAAAACAACATAGAAAATAAAAATCCGAACTTGATAGAAGCAATAAACGATGAGCCTCCTCCATTACCAGAATAAACATATCCTACGTCTCCAACACAACAAGGACCAACACATTCTATGGATATTATTATTATTCGTCCTCCTATTGTGGTTAACTTGGATGACGATGCAGAAACAACTAAAATTGATGAGTAAGTGCATAATGAGCTAAATTTGTTATTTTCCTCTTCTATGAGCTTAAATGATAACAACCATGATGATCTTCCTAAACCGAGTGATGCACCACGTGTTAAACCTGGTGATTCTCCTAGTACAACACTTGATGTTGTCCCTCTCGCTAGCGATCTACATTCGACATATACTGAACAAGATTGGGAGGCAAATGACTTGTTGGATGGTTGACTCACATGTGCTTTACTAGTCTTTTTGCTTTCCTTTGTGCTTTGTTTTTGGTTGATTGCATGTGTGTACTATGATCCCTCGTGATGTTTTGTTTGATGTTTCCTCTCTATGTGCATTCCTCTATTTGTACCTTCATTCTTCTATATGTCGTAAGCTTTCACTTTTTCATTGATCTTTACCTTTCATTTGCATTGTTGTCTTGTGTTTTCCTTTTGGGGATAACGCAAGGTGTCGAGACACCCTATGTCTCTTCCATGTTGACCCAAAAGGCATTTCTTTGTTTTCGCTCTCTTTGTGTCATTCTTCTAGTTCTATCTGTATTTGGGGAATGATGAAAATTTTGAGCTCTCTAATATCATTGCAACAAAGAGAGATACTGACCCTAAATCCATAGATCCCTTATGTGTTTCTAGGGGGCAACCCTCTTTTCCTTTTTCATGTTTTGGCTACTTTAAAGTAATTGCTCACAACATGGTGTTAGCAATTTCTTTAAGGTGGAGGCATACATTGGCATTATTTTGGCATGATTTCATGTTCCTTGATGTGATTTTCTTACTTCATGCAATGTTTTTTTCTCTTTGTGGTGATATTGGGAATAATGTCCTTCAAGAGCTTGGTCTATCTTAGCATATTATATTCCTCCTAGTGGTGATGCAACACACTGCATTCCCTAAGTTGTGAATCTTTTATCCTTTGATCGATACTCTCTTGGAGACATTAGGAACAATGTCCCCTAAGATTAAGACCTCACATGAACTAAGTAAAATCCCTTCGAACATCCCTCTTTTTTGTTGCATTTTCTTTTGTACCTTATTAAATTCTTGGAGGTATGGCTTTGATATGGTCTCCCTGGGGCTCACCTAGTGAACAACTAGCTTCACTACCCCTTGTGAGTGTGTATTTTCTTTTTGTACCTTATTAAATTCATGAAGGTATAGCCTTGACATGGTCCCTTGGGGCTCACCTAGTGAACAACTAGCTTCAATAGCCCTTGTGAGCATGCATTTTCTTTTTGTACCTTACTAAAGTCATGGAGGTATGGCTTTGATATGGTCCCCTGGGGATCACCTAGTGAACAACTAGCTTCACTAGCCCTTGTGAGCATGCATTTTCTTTTTGTCCTTATCATGGTCATGGGGGTATGACGATATGGACCTCTTGGGGCTCACCTAGTGGACAACTAGCTTCACTAGCCCTTGTGAGCATGTGTTTTGTTTGCATAGTGGACAACGTGTTCCACTTGTAAACCTCTTTTGGAAAAACAACCTAGACCCAGTCCATAGCGTGTTGGGCGGCCAGTTGAAGCTTGATCCATTGCATTTTTCTTTTTTCTATCTTTGATGGTGTATGTTTGCAATCTGGTTATGGCTTCATATATCATCTACATGTGTGTTCCTTTGTGCCTATGTTGGTTTTCCATAGGATCTTGATCTTGGGAGCTTGCCACCCTCTTGGTTATTGTCATCCTATCTTACTAGCATTTGTTCATTCAAACCCCTCTTAATTGTGTGGTTGGCTACTTTAGTTTGAGTTTGAAGCAAGTTCATCCTCTCACGAAAGTGGGGGCTAAATGTAGTGTAGGAAAATGCATACCCTTTCATTTTCACACTTGTTTAGGCCCGCCTTGCTTTATTTATCCCTATTTATGTATTAATTGGTCCTATTTTGCATCCACAAGGCTAATGAACTATATATTTTTCTAGCTAATCCCAACAATCCTCAAAGGTAAAATGATAATTCAATTATTCTAGATGTGTGTCTCTAATTTTTGGTTCGAGACTGAGATGCCACCTAGGGAATCTTTGTCCCCCAAAGTTTTTGGAGCCCTGATTTCAAGTGTACCCTAAATGGGCCCCTTTTTGGAGTCTGTTCCCCGAGTTTCATGCCTCGAGACTAAGACACCACCTAGGGCGGCTTAGTCCCCCTTAGGTTATTTTTAGGATTTAATTTCAAATATTGATAGGATTTAGCCTCCTTTAATTAATGAATTCATATTTCGGCTTGTTGTGTTGTAATTTCAGGATATTAAGCATAGATATGTATAAATACAAGGTTCTTTCAATCATTTTTATCCTAACAAGTATTCAAGCATTCATTCCTAAGGAAAGTTCATGAGATCAAGAGCAATTCATCAAGTATTTGGAGCCATCATCAAGATTCAAGCATCATATCAAAGATCTTCTTGCATCATGTGTATTTTTGAGATAACATTTGTGATGTAGGGTTTTGATTTAAGCAAGCAATTAAAGTTCATATCTATCAAGCATTCTTTTGATTCAAGATCCATATCCAAGCTAGCTATCTCACACAAGTTTGCAGACTTCACAACAAGGGTTTCATGAGTTGTAACATTGCATGGTTTTCATTCATCATTTCCCTTCATTATTCTATTTTATTTTAAGGTTTAATTACCAACAGGGGGTTTGACCAAGGCAAACCCCCATTTACTAACAATCAACAAGTTTTTCCCCTCTTGTGTATTTGTGATTGCAGAGTTAGGTTGAAGACTTAAAGATCATTTGAGGTACAAAGTTGCATTGTAAAGTTGTCATCTTCACAAAAACTCACCTACAAGCCAGATTTGGAAGTTTTAGAACCTAAGATCAAAGAAGAAAGAAGTGCAAAAATCAAGCCTTAGGACCACATTCAGAGATTCCAAAAATTCAAATAAGGACTAAGACGGTAGTAAGGGTG
This sequence comes from Sequoia sempervirens, assembly GCA_007258455.2. Classification (NCBI taxonomy): domain Eukaryota; kingdom Viridiplantae; phylum Streptophyta; class Pinopsida; order Cupressales; family Cupressaceae; genus Sequoia; species Sequoia sempervirens. Next base: position 304,762,919 of record VDFB02271358.1, read on the forward strand.
CCTTAGTCCTCCAAGTGGAATTTTACAGAGATTCTTTCAGATCTTGTTCCAACATCCAAAGATTTTGCATCTTCCCCAAAAAATAGTAGTGGGACTAATAAGATAGTAAGGGTCTCTTAGTCCTCCATAGCATATTTTGATAGCTTCTTTGCATTTCCAGAATCCTCATCACATTTCTAGACTTCCTAGGTACACATATCCTAACTTATTGTTTCATTATTTCATCATTTGCATTCATCATTTAGCTTACATTATTAGGTTTTGTGAGTTGAATGTTTACTTGTCTTTTCCAAGCCTTCACTTGGTGGTGAACCCCTCAAAGCTTAAAGAACCCCTTCCTAGGTCTTCCTTGTTCAGAATTGACTCATCTTTGAGGTTGATAGTCAATCCAATTCAAATTCATAGGACATACTTGAATGATAATTGGAGAAAAGTGGTGTTTTATGACTTAGGTTATAAAGCACCATTTTCGCCATTATTCAGTATGGACAAGTTGGTGAACACATAAATATACCGAGAGGGGGGATGAATCCATATATTAACAAATTTTATCCTCAAACAATATACCAACTATCATCAAAGAATTAGTTAGAGAATTAGATGCAACAATGTAAGCAATGAACACAATAACACAAGATAAGACCAAATTTATTTGGAAATCTTAGAGGGAAAAACTATGGTGAGAAATGTTGCTTGGATCTAGTGCCCAAATCTAGCCTCACAAAAGAAAAATAAACTTACAAATATTTTGTACGTACCAACCCACAATAATTACAACCTAAAGGAGGCATTGATCCCCTCACAATCAAATTTTTAGGCACCAACCCACAAGAGACAGGTCACTCCCCTCAAATTGAGATCAACCTAGCCACTAAGCACCAACTTAGATTAAGAGGCACCAACCTCATATTATAAAATGAATAATATAAGAGTAACAAATTATTATGTCATTCAATCCACAACCATCCAATTTTGATCTAAGCCACTAGAAAACACTTTGAAACACTATTTATCTCTTTAACACTTCTATTCTACAATTGAGAATGAAACAATATGTTCATATGTAAACACATACATACTTTCACAGTGGAATTTGGACTACATCATTCTTATCACACACACTCTTGACATCTTTATACATTCTCCTTTGTTTTCATTAATTGCCTACTATATATCAATCTCATCATGTTACAATTTTGTCAATTTCGGCTTGCAAACGCAACACCCCAAGATAATTTATGTTGTACATAGGTCAATCCTAAAACCATGTAACGTGTAGTTGAATTGACCTCAAATCATATGCAGTAACACAAGAGTGAAGAAATAGTATGCACTTCATACCATAAACTCAATTGGTCCCAAATTACTCCTCTAGCTGGTGCACATTTCCTTTGGTTGGTGCAAACATCCAAAGTATTAAATCCATATAATGTGTATTTTTCTCAACCTCAAATTATTTGTGATAACACGAGTGAAGAAATGGTATGCACTTCATATCATAAACTCAACTAGTCTAAAAAATTACCTTCACACACTTCCTCTAGTTGGCACATATTTCCTTTGGTTAGCACAAATTTTCAAAGTCCTGTTGGGTGAAAATTATGTAATCAGCTTTTCGATAGATTACACAACTTGGACTTCAACCACAGCTATGTGAGATGTAAATCTCTCCTCTCGGAAAGGGGAGGCGCCCTTCTTACTGCTAACAGAAGCGATAGTAAATAAAAAAAGTAATTACAAAATGTACACGAAACTTATGAAGTGGGCGGGTGTGTTACATTCATCCTTCTCTCTTTTTTCAGAGAAGATGTTTACAATGCTTCAACGTTGGAAGTTCACAATTCTTGATAACCTTAAACTAACAACTAGTAGTAATACCAATACCTCTATCTTGTCAAAGCGAAACGTAGAGATACCATAAGTGATTAATAATAAAAAAATAAAGTAAAAAGGGAAAGTTCACGAAGGCACAAAGTCGTTCCGTAGCTTTATCAATGTTGGATCTCTGCAGATGTACCGTTTGTCACGTTAGAAGCACAAAGTCTTCTTAGATGCAGCAATTCCTCAAACAGCATGAACGATTACAAGCACAAAGTCTTGTAGATCATCCAACAAAAGTATCAAAAAGCACGAACGATTACAAGCACAAAGTCTTGTAGATCCTTCGACAAAAGTATCCAAGAGTATGAATAATTACAAGCACAAAGTCTTGTAGATCATTCAACCAGAACATGCAAGAGCATGAACGATTACAAGCACAAAGTCTTGTAGATCATTCAACCAAATGATAAACAGAAATACAAATGCAATCTAAATAATAAATGTAACACAAAGTTTACATGAACTACTTAGAGTCCTTCAGATTCTTCAAGCTAATCACCACCAAATAAGATCAACTCACAAAAGTATTGAATCCAACGCAAAGTTTGGCTTGCAATCCTCTTCTTTATTAATCGAATTTCATTCACAAAGCACGAACGCAAAGTTTCATAAATTTTCTTAAAAAAGGGCAGCACTTCGTTGCAAAATAGTAAAGGATCATTTACAATGAAAATCCCTCACATTATATAGAAAGAGGGATGAGCAAAAGAAGGAAATAGATTGAGGAAATCAGGGAAAGTTAGGTGAGCGATTAAAGGAGATCTCACCTAACTTTGACCAAGGTCAAAGTGTAATTTGTTTTCAAAATATTACATCTTTGATCTTGGTGTAATTACAATTTACAAAAAGACATTCGAAAATGTCGAGAAATATTTACAAGATGCATAAAGGGATGCACCGGAAATGTCTAACACTGGAGAATAGGGAGCTGCTTCATGTTTCTTTGCATTGGGCGCGGAAGTCTTCAAATTTCCTCCTAGTCTCCTGCACGAACTTCTCATCTGGACCAACGGTGTAATCCACAATGGTGTGAATTCTCGTGATCGATCTCATGGCAGATGAGTGAACCTTCTTGCACCTGTCAAGATGCGTCTTCAGGTTGTCCAATGTGAGCCTTGTATCACAAATGATGTTCAGTAAAGCTTCTGAGAAGTCTTAACTATCAATCAAATTCATGATGGCTTCCTTGAAGATCTGGGATATTTCTGTGGCCGGCAGGAAGATACGATTTTCCTCAAGAAGTTGACCAGGCAACTCTTTGATGCCTTTTTCAAGAATGGCGCGATGCCCATCAAAATCTTCTTGTACTTGGTGAAGATCTTTTGTAAGAGATTGAACCACTTGAATTCTGTGTTTCAGAGATTCTCTTACTTCAACAAACTTTTCTTTGTCAGGAATTACCCCGACCTCCACCAATTTGCTGAGCTTTACCTGTTTCCTTTCCGACCATGACAACAGGGATTTTTCCATGTCTTTGCGCTCCTGGGAAAGTACACATTTTTCTTTATCAAGCTCTGTGGTGAGCTTGGCCAACAAGGTAGTTTTCTCATCTACAGCCAATATAATTTGAGATCCGTGTTCGATGATCTTCTCAACAAAATCATACAACACCTTGCCTTTGAAGGCAAACTTCTCAGCTTTCTTGAAAGCTTGGTCTTCAATATCTACCACTATCAGCGGTTGTGCATTACATGGAGAACCTGCAAATCTCCTTACAACAGTGGCATAATGCTCTGCCCTCTATTTGTACATGTTACGAGCTTGCTCTACTTTATCTAGCCTTCCAGCCAAGATATCCAAAGTGACTTGCGCATCGGCTTTTGCACTTTCATTGGTAACCTTGCCAAGCTGGACCTTTGTTACCGTGTAGTCTTCCATATTGACATCACCTTCTTCACTTGGTGGTATGCCAATTTTAGCATACTTGTGGCCAGACTTATCAAGGTTCAGCCTCGAGTATACCTTTGCCTTTTTCTTCCCTTTGGCTTTTGGAAGAATTATTTTTTCGAGGTCGAGCTCCTCAAGAGAAATCATTTGCTTTTTATGCTTCGACACTTGAGATATTAGCCAAGGAGGAAGAAAAGAAGTGTGAAATTTTGGATTTACTATCAATTCAGTTGCCATTGCTACTTCTGAAGTTATTGTCACATCTGAACTTACCATAGGTATCGTGACAATTGGAGAAGTGTCTGTCATCATCGCTCCTGTAGTTGACACATTGAGCTGATCACGCATTGACTCATTCATGAAACGATTGAATTCATTTTTAGAAGTGATGTCATACATTGGCGAAGACAAGCTAAGAATGGATGATGGAGGGCTTGACAGTATATCAACCATAAGGATGCTTGTCACTGAAGGAGTATCAAGCTGGGTTGATGCTGGAGGGATAGGGGATATCTCGACTGCAGGAATGCATGTGGTAGGAATAGGTGACGAGGGAACATAAGGTGGAGGAGTTCTTGAATTTGGAGGGGTATGAGGAACATTTGAAGTCACAGGCGATGATGTTATGGGAATTTCCTCAACTACATTCTCAGGAGGAGAAGTAGTTCTTTCTTGATCATGCCCGGGTTCCTGTTGATCACCCTCTTGTCTCTTCGATTCTGGTTCACCTTCAAAATCACCTTCAGATCCTCCTTCAGAATCTTCATTAGACTCTTGTCCGCTTTCAGAAACCTCTTCTGCATCGGAGTCTGCTTCTTCTGAATCTTCATCTTCAGTGGATTGGTCACTTGACGTTTCTTCTTCATCGAAATCTATCTCCTCTAGAATAGGATTTTTACCTTTAGAGTGAGATGGATTAGATTTCGTGATTACCATCTTTGGGACAGACTGAGTATCTTTCTTGCCAACAGTGAACTTGATCCTATGACCTCTTCGTGAAGAAGTGGGAACGACCGCTGATTTATTCTTGTCACAGAGTTCTTGTTGTTGATTAGCTTCTGCTTCGAATTGCTCTCCTTCCGAGTCTGTTCTAAAACTTTTTATTGCATAACCATGTTTATGTAACCATTCTTCTGTGTTGGCTAGGATTGGCCTCAACCTTTCTCTCATGTTGGTAACTTCTTTCCTAGACCATTGTATTGCAGGCAACGTCCTTTTAGCAATGCCTTGCTCATCATAGACAACATTCATGATATCACTTGGATCTTCAAAATCCTCTGGTAGGTCAGCAATACCAAGATCTCTGATTTGTTGGACAATCAACCTACAATAGTCCATTTTGCGAATGGCTTCTTCATCTCTGCAATTTTCCCAGATGTCCTCAAAATGGTACCTGTGTTGGTGACCCTTTTGCAACTTTTTTCTGACATCTTGGTAGTCGAAATCAAACCTATACCTGTAGGTTTTGATGGTCATGATCTGCATTTCAGCATAAACAGACTTAGCTTTTTGTGCAGTTTGGATAGTATATCGGCCGATGGTCAGTGGGAACTTGAATCCACGCTTGTGGCTGCTTCTTCATTCTTTTTGCACTGACATCAACTGTCTGCATGTTTCCATGAGAACCCACTTATCCGAAGGATAACGTGGTAGCATGTAGGGACAACCAGTATAGCAACCTACTCTCAAGTAAGTAAATGTTGGGAATTGGAGAAATATGCATCCAACTTTAATTACCACTTTATAAGCCTAATCAGATACTCTTCTTCTTTCTAGAGCTGGATCAAAATTGAAGAGAAAAAGCGCAAAGAAAGCATCAGTGACCCGTCTGAAGTGGTGAAAACTTTCCTTCAGCTCCAATTGATAGAAATATCTATACACAGGCACGATCATCCGATTCCCTTTTGTAGATAGACTTGGGAATTGTCTCATTACGGCCACCGCGTACACCATGTAAGAAGTCATGTAGAACTTCAATGTAGAAGGAGCATTGTTCAACTGCTCGTGTATTTCATCATTGATTTGTTTGCCCCAGTCAATATGCACCTTTTGTCTTCTTATGATCCTGATGTATTCATACATCCAATCGTGAAAAGTGGATGATTCTGGCAAGCCTTTCACCCTGCTTAGAAATGTGATCATATTCTTGATGTCATCTTTGAAGTCACTTCTCAGGAGTCCTTTCGGCCATCTAGAAACAAATGATCTAGGCTTCTTTAACCATTGAGTGTTTATCAACTGTTTAGCTTTATTGGGATCAACATCAAAGATCTCCTGTGCTTTTGATATAGAAACGTCAATGTATTTCTCCATATGAGGGACTTTGAAAACAATATCAAAGAAATCAGGGTCGAGTCTCATAATCTCATGCCCAGAGGAATCGATCACACTTCTTCTTTCTCTGATGTAATGAGACGCCACCTGAAGAACAAACTCGGTATTGTGCGCAGCTGTAGGGAACATTGCCACCAAATGAAGGTTGCTGTGTACGATTGCTCTAATTGAATCAGGAAGAGGCTTCATCTCTGTTTGCTTTGCGAAGTCAACCAAGTCTTGATGACCAACCTCTGTGTCTTTTATCTCTTCAACCTTGGAGAGCACTACAGTCGGCGGATAGACACCTTGATATTTGTACTTCATCTTGCCTCTTGCTTTTGAAGAAGACGGAGGCTTACTAGCAGTCATAAAAAAGAACTGGAACTCTAATCACTCTTGACTTGATGATCTTGGAAAAGAGACTGCAATCCGTTTAGCCAGAACAAACATTAATTGTTAGGAAACATAGGATATTGCAAAATGAGCACGAGGATGGGAAAGCATGGAGCGGATGACAAGGCATGCAAAACGATGCACAAAGACAAAGGAACAAGGTTAAGGTGTGCACTGGTCGAAAATGAAAGTCATTCAAAAAAGATTGGCGAAAACTTGGAAAAAGTGTAAGGGCACCAAAATTCGGCGTGCTTACATCTCAGGAAATTGACTTTTGATGCAAGGGCGCTAAATTTTAGCGCCCTTACATCTTTCAGTGTTAGGAAATTTTTGATGTGTTCAAAATGTCATAGCGCTAAAATTCAGTGCTTCAACATTTTTTGGCAATTTTGAAAAGTAGATGTAGGGATGTATGATGATGGCGCTTGTGCTTGGAAAATGTATTTGCTTGTAACATGAAAGCTTTGAAGACAATTTTATTTTCCTTTGGATAGGGTTGCAATTCATCATTATGATATACACACTCAATTGCTAAAGAAACTTTCAAACATAAACCCTCTTTGAGATCTCAAAGTTCGCATCAAAATGAATGGAGAGAGCGACATGAATAACGTGATTGACAATACAAAAACGTTGGAAAGAAAGCAAGGAGAAAGTATTTGAAAAAGAAATGCAAGGATTTGTGTTGTGTGCGGGTAAGAAGAAGAATACGCATATGGAGAAGAATGCGAATATGGAGAAAAACGCGAATGGTAAAAACACGAATGGAGAAGAACAAAACGCGTAGGGTAAAACAAATACAGAACTAAAACTCATATGAAAAGCATTAGATCATATACAAAAAATAAAGAAGAAGACAAAGCAAACGACTTACCAAGACGAAAACATGAAGAGCGCTGAAGGAGAATGCGAAATCTAGAAAAACGTGTTTTGCAGTTGAAAAACATTTCGCCCAGCAAGAAGAAAAGAAAGCCAAAAGATGATAACAACGAAGAATGGGGAATTAAAACACCTTTAAGTGAAAATGAAAATTAAAAACCTAACTCAAGTCGAGCAATAAATTTAGGCACGAAAAGTGGCACGATTGACGAAAAACACGAAATCATGAAGAAATGTGCCAAAGCCATAAAAAAGTCTAAGTGGCGAAGAAAAGTGTAATGGCGCTAATATTCAGCACAATTGCACTTTTTAGAAATTTCACTGTATGCAGGGGCGCTGAATTTTAGCGCCCTTGCATTTTCTAGACTTAGCCAATTTTGTCTTCAGTGCAGGAGCGCACTTTTTTCAGTGCCACTGCATTTTTCGTAATTCACTAAGTACGAATAGTGAAACTTTGCGAAAGATCTCATTTCGAAGGTCTTCACGAGGCAAACATTGGGGGAATGCTCGAATTGACTATTCAAGGCTTAGGAACACATTTCGAGGTGCCTTGAAAATCACTTCGTTATGCGTACTTGAACTTCACGAATCCTAGGAAACAGACAAGTTTCGTAGGGGGTTATCTGTGGAACGAGCGCTGCTAGATTCCGTGATAACAACTGGCTCCTGCTGGGGATCTTCCTTCGGTTGTTCTTTTGAAAAGAACGAAGGGAGAAGAATTCCAGAATTCAAGTGCCTTTATCCGTCCATTTGGCTTTGAGTCAGGGAACGACGACGACAGAAACAAAAACACAAAGACTCAAAAAGGACTTAAAAATAAAAAGTATTTACATACCAACGCCAACTTCTTTACTGCGTAAAGTGCTTGAGATGTTTCCCACTGTGAGGAAGAGCAAATGGTGTTCCATCTCCGTATGCTAACAAGAAACTGTTTTCACCATGCAACTGATGTATTTGAAAAGGTCCAGTCCATAGTGAGTCGAATTTCCCGTGCATACCTTTTGGTTCTCTTCGTTTGTCCCACAAGAGAACGAGGTCACCAATTTGAAATTCTCGAGACTTAGCTTTTTTGTCAAACAGCTTCTTCACTTGGTCCTGGTGTTCCGCAATGCGGTCAGCCACTTGAACCCGATTCTCTTCCAATTCGGAGAGATACATGATGCGCTTATCAACAGAATTGTTGAACGTCTCATCCTTAATGGCCTTAGCCAACTTGAGGGCTGGTAGTTCCAAGGTTATAGGAATCTCAACATTCAACTTGTACAAGAGTTGAAAAGGAGACATGCCGATTGCTTGCTTCAGAGTTATCCTGTCTGCCCACAAAGCATCAAACAAAGCCTTGTGCCACAAATGTTGATTCTCGTCCACCAGCTTGCGGATTATAGTTACTAGATTCTTGTTACTAGATTCCGCTTGACCATTACCCTGCGGATAATAGTCGGAAGAATGTGACAAAGTTATACCATGTTCAAAACAAAACTCCGTGATCTCACTTGATGAGAAAGCAGAAGCATTATCCGCAACAATCTTGTTCGGCACACCGAACCTGGAAATAATATCTTCTTTTAAGAAACTGCACAGTACCTCTAAAGTAGCACACTTGGTAGGTATTGCTTCCACCCATTTGGTGAAATAATCCGTAGCAGTTAAAACGTAGATATGTCCGACACTTGATGATGGATTAACTGCACCTATGAAATCAATGCCCCATTGCTGGAAAGGTTCATTAATCACAACAGGTTTTAATGGCAAAGATGCCAACCTGGGACGGCCGACAAATTGTTGGCACAATTCACACTTATGCACCCAAGAGTACGTGTCCTGAAAAAGTGTGGGCCAGTAATACTTTGCTCTCAGGATTTTGTGAGCGGTTACTGGTGCTGAGAAATGTCCACCACATGCCAAATCATGGTAAGATTTCAACAACTTTTGTTGTTCTTTATGAACACATCTGAGAAATGTCCCGTCCATTGCACGCTTATACAAGCCGTTGTCCCATAAGACAAAATTAGCTGCTTTCAGCTTGACGGTTCTCTTTTCCTTCGGAGTCAAGTGATTGGGACATTCTCCATATGTCAAGAAGTGAGCAATGTTGGAATACCATTCGTCAGTGGTGCTAACAAATAGTACCATTGGAAGTGTACTGGGATCAACCTCCTCTTCGTCTGAGACTTCTTCATCCCCTGAAATTTCTTCATCTGGATTATTTTCTGCTATAAGTTGACAAAGACCACATCCACGTATCAGCTTAGTGGGTTTTATTTCCAAATCATATTCCTGGATCTTGGCAATCCAATTGCCTCTTTTTGCTCCAAATTCCTGTTGTGTGAGGATAGACTTGACAGTCGAATCTGGGACGAGAACTTTCACATGACTGCCTAGAATGTAGAACCGGAAATGCTTGACGGATTTTACAACTACAAAAGCGTGCTTTTCCATCTGAGAATATTTCAATTCGTAATTCTTCAGGGGGCAGCTCATGAATGCAATGGGGGATTCAAAACCCTCATCATTTTCTTGCACCAAAATTGCTGATAGCGTATGCTCAAAAGCATAACTGTACATAACAAAATATTTGGTGTAGTTAGGGAAAACCAACATAGGCGCATGAGCAATGGCCTCCTTGATGTCATTGAACGCTGCCTTGCCTTCTGCCATCCAATGAAAAGTGGCATTACCCTTCATCATATTCACAATGTGACGAGTCTTTTCAGCAAAGTCTGGGAGAAACCTCCTTAAGAAGTTTACTTTGCTGAAGAAAGAATTGATGGCTTTATTGCTTGACGGCAAAGTGAGGGATTTGATTCCATTAACTCTTTCCAAGTCAATCTTGATTCCTTCAACAGATATAACGTGACCAAGAAGTTTACCTTCTGTCACTCCAAAAGTTGACTTTTTGGGATTGAGGGAAATGCCGTGCTAACGGCATCTCTCTAGAGTTTGCCTCAAGTGGTAGAAATGCTCATGACGTTGCTTAGAGAAAACCATAAGATCGTCAAGGTACACCACAATGAACTTACCCATCACGCCGCAAAAAGCGAGATCCATGGCACGTTGGAATGTAGCGCCAGCGTTGATCAAACCAAACGGCATCCTGCGATACACAAAGGTTCCCCATGGCATCGTGAAAGCGGTTTTGTGTTGATCACTTGAATTAACCTCAATTTGATTATAACCAGAAAATACGTCTAGCGTGGAGAGCATCTCGGATCCAGTTACATTTTGTAGAACTTGATCCATCACTGGAAGTGGGCAATTGTCTTTGAGAGACAATTGATTTAGATTTCTGAAATCTACACAAATGCGGATTTCACCATTCTTCTTATGAACGGGGACGATATTGGCTATCCACGTCGAATGATGGATAGGGAATATTATCCGTGCGTTCAACATCTTTTGAACTTTCGCCAAAATCGTTCCAGAGATCTTGGGATTGTACTGCCTCTGCTTTTGTTTGTAAGGAAAAGCTCCAACCTTGAGAGGAATGTCATGTTGCACTTCCTTAGGCCAAAATGATTTTAGATTGTCATACGAATATGCCAAGACATCAATGTACTCCTGCAGTAGCTGAGCAAACTATCTTCTTTCTTCGGCCGTGCAACATTTGCCAATGTTGACCATCTTAGGATTGGCTTCAGTTCCTAAATTTATCTGTTCTACTTCATTAGATGAGTCAGAATTTGAGAGTTGCTTCTTCACGTGGTGATCATGCTTGTCAAAAAGCTTTTCCAAGGATACCAATCCTTTGGGGATCTTATTCCCTTTGAGTTGTAGATATTCCTCGCCTGTAACCAGATCTATATTGGACACGGATTCTCGAAGCGGAGAATCGCTGCCCTCAAAATACAACTCATCAAAATTCTCTGCTTTCTCAAGGAAGGCGATAATTTGATGGTCGTCATTGAAAATCTGCCAGTTGTCTGAATTATCAGGTACACTTGGGCGGAAAACCAACTCTATGGTGTAAGTAGAACCTTGAAAGTCTTTGTGTGGCACCAAGAGCATGGCAGAGATTGCGAGGGAATCAACTCTAGTATTGTATTCTCTGGGAACAACAAAGATATCAAAAGCTTCGAATTCCTCAATGGAATCCCATACTAGATTATGATAATGCCTGAGTCTCTCATTCTTTGTTTGATAGAGATTTCTTTCTTGACATACTATCAGCTCGGCATCACCTTGTGCGTGAAGATTTTTTATACCTTTCTTCAACGCAACTTGCATTCCCAACAACAGGGCTTCATACTCGGCGGTGTTATTCATGTTATCAAACTGTAGCTTGAAGGAGAAAGGGAAAAACTTCCCTGATGGTGAAATGAAAACCATTCCATCTTCGGAGCTGGTCGAAGAGCAGCTACCATCAAACTCGAGCAACCAGACACCATTGGGATCACCAACTGGAACAGTGTCGAAGTCCAAAATTTCATCATCTAACGAAGATTCATGATCAGAGATGGACAAATCTCCAGATGACGTCTCATTTGAAGTTGAAGAAATATCATCTTTTTCTAACTCATTTTGAGTCGAGGATTCTCCTACCTCATTTGTCTGTAGGTAGTAAGTTCCCACGCCTGATGATTCAAACAAAATCTGAGCTCTGGGATCATCTGACTCAACAACTGAAAACTTTGATTCTTTTTCAGGAATCAGCTTTTGCATCACACCTTTTACTGGTATTCTTGCTTCAGACATATCCATACTTAGCTCTCCTCCAACATCTTTGCAGAAATTGCGTCCGAGGAGGATACCGTAGGAAGCCGGTACATTGGCCACGAGGACCGTCATCTTTATTTTCTTCTCCGGGTATGCGGAAAATGCGTATTGCACATCTTTGATCTGACCGATCAATGGCACTTGTTTATTCTCCATGGAAAAACAATGGCTGAAGGTTTTGGTCATTTCAAGGCCTAACGCAGTAGCCACCTTGGCGGGCATCACATTGTCAGATGCACTAGAGTCTATGACACAGTTACTCAGCTTGAAACCATTTACAAGTAGGGAGATGAAAAACAGATCAATGCGTCTAGAAGCGGTTGGAGGATTAGATACAAGGTTACTCTGTGATACTTTGGGTTTAGGAGTAACTGGAATGTCAGGAGGAGTATCCCAACTTGGGGAAATCTTTTTATCATTTACGAACTTGACAAGCCTGTCAAATTGATCAGGGTTGGCTTTGAGGTATTCAGCCTTAGACATTTGAACCTTGGTCTTCTTGGCATGGTTAATAATGTCAAAAGCCTGGAAAGAACTTTGTAGGTTGGAAGTCGTAACTTCGCTGATTGATTTCACAAAAGGCACACTGGTCTTTGGAACAGGAGGATTAGCTTTAGGGATAACGGGAGTTGACGAAGGAGGACGAGGTGCACTTACTTGTGGATTTATTGCTTTCTTAGGTTGCCAAGGGAGGGGAGATCCTCTTTTGGCGATCGTTACTGGCGGCTTCTTTTTTTCTGGAACAGCAGCAGCTTGAGCTTTGTCAAGTTGATTTTGTTGATGCCGCGTAAAAACAGTGTAAGTGTCAGTCACCAAGTCATCTTCTTCTTCTTCTTCTTCCATCATTTGCAAATAGCTAATCTTGGAGTCGCCAACCGGTTCAGTTTCTTCTTCTTGGAAGAGGTCGGCATTTTCTTCTTCAGGATATTCAGGCTGAGCATAATCATCTTGTTCAGTCTCATAGTACCCGACAACATTGTTAGCAGGCGGGGCTTCCAGAGCAAGTCTTCCTGGAGGTGCTGGGAGACGATTCTGATTTTTGTTGCCAGCATAATTAGGGAAGGTCCTCCTAGGGACGTCCTTGTAGTTGTTACCATTGTTGTTGTTTGACACTTGCTTCTTAAGAGACAAAACTTCATTCGCCAACCTTTGGATCATGGGATCTGTAAAATTTGAGCTGGCAGTGGGAGTACTAACATTGGACGCCGAAGATCCTGAGGCTTGCATCCTTTATTTCCCTTAGTCCCCATCCTGATTTCTCCAGCAAGGATCATGTCGTCCTCCAGACTGGTAGCCAATTGCTGGGCTGCTTCAACATTAACAAGATTTTCCCTACGCAAGTAGAAACTCACCTTAGGTAGTTGAGTGTTGATGAAGAAGCACTTCAGGTTATGATCCGTTGGTCTTGCATCATTTGGGATCCGCGTCACCAATTTATTGAATTTCGCCACAAACTCGCGCATAGGCTCGTGAGCTTCTTTACGCATGGTGGTGAGCTATGCTAGTAGAGCATGTGAATCTTCAGCAGGCTTAAATCTTTCTTCAAATTTAGTGCGAAGAGTGGCCCAATTGGTGACGAAAGCATTAGGAAGAGTAAAGAACCATTCAGCTGCAACCCCTTGAAGGGATTCAATGAATAATCTTATAGAAACATCTTCGTGTTCAATGCCAAAAATGCCGCATACGATGTAGAATGCGGATATGTGCTCTTCGGGGTGTTGTTTGCCATCACCTTGAAATTTCAGAAGATGCTTCTTGGATACATGTGGCAGTTCGTGCAAAGGTGGAGTCAAACGGAGAGGACCAAAAGCATTTCCCCATGGTCCTATAGGTGGTGCGGCCATGACTGGTTGCACGACAGGTACTTGAATAGGACGCCTGTGATAAACTGACCAAACACTTGGAATAGGAGATCTTTGGCTACGTGGAGGGAAGCTTATAGCCCATTGCAGTGGTGACTTTGCTCGTGGAAGAGTAAATGGGAGGTCACGTTGCAACAACTCTTCAAAAAGTGGATCTATTACTCCTTGAGCTCTCAATCCTCTTGTATATATTCGGTCCGCCAGAATGTAGATCTGAACACAATGGATGTTATAGAGTTAACAATATATGAAAGAACAGCAAGAAAAATGAAACTTATCTACTTCAATCAGAAGCGTGAGGCTCAGATTGCGTATGTCGTTTCCCCAGCGAAGTCACCAAAAAACTGTTGGGTGAAAATTATGTAATCAGCTTTTCGATAGATTACACAACTTGGACTTCAACCACAGCTATGTGAGATGTAAATCTCTCCTCTCAGAAAAGGGAGGCGCCCTTCTTACTGCTAACACAAGCGATAGTAAATCAAACAAGTAATTACAAAATGTACACGAAACTTACGAAGTGGGGGGGTGTGTTACATTCATCCTTCTCTCTTTTTTCAGAGAAGATGTTTACAATGCTTCACCGTTGGAAGTTCACAATTCTTGATAACCTTAAACTAACAACTAGCAGTAATACCAATACCTCTATCTCGTCAAAGCGAAGCGTAGAGATACCAGAAGTGATTCATAATAAACAAATAAAGTAAAAAGGGAAAGCTCACGAAGGCACAAAGTCGTTCCGTAGCTTTATCAATGTTGGATCTCTGCAGATGTACCGTTTGTCACATTAGAAGCACAAAGTCTTCTTAGACGCATCAATTCCTCGAACAGCATGAACGATTACAAGCACAAAGTCTTGTAGATCATCCAACAAAAGTATCAAAGAGCACGAACGATTACAAGCACAAAGTCTTGTAGATCCTTCGTCAAAAGTATCAAGAGTATGAATAATTACAAGCACAAAGTCTTGTAGATCATTCAACCCATGCAAGAGCATGACGATTACAAGCACAAAGTCTTGTAGATCATTCAACCAAATGATAAACAGAAATACAAATGCAATCTAAATAATAAATGTAACACAAAGTTTACATGAACTACTTAGAGTCCTTCAGATTCTTCAAGCTAATCACCACCAAATAAGATCAACTCACAAAAGTATTGAATCCAATGCAAAGTTTGGCTTGCAATCCTCTTCTTTATTAATCGAATTTCATTCACAAAGCATGAACGCAAAGTTTCATAAATTTGCTTAAAAAAGGGCAGCACTTCGTTGCAAAATAGTAAAGGATCATTTACAATGAAAATCCCTCACATTATATAGAAAGAGGGATGAGAAAAAGAAGGAAATAGATTGAGGAAATCAGGGAAAGTTAGGTGAACGATTATAGGAGATCTCACCTAACTTTGACCAAGGTCAAAGTGTAATTTGTTTTCAAAATATTACATCTTTGATCTTGGTGTAATTACAATTTACAAAAAGACATTCGAAAATGTCGAGAAATATTTACAAGATGCATAAAGGGATGCACCAGAAATTTCTAACACTAGAGAATAGGGGGCTGCTTCATGTTTCTTTGCATTGGGTGTGGAAGTCTTTAAATTTCCTCCTAGTCTCCTGCACGAACTTCTCATCTGGACCAACAGTGTAATCCACAATGGTGTGAATTCTCGTGATCGATCTCATGGCAGATGAGTGAACCTTCTTGCACTTGTCAAAATGCGTCTCCAGGTTGTCCAATGTGAGCCTTGTATCACAAATGATGTTCAGCGAAGCTTCTGAGAAGTCTGAACTGTCAATCAAATTCATGATGGCTTCCTTGAAGATCTGGGATATTTCTGTGGCCGGCAGGAAGATACGATTTTCCTCAAGAAGTTGACCAGGAAACTCTTTGATACCTTTTTCAAGAATGGCGCGATGCCCGTCGACTTCTTCCTGTACTTGGTGAAGATCTTCTGTAAGAGATTGAACCACTTGAATTTTGTGTTTCAGAGATTCTCTTACCTCAATGAAATTTTCTTTGTCAGGAATTACCCCGACCTCCACCAATTTGCTGAGCTTTACCTATTTCATTTTTGACCATGACAACATGGATTTTTCCATGTCTTTGCGCTCCTAGGAAAGTACACATTTTTCTTTATCAAGCTCTGTGGTGAGCTTGGCCAACAAGGTAGTTTTCTCATCTGCAGCTAATATAATCTGAGATCCGTGTTCGATGATCTTCTCAACAAAATCATACAACACCCTACCTTTGGAGGCGAACTTCTCAGCTTTCTTGATAGCTGGGTCTTCAATAACTACCACTATCAGTGGTTGTGCATTACTTGGAGAACCTGCAAGTCTCTTTACAATAGTGGCATAATGATCTGCCCTCTGTTTGTACATGTTACAAGCTTGCTCTACTTTATCCAGCCTTCCAGCTAAGATATCCAAAGTGACTTGCGCATCGGATTTTGCACTTTCATTGGTAACCTTGCGAAGCTGGACCTTTGTTACCGTGTAGTCTTCCATATTGACATCACCTTCTTCACTTGGTGGTATGCCAATTTCAGCATACTTGTGGCCAGACTTATCAAGGTTCAGCCTCGAGTATACCTTTTTCTTTTTCTTCCCTTTGGCTTTTGGAAGAATTATCTCTTCGAGGTCGAGCTCCTCTGGAGAAATCATTTGCTTTTTACGCTTCGACACTTGAGATATTAGCCAAGGAGGAAGAAAATAAGTGTGAACTTATGGATTTACTGTCAATTCAGTCGCCATTGCTACTTCTGAAGTTATTGTCACATCTAAACTTACCATAGCTATCGTGGCAATTGGAGAAGTGTTTGTCATCATTGCTCCTGTAGTTGACACATTGAGCTGATCACGCATTGACTCATTCATGAAACGATTGAATTCATTTTCAGAAGTGATGTCATACATTGGCGAAGACAAGCTAGGAATGGACGATGGAGGGCTTGATAGTATATCAGCCATATGGATGCTTATCCTTGAAGGAGTATCAAGCTGGGTGGATGCTGCAGGGATAGGGGATATCTCGACTGCAGGAATGCATGTGGTAGGAATAGGTGACGAGGGAACAGGAGGTGGAGGAGTTCTTGAATCTGGAGGGGTATGAGGAACATTTGAAGTCGGTGATGATGTTCTGGGAATTTCCTCAACTACATTCTCGGAGGAGAAGTCAGTTCTTTCTTGATCATGCCCGGGTTCCTGTTGATCACCCTCTTGTCTCTCTGATTCTGGTTCACCTTCAAAATCACCTTCAGATCCTCCTTTAGAATCTTCATCAGACTCTTGTCCACTTTCAGAAACCTCTTCTGCATCGGAGTCTGCTTCTGCTGAATCTTCATCTTCAGCGGATTGGTCACTTGACGTTTCTTCTTCATCGAAATCTATCTCCTCTAGAATAGGCTTTTTACCTTTAGAGTGAGATGGATTAGATTCTGTGATTACCATCTCTGGGATGGACTGAGTATCTTTCTTGCCAACAGTGAACTTGATCCTAGGACCTCTTCGTGAAGAAGTGGGAACGGCCGCAGATTTATTCTTGTCGCGGAGTTCTTGTTGTTGGCGAGCTTCTGCTTCGGATTGCTCTCCTTCTAAGCCTGTTCTAAAATTTTTTATTGCATAACCATGTTTATGTAACCATTCTTCTGTGTTGGCTAGGATTGGCCTCAACCTTTCTCTCATGCTGGTAACTTCTTTCCTAGACCATTGTATTGCAGGCAACGGCCTTTTAGCAATGCCTTGCTCATCATAGACATCATTCATGATATCACCTGGATCTTCAAAATCCTCTGGTAGGTCAGCAATACCAAGATCTCTGATTTGTTGGACAGTCAACCTGCAATAGTCCATTTTGCGAATGGCTTCTTCATCTCTGCAATCTGCCCAGATGTCCTCAAAATGGTACCTGTGTTGGTGACCCTTTTGCAACTTTTTTCTGACATCTCGGTAGTCGAAATCAAACCTATACCTGTAGGTTTTGATGGTCATGATATTCATTTCAGCATAAACAGACTTAGCTTTTTGTGCAGTTTGGATAGTATATTGGCCGATGGTCAGTGGGAACTTGAATCCACGCTTGTGGTTGCTTCTTCGTTCTTTTTGCACTGACATCAACTGTCTGCATGTTTCCATGAGAACCCACTTATCCGAAGGATAACGTGGTAGCATGTAGGGACAACCAGTGTAGCAGCCTACTCTCAAGTAAGTAAATGTTGGGAATTGGAGAAATATGCATCTAACTTTACTTACCACTTTATAAGCCTCATCAGATACTCTTCTTCTTTCTAGAGATGGATCAAAATTGAAGAGCGAAAGTGCAAAGAAAGCATCAGAGTGGTGAAAACTTTCCTTCAGCTCCAATTGATAGAAATATCTGTACACAGGCACCATCATCCAATTCCCTTTTGTAGATAGACCTGAGAATTGTCTCATTACGACCGCCGCGTACACCAGGTAAGAAGGTATGTAGAACTTCAATGTAGAAGGAGCATTGATCAACTGCTCGTGTATTTCATCACTGATTTGTTTGCCCCAGTCAATATGGACCTTCTGTCTTCTTATGATCCTGATGTATTCATACATCCAATCGTGAAAAGTGGATGATTCCGGCAAGCCTTTCACCCTGCTTAGAAATGTGATCATATCCTTGACGTCATCTTTGAAGTCACTTCTCAGGAGTCCTTTTGGCCATCTAGAAATAAATGATCTAGGCTTCTTTAACCATTGAGTGTTTATCAATTGTTTAGCTTTATTGGGATCAACATCAAAGATCTCCTGTGCTTTTGATATAGAAACGTCAATGTATTTCTCCATATGATGGACTTTGAAAACAATATCAAAGAAATCAGGGTCGAGTCTCAGAATCTCATGCCCGGAGGAATCGATCACACTTCTGCTTTCTCTGATGTAATGAGACGCCACCTAAAGAAAAAACTCGGTATTGTGCGCAGCTGTAGGGAACATTGCCACCAAATGAAGGTTGTTGTGTACGATTGCTCTCATTGAATCAGGAAGAGGCTTCATCTCTATTTGCTTTGTGAAGTCAACCAAGTCTTGATGACCAACCTCTGTGTCTTTTATCTCTTCGACCTTGGAGAGCACTATAGTCAGCAGATAGACACCTTGATATTTGTACTTCATCTTGCCTCTTGCTTTTGAAGAAGACAGAGGCTTACTAGCAGTCATCAAAAAGAACTGGAACTCTAATCACTCTTGACTTGATGATCTTTGAAAAGAGATTGCAATTCGTTTAGCCAGAACAAACATTAATTGTTAGGAAAAATAGGATAGCGCAAAATGAGCACGAGGATGGGAAAGCATGGAGTGGATGACGATGCACGCAAAAGGATGCACAAAGATGAAGGGACAAGGCTCAGGTGTGCACTGGTCGAAAATGAAACTCATTCAAAAAAGATTGGTGAAAACTTGGAAAAAGTGTAAGGGCGCCAAAATTCAGCGCCCTTACATCTTAGGAAATTGACTTTTGATGCAAGGGCGCTAAATTTTAGCACCCTTACATCTTTCAGTGTTAGGAAATTTTTGATGTGTTCAAAATGTCACAGCGCTGAAATTCAACACTTCAACATTTTTTGGCAATTTTGAAAAGTAGATGTAGGGATGTATGACGATGGCGCTTGTGCTTGGCAAATGTATTTTCTTGTAACATGAAAGCTTTGAAGACAATTTTATTTGCCTTTGGATAGGGTTGCAATTCATCATTATGATATACGCACTCAATTGCTAAAGAAACTTTCAAATAGAAACCCTCTTTGAGATCTCAAAGTTCGCATCAAAATGAATGGAGAGAGTGACATGAATAACGTGATTGACAATACAAAAATGTTGGAAAGAAAGCAAGGAGAAAGTATTTGAAAAAGAAATGCAAGGATTTGCATTGTGTGCGGGTAAGAAGAAGAATACGCGTATGGAGAAGAATGCGAATATGGAGAAAAACACGAATGGAGAAGAACAAAACACGTAGGGTAAAACAAATACAGAGCTAAAACTCATATGAAAAGCATTAGATCATATACAAAAAAGAAAGAAGAAGACAAAGCAAAAGACTTACCAAGACCAAAACGTGAAGAGCGCTGAAGGAGAATGCAAAATCTAGAAAAACGTGTTTTGCAGTTGAAAAACACTTCGCCCAGCAAGAAGAAAAGAAAGCCAAAAGATGATAACAATGAAGAATGGCGAATTAAAACACCTTTAAGTGAAAAGGAAAATTAAAAACCTAACTCAAGTCGAGCAATAAATTTAGGCACGAAAAGTGGCACGATTGACGAAAAATGCGAAATCATGAAGAAACGTGCCAAAGCCATAAAAAAGTCTAAGTGGCGAAGAAAAGTGTAATGGCGCTAAAATTTAGCGCCATTGCACGTTTTAGAAATTTCACTGTATGTAGGGGCGCTAAATTTTAGCGCCCTTGCATTTTCCAGACTAAGCCAATTTTGTGTTCAGGGCAGGAGCACACTTTTTCAGTGCCACTGCATTTTTCGTAATTCACTAAGTACGAATAGTGAAACTTCGCGAAAGATCTCGTTTCGAAGGTCTTCGCGAGGCGAACATGGGGGAATGCTCAAATTGACTATTCGAGGCTTAGGAACGCATTTCAAGGTGCCTTGAAAATCACTTCGTTATGCGTACTTGAACTTCACGAATCCTAGGAAACAGACAAGTTTCGTAGGGGGGTATCCGTGGAACGAGCACTGCTAGATTCTGTGATAACAAGTCCTAATACATGTAGCATGTAGTCGGCTCAACCTCAAATCATATGTGGTAACATAGGAGTGAAGAAATGGTATGTGCTCATAAAATCAACTAGACCTCAATTACCTTCACACGCTTCCTCTAGCTAGCACACATTTCCTTTAGCTGGCACAAACATCCAAACATTTACATAGTCAACTAGTAAAATATAGTCTTCAATCTGGCACTTCTAGAAAACTCATTTATAACTTAAATATTCAGAAACATGGATTTAACATACTTATTTCTTAGCTCCACTTGTCCCCCAAAGCACAATTCCAAACAATTAATTGTGGTAGAATATCGTGCAAATACTATCGTTGAGGAACAATCCTCAAAAAATCTAGCACAATCTATCTTCCATAATTCTATAAATGTAGTAGGCACTTAGAAATTGTTGAGTTCGATAAAATTCCTAATTTTTTTAGGAATAATCAATCAAGAGAGCTTCTAAAATACTAATTCATTGAACTCTTTTTATAGAGATTGAACTCTTTTTGTGGAGCTTCAATGGCATTAATTACAAAATTTCTAAATGACTAAGACAAGATTTGAGAGTGCACCAACCATTCAATTTACTTCCATAGTCCTCTTATTTGTGGAGAAACAGGTTGCAGTACTGCTACTTCAATTATGCAACTTTGGCATTAATGATAACAATTTGATTAAGATATTTCTAATAAATTCTCAAATACCTTAGACCTTAGACCTCTGACATCAATGACAATATTTACAAAAAATCGAACAATATTGACAATATTTGCAATATTGCAACAATCTCCATCACAAAGCAAATAATCAGCCCTTGACATCAGTGATAACAAGAATATTTCTAACAATTTCCCCTTTGTCATTGATGACAACACTTAACATTAAATGATCTAAATATCTAGTTGAAACTAAATTTAAATCTCCCCCTTTATGCATCTCTATACTGAATGTACCCCAAGACTATGGCTAACATCTTTCATAGTTACAATTTTTTCCCAAATAGGTTCTCTAAAAAGCAAGGAAAGATCAGGTTCAGAGTTAGAGAAATTTTTTACTAGGTTTCAATCGTTTAGATGGCCAAAACGACTGAAACAAGAAAATTATAATTCATAAAAAATATTTAAAAAGGTCAAATGGCTTAGAAAACCCTCACCTATTAGTGGTTAAGATGATTCACTCTCTATTTTTTTGTATGGGAATGAGGTCGCCCCTACATAGGACCAGACCGCCCTAGCAATCTTAGGAGAAATTTTGTGTTTTTGAAATTTTAGGCCTATCAAACTAGGCCACCCCTACTTTATCAAGCCGCCCCTACTTCTACCAGGTTTCCCCAATAGTGTTAAGAACTTTTTTGAGGTCCTGGGTTCAAATAAGTGCATGATAGGTTCGCCTAGGTGCAGAAATAGGTTGTCCAACTGTGAACTTGCATAGTTAAGTTCATTTTAAGCACCAAAATAAATTTTCCTATGTTTGAATTAACACTTAACATCATAATGAGAATAATTTGCAAGATTTTGTGTCTGGTATCATATGTTCTTTTCATTTACAATTTATAATTCATCATTGAATAGAGGTTTCAAACAATATTTTTATAATATAACGAATAAAATACATGAATATGTTTATGTATAAATTGAAGGAACATAGTACCATGGATTTCCTTGATCCACAAACCTCTGATCCTGAATAGTGGTTCCACACCTTTCGACCATGTGACATCCGTAGGCTCACCCCACCATGTTAGGAGATAGTCACAAGGCCCAAACACTCACACACACAATACATAAGGGGGAAAGGTTTATTCACTCACACAATACATGGAGTATACAAAGTATACAATGATGCAATGAAACCAATATCAACATAGCAATGATAAACCATATCTCCTTGGGTGCTACTCAAATCTACTCTAGGACTAGATGTTAATGAGCTAGTTAGGGAGTGTCATCACGATGCTCAAAGGGATGGAATCACATGGAATCTAGTACTCTCATTGTACTGATGAGGATACTTGAACTTGTAATACCCAAGCTCCTAGAGTTGGCATACCTTCCCAATCATCCTTAGCCTTTACAAGCACTCAAGGCATGGAAGAGGATCCATTATCTTGATTAATTTTATTACCTTGGTTTTATTAGTTATCACTTGATTAAATGACTCCCCACCTATGATCACCCTACTTGCCACTTTGAGCCAAGGACACATTGGGAGCCACCCCTCTAACCCTCTCTAAGACCTAATTCCTAAGCTCATCACACCCTCCAACGAGTGTGGCACAAAAACCAATGTATAAATTCAACTTTCTCAAAATTCCATGAAACTTTCACACAATGCATAACATCTCATTTCACAAGGTTCCATCTTTTTAAAACATTTAAATTCCATCATTTTCATTTAAAATTTTCAAATTTTCTCATTTTTCAACAACGTAAAATCCAACAATTTTCTAATTCCACCATGAATATTCATCAAAAATTTTAAATTCTAAGAATACCTTTTTGGTGCAAATATTCTCAACACCCCATTTAAGCTATAATTTTAACATTTTCATCATTTTATTAAAAATTGGGCATGGCAACCCCATATTTTTGAAAATTATCAATTTTTAATTAAAAAATAATTTCTACAATGCAATTTACAAAACAAAAAGAGATGGGAGGATTATACACTCCCTCAATCCATTTCATAACATAAAATTTGTAGGAAAGAGCTTAAATCAATTTAAACAAGATGATACCTCAAATTTTCTCCAAATTTGTGTTGAGAAAATGTGTCTCAACCTTGCAATTACATAAGGTACTATTCAACCGATGACAACAGGGAGGCATGGGGGGGTGTTGTGACATTTTTCACACATCGCCCCATTGCAAATGGGGACCCCCTAATTTTGGCTTTGCTTTTGGTTTGACGTCGGTCGTTTTGGTTTCTCTCTTTTCTACTGTCTGTCTTTCCGGAATTGTGCCCGTCATTGAGTTTAAACTTGAAATTTTGGCCAAGTCTAAAAAATTAGGGTTTTGAATTTTCCAACCAACCTAAAGTCAAATGAGATGAATAAATTGAAAATTGAGACTAACACTGTTGTTAGTATGCTTCCAGCAGGTTTCCACTGAAATTTCGTCAGATTCTGAGTACTTACTATTTTTAGTAAGCGTGCAATTACAGGCAATCCTTCAACATTTCTGAGATTCCGACAGTCACGCTGCATCCAGAGCACATCAGGCTACACACAGGTTAAATTTGAACTAAAACGAACGACTTGCTATTTTTAGCAGTCCGACTTTCAGAGCAAATTCCAGGGTCCGCATGTTACATTTTCTGATGCATGTCCGGATATTCTTTCTGGGTTTTTCGAGACCTTCGCAGTGATGTGACATGCAAAGTAGGATGACGACTTTTAGCATTGAGCCTTTGGAGGCTGATATTAGGGTTTGCATGCAGACTTTTTCAGCGCATGTCGGCATATTCTTTTTGGGTTTTCCAAGAGCTTCGCGACAGTGTAACATGCAAATGGAGCTGACCACCTTTCAGAAACTTACTATTTTTAGCCAGTGCTTGCATGTTGGAGATTTTTCTGGGTTTTTCAAGATTTTTCGGGCAGTATGACATGGAAGATCATCCGGCAGCCGGTCGGTCACTTTTCCAGCCGTTTTCTATTTTTAGCAGGTACCACTTGGGCAGCAGCTCGACACTTCAGAACTGCAAACTGACTAGCATGCAACTAAAATGAGGTCAAACGGAGCTCATCTGAGCAACATGCACAAAATTAGGGTTTCAAGCTTCCGCGCTAAAAATGAGGAGTCAGAGGTCAAAATGTGCAAGACTGAGGTATCCATCATGATCAGCATCTTTCAGAGAGTCTGCTGGTAAAATTTGAAGGCAATAAGAGAACCTGCTATTTTTAGTAAGGCATTTTGGACAAGGGCTATAAATAGAAAGTTGGTCTCGGCGCAGCGCCAACGGGCAAATTCACCAACAAAGGGTACACTGTCCAAATTTCAAAGCAAACGAAGCAAAGGAAGCCTCAGAAACGAGCACTTACTATAAATAGTAAGTCACTTCAGAAGCAGCTATAATTGGCAGGTTGGCACCAAATCTCAGCGAGCACAAATCAAGCACGTGATAAGAGTCTTTGGCGCAAATTTCGGGACAAACGGAGTTGTAGAAGATGAAGAATCAGATGATTGCTATTTTTAGCAGGTCAATTAGGGTTTCCTAAAATCAAGGGCGGTACACAACAGTTAAGCAAAGGTAGTGTCCAGTCACAATCCATACACTTCAGGCATTTAGTACGCAAAATTTGAAGACATTTTGAGTAATTACTATTTTTAGTAAGTTGCTATAAATAGCAGGTGCAGGCAGGCATCAGGCCCCGACAGCACAATCACACCCCGAAATTGGAACAAGGCGAAATCAGGCCTTTCAGGGATCAGAAGTCAATTCAAAACATGAAATTTGAAGAACTTTCTAAAAATAGCAAATTAGGGCAAGCACGATCAAGTCACTCCAAATTTGGCAAATGGCATAAAATTCATTGAAATTGATAAATTTTCAAGTCCAGCATCAAAGCTTGCTTTAAAATGCCAAAGACATATCAAAATCTTGAAGTGTTTGAAGAATGGAAGTTCACCCTCCTAAATGCGCCCTCAAGCTGGTAGGAGTATTGAAATTTTCTAAGTCATACAAACTGGAAGTTCCACCTGCCATTTGCGCCTTTGACTGGAAGGGTGAGCTGGAAGGGAATTTAAGTGTGAAAGCTTAAATTGAAAGAAGACCCCATGATTTGCACCTTAAGGGAGGGAACTTAAAAAAAAAAATATTCTAAGGCATGGGAGCTGAAAAGCGTGCTCCACTTCAAATTAAAAGCTCTACATGAAAGTTCAATATGTTAAATGCGCCCAAGCTGCTGGAGGAGTGGAGATTCTACCAAGGTGTAAAATTTTTCTAAGTGTTGATAAAATGAAACCTCAAGGTGGTAGGTGTGCCTGAATTAAAGTAGAGGAATAAAAATTTCTAAAAAGTGAAAATTGAAAGGAGACCCTTCCAATTGCGCCTAGAGCTAGGAGTGAATATTTTGAAAATTTTCCAAGGTAAGAAACTCCAAAGGCAAGTCAAAGCTGGAAGCTCCACTTGTAAAATGCGCCTGAAGAGTGAGTTGAAAAGTTGCTAAGTGTGAAAAATAAAAGCTAAGCATGCTATATGCGCCCAAAGGCCTTGAAAGGAATATTAAGCCACGAGACTGGAATCACACCCTGCCATTTGCGCCTAAGGCATAAATGAAAGTTCACACATGCATATGCGCCTAAATGTGTAAAGGTGCTGAAAGTGAAATTTTTTTCTAAGTGTCAAAATAGAAGTTCCATGTACTATTTGCGCCTTGAAGGAGGATAGGACAAATGCGCCCAAAGTGGACTTAGAGATTGCTAATTGCTAAAGTGAAAGTTGACCCTATAGTTTGCGCCTTGAAAGAGAAAATGAGAAAAATATTCTAAGTCTCAAAAAGTGAAGGCTCCAGGGGTTAAATGCGCTAGCCTTGAGATGAGTTAAGAAAGTTTTCTAAGGCGTAGTAAATTGAAAGAGGACCCCATCATATGCGCCCAACCAAGATAAAGCAATCAAAGATTTTCTAAGGCATTGAAAGTCAGAGCTTCAGCACTCATATGCGCCCAAGTAAGAAGAGAATAATATGTGGGCCAAGAAATTTTCTAATGAAAGCATATGGTGCCAAATGCGCCTAGCTTATGGAGTGGAATTGGTAAATTTTCTAAGGCAACAAAAGTAGAAGCTCCCTACCTCATTTGCACCCAGGGAGAGAGGAAAGGGGGCCCATGCGTGCCTAACTCAAGGGTTGAGATTGGATAGATTCTAAGGCGTGTAATTCAAAACTGAAAGTTACTACTCTCAAATGCGCCTTGATGAGAAAGGGGGGGGGTTTTGAAAAATATTTCCAAGGCAGGCAAGCTGAAAGTTAGATTCTTATGTGCGCCCAGCTGTAAGAGAAATATTTGAAATTTCTTTAAGGCATCGAAATCAAAGTGAGAAGGGAAATTTAATATCTTAAGGACCATCATATGCGCCTTGATCTTGAGAAGAAGCAAGAAAACGCCTAAGTGTTGAGAATTTGAAAGTATAAGACTCCAGGTGCGCCCTTGCTGGAATAATGTTGGAAATTCAAAGCTTGAAGAGTAAAATGCGCTTTCTCTTGGAGACAAACTTGAATTTATTTTATGGTGTATAAACTTCAAGCTACCTACCCCATTTGCGCCTTAGCTTAGAAGGGTCTAAATGCGCCCTTGGTATTGGATCTGAAAATTCTCTAAGTGTTATGAATTGGAAGTGGAAGGGCTGAAATGCGCCTAGACTTGGAAAGGGGCATTAAAAATATTCTAAGGCACTCAAACTGAAAGTGAGGGTGGTCAAATGCGCCTTGGCTTGGAGGAAAAGTTGGAAATTTTCTAAGTGTAAAAATGTTAAAGTTGAGAGGTCTAAATGCGCCCTTGGAAAAGGATGAAAACGAGTTGGTAAATTTGATCAAGTAATGGAAAATGAGACTTCAAGGGGGCTAAATACGCCTAAGTCATCGGAGGTGGAGGTGAATTTTCCTAAGGAAGTGAAAGTTGAAGTCCACCATGTTGAATGTGCCTAGCTTAAAGGGGGTATTATTAAAGTTGGAAGGCAATTAAAATGGAAGCTCTACCATGAATTGCGCCCAGGATGGGAAAAAGTCAAGAGTATTTTCTAAGTGTTTGCAGACGGCAGGACAAAACTTAAATGCGCCTAAGCTAGTGATGAAATGATGGAATATTTTTCTAAGTATAAATATTTAAATCCCATCTCTAGAAGAAAATATGCCTAAGTCTGAAGGAGGAGATAAAATTTTCCCGAAGCACGAATAAATTGCCAGTGATGAAGTCAGAGAACGCCAGCCACACAGGTTGATAAAAAAATTCAAGTCAGAGCAACAAGAATATTCACAGGAATGAAGAAATGAAATAAATTTGTTGAAAATTATTTTTCCAAGGTTCAAAATTCAAAAAACTAAATGAACCCGTTCGTTGGGTACCCATGGATTCGACGCATTCTGGAGGAAGTTTTCTTTTGGGTATTGAGGATTATCGATGAGGAGTTGATTTTAAAGTCTTCCATGCTTCGCTGCGGCCTTCCGGATGAGGATTTCAAGTGGGCACTAGGTTGATGAGTTTTCCTAAGGGAAATTGAAAACTTTCTAAGGCAAATGTGAAGAAGATGTGTTTTCAAGGTAAAATTCTCCAGATGATGAATTTGAAAGGAACTGCCTAGGTGTATTTTCCCAAGCTCTTCGTGGGGATAGTTTTCTTGAGCCAGAGTTGAGTAAAATCAAGGTTGTCAGAACTCCAGCAGGTGAAATGAATTTCTTGAAGATGCAGTTGAAGTTGATATTGTCAAAGATGATACGTCACGAAGGAGGTGGAAGTTGGCTAACGGAGGCGATGAACGCTTGGAGCGTGAAAATCCCGGTAAGTAAGTTGAAAATTATATTATGAAGTATTCTAATACTCTTCCCCTTGCTTGTTTTGTAGGAGGAACGTCGAGGCCAAACGATGATGACTTAGTGTGATGATTTAAGCGATCCAAGATGATATTTCAACCTCGAAGGAAGAAAGTTGCAAGAAATTGGCTAAGTGTTAGCTCAAGTGGAAGAAGTCAAAGAGCAAAAGTCAAGAAGGAAGATCAAGGACAGTTTGAACGCGTCTGTAAAAGGGAATCTTCTAGAAGGAATAATGGACATTATGGCTCATTTATTACCCCACTCTCTTTTGTGGCGATTTTTAGGGCAAATCATGTTTAGGGCTGAGGTGGCACGATTCTGGCCACTCTATTAATTGTAACCCTAGCCGTCTTTTGGGACTTGGCTAGCTATATAAAGGGGGAGTCCCCCTCATTTGTAATCTCATTAGACATAGAGGTAGAAGTTAAACAGTTGGAGTAGAGAGACAACTAGGTGATAGCTTAGAGTAGCTTAGTATAGGTTGATAGTGTAGTTTGAAGAAGAGGGAAAGTTTTCCCTTTGAAAACTTTGTAAGAAATTGTTGTGTAACACTCTTCATGATAATAGATCTTTTCATTGATGATGGAATTCGTCTTGTCATGAATAGCTAGCAAGGTTTCTTCGTCCTTCTGATTCAAATGGTAGCATAAAATAGTTCGGATTAGAATAAGTTTCATTTCATGCAAGTAGAAGGTAGTAATTGTGGAATGTGGTGTTTGATCTAAGCAACTTCGTCTATCCATACCACTAGTGTATTTGCTGATGGTGAATGCGCCTTGTGTGGTCAACTGGAATATCATGTACTTAACTTCAATCACAGTTTGAATAATGGTATGTGTCGTTGTGATGGTATCTTTATGTCAAGTGGTGGTTTGAACATCTCTAGTCATCTCCCTTGAAGATTGCACCGACTCCGTGGAAGCTGTCCGATGCGAGGAAAAGCGAAGTCCGGTTGAAGTTTGCTGAAGTTGAGCTCCATATCCCACACCTTAGAATAGATTTAGACTTTCTAAACCTTACCCCATTTCAATTCAGTACTTTCTGGTTAGAATAGGAAGCTCGCGCTTCATAGACAAATCTTTTGAGCATTTGAATTCCTTTCTCCGCTGCCGAACAATTCCGTAAGTCCCCTTGAAATACCAGCAAATCACATCGAGCCAAACTGAGCCTATTTGCACTGAAAGAACCTTGGAGTTGAACGCACGAACTTTCTAGCAATCTTAGCGTGTGTAATACTTTGATCAAGAGAGAATAGGGAAGCCGTTGGCAACTTTATTTTGCGTTGGTGCGGTCACGAAAAACATATCAACAGGGGGTCTGCTCCCCACAAGGGGTTTGGCGAAAGGAAAATTTTATTTATATTTTATTACTGTAAATTTGGACCGTTCATCATTATGTCTCATATCCGATGACCGATGTTTTATTAGCTTGACTTGCCTTAGAAGGAAACCCTATTTTGTGAGGGCATTGTCTTACGGTTGTGTATTTGCAATGTATTCTGAGAGTTTGATAGCGGCTATGTTTCCTTTGGATCTCTGAGTGGTGATACTCTTGTGAGAAGCTTGCTTTGCAAGTATATTGTAATCTTTGTGATTTTTGAATAATATATTGGGTGACTTTTGGAGTGTGGGGTTTTTCTCTCGAAAGGGATTTCCCCATGTAAATCATTGTGTTGTGGTATGCATGATATTTATGCTTATTCTGTTTATGTTTCTGTAATTGTTAAAGATCTATAAAAGTTTGCACTATTCTCCTCTCAAGGTTTGTGTAGGAAGTTGTTCCACTACCTTAGCTTCCTTACAATTTGGAATGTAACACGCTCAAAAAATGCCAAACGATAGCTCATGAAAACCAACACACAAATTCCCTTCCCAATTCTTATCCCAATTAATTTGACCTCGTTGAATTTGGATGATAAATGTACTCCCAATCAACAATTTACTATTTTTCTCAAATAAAGTTTCTCTCTTCTTTTTTCCTCTCACAAAAATAACATAAAATGAAAATAAAAGCCCTTTCTCCCTTTTTACCCATTTTCAAAACCAATAAAATATTAATTAGAATTCCTTTTCCTCATTTCTTAATTCAATTCCCTCAAATATTCCCACAATTCAATTAATCAATTTAATTCATTTGCTAAAACATATTTAGCATATAAATAAGGTCCATTAAAACACACATATTCATTAGACTTCCACAATATTATTATGACATCTAGAATCATACTAAATTTTTCTAACATGGTAAGATAATTGTAAATCACACTCGAATCGAGTATGACAGCTAAGGCTAGCAAATTGGCCATTGTGACATCTCCCATATAACCACCATCAGGGAATAACTTAGACCTATGAAGCTAGGTGGAAAATTTCCCTGTACTTGTATCCACTCAACAAATGTCAAGTGTACTTGTGTACATACATACATACATACATACATACATACATACACACACACACACATATATATGTACATACATACATACATACATACATACATATATATATATGTATGTATGTATGCATATGTATGTATGTATATATCATATCCGAAGCACACACAATCCTCAAATGGGGTATACAACATAATCACAAATTACTCATCCATACATACATGTGCATAATCATCAAGATAAAATAGCACAATCCATCATAATAATTCCATAATATAACTATATCGATGGATGCATCTGAAACTGATGCCAATACAAAATAATGATGCTACGAATAATCCTAAATCAAATATATGAGTATAAGAATATGATCAAAGCCAAAATATGTACAAAATATTGCAAACGTGAGAGGCACTACACATCTCAAGGAATATCGTGAAATAGAAGGATAGAAAAACAAGGATTAACAGGTAGAAAGGAATTGGGAATTGGAACCAAAGGTTCTAGATTTTGATTGGGGCCCAAAGTCATCAAGGAATTTTTTTATTATAAACATCCTTTGGGCCAAGAACAAAATGATCAATCTCCTCAAAATTTGACAAACTCCCAATAGGTCTAAAAACATTTTGTCAAAGTTTTGGAGGTTTAAGGAATTTTCTAACCTTTGAAACTTTAATTTATTCCACCATGTCAACACTCCAAAGGTTCTAAGAACTCACGAAACTATGAAATTCAACTTCATATAATTGTATCCAAGGAAGTTTTCAATGTTCCAAAGATTATAAGAATATCAAAACCTCTGACATCTTATCCCTTTCAACCTATGAACATTTTAGAGGTAGAAAAACTAGTGAACCTCTTACATGGTCTTTTTGGATCATTAGAGAGTTAGAGAACTAAGTAACTTGCTAGTGTATCCTTTAAAAGGATGAATTATTCTTTGATCCTAAAACATGCAAAAGGATAGGATGCTAGGGATCATAGATCGGGGACACTTCATGCTTCAAGCTAAAAGTAGACAAATAGGTAGATCTCCACATCTTTGACTCTAAAAGAATGTTTAAGGAAATATATAAAGCAGTCAAGGATCAAGTGTCGGATATTGTGGTTGTCATTGATGTCAACACTATTAGAATTGAGGTGTTGAAGGCTATATATGTCAAGGATATTGAGAAAATTGTTAAAGAAAGTGTTGCAAGTTCCCAGTGGAACAATGAAGGTCATGACGGTGTTTTGCTTAGTACGTTGAAGATCAGTCGTTGTGGATTAAAGGGTTTATTGCTAAGTGTATCTAGTTTATCCACCGAAAGTTTTAGAGGTTTGCGTGAATATTTGCTCGTGTTATGAACAGTTGTGTTTTGATAGTTTTTCTGTGGTTTCAGTTTGTGTTCCTGATTGAAGATTGGAGTGATTCTAGTAATCTCAGTTGCTGTGGATGTTTCTCTGTTGGTTATTGATGCTCGTGGATGCTTCTAGATCATGCTCTATCTTTGCTGCACATCCACATTGATCAATGTGCTCGTAGTCAATGATTTTTCTCTTGTGTGTTCGAGTTTTTGTGTTCTTGCTTGACATGGTGGTTGTAGTGTGTTGTGGATCCTTGAAGATTGAAATTTGAATGTTTGGCATGCTCGAGGATGTTGTTTTGGGTCACAACATAATATTGGCTGATGATGTTTGATTCGCATTGAAAATTTATTTGTAAATTTGGGCCGACATTGTATGTATGTTTTATATTTTCATATTTCTTCTAGCCGACAAAGTTGTTGATGTAATTCAATGTTGTGGATATATAAGAGTGATTGTTTGAGCAAAGTAAAGTGTGCATAAGTGTGAATGTATGCCATAGAACTTACTGCAAATGTGCGAATAATGTTCTAATCATTCGATTGCAGAGCAGAGTGTGAAGAAGTTTGAGCGAAGTGTGAAGGAGTGTTTCTGTGCTTAATTGGAATTGTAATTAGGCTTTTGTAGAAGCTATTTTCTCAGTTCATACCTTGCGGATCTAATCCGAATTTCTGTAAGACAGTGTTTCTTCTCTGGGCAGTGATGCCTCTTGTATTTGAGCAGTGATCTCTAGGAAGTGTACCTGAATGCATGTGAATTCCCATTATTATTCTTATACTTTTAACATGGTATAATATTGTGGATTGACATCCAACATGGTTTTTCTCCTAACAAGGTTTCCACATAAAAATCTTGATGTTCTTTGTGTTTTTGATGTGTTGATTGTTTATGATTTATTGTTCATTCATTAGATCCGAGATTAAATTAAGTATGAAAAGTTCGAATATTATGTGACAAATGATTCACCCCCCCTCTCAGTTGTCTGTCCTTGTTTTTCCAACATCAAGAATATGCCTTAACTCTTACCTCAAAGTATTCAGGTAACCTGGATAAGTTTGAACTCTTGATCTTGATAAGGAAATACAATTAAAAGTGTTTTGGATTTGGAGTTAGGGATGCCTCATACCTTGTACTAAATTATAAGTATTTAAACATCTTTAACTTTGACAAATAATATAAAAGGAAAATGTCAAAAGTGATGAATTAGGGATACCAAGAAAATATACTTGGGTAAAGGGATTGCTAAAAATATGGCTTTGAAAAGTAACTTAGTATACAAGTCAAGGAGCCAAATTTTAGATAGAAAGAATTCCAATAAGATAAATTTTGATACTCCAACAAATTAAACTTGAGTATTTTTATTATCCATTTTTACTTATGAAAAAATGAGGGGGATATGGCAAGGACTTAGATTTTTTCATAATCAAATTTAGTCATAAATGGGGCTTTGGGTTGTGTGAGGGGAGGTAGGGATGAATAGTGCAAAAAAATAGGAGTTTCAAAGTTCATAGATTAAGGGTTAGGGATAACCCTTACAAGGTACCCAAACTTGTGGTTCAACGAAGTACCATAGTGAAAAATGTTAAGATCAAGGTTGACTCATAACTCATGTAGAAGTACCACTTTATAGATATCTCTACTTTTCTAACTCTAATAAAAATATATAGAAGGAAAAATAAAAACTCAAGGATCAAGGATATCAAGGAAAAGACACCTAAGTAAATGGATGAAAAAAAATCTAGATCCAAAACACAATTTAGTGTGAAGGATTTGGGAGTTAGTGTTATAATTAAAGGAATTCTAGTAAGATGAATTTTTATATTTGTTGGCCTTGTTTTGGAACCACCATTTTGAGCATAAGTATCTTCAATATCTTATCCAAGATTAGTTTTTCTTGATTTCAAAATAAAAGTGGCCACTTAAGACATCGTTTTGGTCCCCCATTTCTATGCGAGTGATCCCACAATAGTGGTTTACACTTTTTGAGAGATCTTGATTTTTGCTGAAATCACGTAGTCTTAGAAAATATAATGATTTAAGCCTTGAAAAGCTCTATTTAAATGATTCCAATTGAAGAGGGTTTGATCAAACCACCCTAGATCAAAGCCCCTTGGATAGAACCCCGCTAGTTTTAAACCATACCTATAACAGAGTCTCCTTTACACCTATCAAAATGCTGATAAAAAACCACTTTTGATTTACCTTTTGGGGGATCAAATGAATTCATTTAAATTTTTTTTTTTGTAAGTATGCAGTCCTTATTAAAAGCTTCCTAAAAAGTATAATTTTAAATAAATTTAATTTGATTATTAAATTATTTTTTATTTCTTGTGAATATAGGTTTTTCACCGAAAATCAAACTCTCTATTCTTCACATGTGGAAAAATAAAAAAAATAATCTGAAAAATATCTATGCACTAGATATTGATGTCCTTGATCCAACAAAAAAATAAAATTGAATTTCGATACATACAAAAAAAGTTATGTTTTAGCCAATAAATCATGTCTAAATTATAACTAGTTTGACTTTGAAACTTAATTAAGAAAAAAATTTCAATGAAATGCTATGAGACCAATTCCATGCACTAGATATCATAGTTATGAATCTAAATTCGAAAAATTAGAATTTTATGCTTCATAGAAAAAAAGTTGTGTTAGATAGTAACATCACTTTTAAAAAATGGTGTTTACTGTTAAAAACTAGTTTTCGAAGGATATGGAAAAAGAAGTGCAATCTGATTCCAAATTTTTTAAAAAATATATATTTAGAATATCTATAGACAAAATGTCACAAATCACTAGTTTGCATCATCTTCAAATTCCCCACGGTTTAGCCGCTATAGGTGCCCAAAAGTGAAGGTTTAGTTAAAAAATTCAGTTCAATGTCTAGTTTGGCCAAAAGTATTGTGTGATCACCCATGCACTTACCCTTTACTAGGCATACAACAAGGATTATCTAGTTTGGTGGCTTGTTTTGTTATTCTTTTTCCTTAAATAAACTAATCTACATTGTTCATCCTTGTTTCTCCTCACTCTTCTTGGTCATATTAGTCTCTTCCCTTCCCACTCTCTAAATGCCTCCAAATGAGTCAAGCCCATTAGTTTAAGTCCTTTTTTTCCTTAAACATGCACCCTTTCTACAAGTATTATTAATGACGATAGGGGGACAACATTCCTCCATAATGGCATAATGGATGCACCTCCCTTTCTCTTCACGAGGTTCCCATGCACATGCCTTGTCTCTTTGTCCCCTTCCATGGTATTTCTCATTCAAATTCCCTCTTTTAAAATGATTGTACGTAGTGTAGAGACCTAAAATTGACACACCATTTTAGCTAACCTAACAATTTTCTCTACAATTGTTTGAATAAACCCCTATTTATTTGATTGATTATTCAATTCTTATCCTATCATTAATTAATAAAATCATTATTCATCACTATTTATGTAAACTCTATTCCTAGCATTATTCATCTAATCATCTCCCTTCTGTAGACCAACCTTAGATAAACAAATCTAAATATTTGTTTATCTATTTCCCTCATCTTCATCTCAAAAGGAATAAATGCATATACCTTATTTATTTAATTATTTATTTTATCCACATTTCATTAAGTGGGCTAAAACCAATTAGCACACTAATCACCCACTTAAACATTCATAATCATGATTAGTCCATTCAAACCTTGCAAATCATCTAAAAGTGTACATAGGCATGGGTCTTTGTACACAAGGTATGGGTCTTTGTACATGTGATATGGATCTCAATACACATCACATGGGTCAAAAATTTGCCTATACCCTTACAGTACTCCAAAGTCCCCTTGGTCTAACAAGAGTTGGTATTGGTGAGATTTCTTTATGTTTTCATCAATATTTTACTAATCCTTATGCTTAATCAGAGTGTTGCATACATGTAAATAAGTAGGTTAACTTATTTTATCTTGTTTGTAGGCATTATAGCTATATGTGCAAATATAATATTATGACTTATTTTCCTCATTTACTTATTTTCATTTATTTATTGTCTTTTCAATTTTATTATTTTCTTTATTTGATTAAATTAGTACTATTATTTGTCATGATAGAAGCCTAAAGTATAGGAGTAAGTTTATGACGGTATGGTAATTAACACTCAAGTGTTGGGATAAAAAATGGATTATTAAAAAGAAATAGCTCCTTATAGAACATGTAGAGTGCATGTGAGTTTCGTCGATCACACATCTAATCCATAATGATCAAACATAATCATTGTAACAGTCACAAGTGCTTATATAGATACTTATAGTTGATCAATTCTCTAATTGAGATGTGACACTTAGGGCTGCAAGGGAAAAGTTGATTTGGCACCAAGATCACTCTTTCCAATCAAAACTACTGAGCCTTCATTGTTTGCATTCTTGTACTTGCAAGACCAACAAGTTCTGCACACACATTTCACCACAAGAGCATTAATATTCAATAGTAAATGATGTAATACATTGTTTAACTACACCATGCCATTATCTAGATTTTAAACTATTTAAATTATAACATTCTCAATTTAATCAATATGAATGACAAATAATCAAGAACAATTAATTATTAGACTAATAGATCATAACATTGACAAGTTAAATCATAGTAGGAGTACTTCTGGTTTTAACTGTGTATGTCTTTTTTGAATAGACATTTCAAATCACACTCACTGATCCATCATTTGGAAGAGGACATTGTATCACTAAGTGTGATTCAAAAAAGACACACACAGTTAAAACCAAAAGCACTCATACTTATTCATAGACTGGAAAACTGATACCTACTAATTTAAATCATAATAAACATCCAAATCAATCAAAACATTAATTTTTTTATCTGAATCAAAATTACATGAGACATCGGGCATTTAAAATATATATATATATATACCAAGGAGTTTGTGGGATGTGACACAACTCTATAAATTATTCACCATTGTCCCAATAACTAGCATTTGCTACCCATAGTCAGTAACACCATTAAGCTTGTATAGAGCAGCAAGAAGTTAAATTAAATTGTAATAAATATGTTAAAGGTAAAGCTAAAATTTTAATGGCACAATTGAGGACTGTCTTTCATCATCTTCGATGTGAGATGGGCAGATCGACAGTCCCCAAGGAGGAATGGGATGAAAGAATTTGCATTTTCTGCAACAAAGGGGTGGTTGAAACTGAATGACACTTCATCTTTGATTGTGTGGCATATGAGGATATTCCTATTCAGTTCAAAAGCATTTTGAAGGAGGGCAGTTTGAATGGGCTTTTCGAAGATGCAAGACTCTGCAAAACGACGAGTTTCTTGGTCAAGATACACAATAGAAAAGGCGACATCGAAAGAAACCTGAAAATGTATTAATGTTGTATTCCTTGGTCTCTTAAACCAATTGATTCATACCGGATGCTTTCATTTTCTTCATGTTTGGTTGAAGATGAAGTGATATAAATCAATGAATTCTTCCAATTGAAGGCTATCGCTACAATTCACTGGACTTTTGCTTCTCAGTACAAATCTCGAAACTTCTTCTGACAGTGGTATTCCGAACCTTTAGGAATCGACAGATTTCATCGACTGTAATGGCCCCATCTGAACAAGATAGACAATCTGATGCCTTATTGGGAAGGTTCAAGGCCATTGCAAGGAAGAAGGAAGGATTTACAGTAGAAAATGTGAAGGACTGCACAGTTTCTCCCTTTTGTATATTCGTACACATTTTTGAGATTATATTTTGTTATAAGATTTCTTCAAAGATAAGATTTGTTATAAGATTTGTTCGAAAAAGATAAGATTGAAAAATCAGAGTACTTAAGGTCTACAGTAACCTTGTTAAAATTCTTCTCTTCCTTTGAAACCGCTATTCACAATGATTCTTCCTTAGAAAAACAAACTATAGAACTTCCAATCCGATCCAACAGTGCATTTCAGATGATTCCGCTGCTTTGAATCATGCTATCTATTCAATATCTTTAAATCCCGGGATCGCACAATCTTTCTCCCCTTCAATTCCATCTGCTCTTACTAATGATGTCAACTGTCAAGTAACGCCTCCGCCAGCAAAACAACAGCTGGCCACTGGGGAAAAAAGAAAACGGTTTCTATGAACAAAATTTTCGTCAGAACAGTTACTGACACCGTATATTCTATGCGATGAATTTATTTAAAATAAAAAATTGTGATATTTGGAGGATCAAATATTTATGGTATTGAAGAACGATCAAGATTTTAGGGGAAAAAGAATATCATCTTAAAAATAACCTATCGACCCCCCTACTTGGGTAGTGCCTTCTTAAATGATTTAAGATCATATTCAAAACAAAATAAGTATTGACAGCACAAACATAAATAAAATGCCTGAAAAACGAAGAATCCAATGGTGGAGTCAGATGATCAGATTTGACATTACTGTTAAAAACTATTAGAAAAAATGCACAAGTTACATGTTTGCATAACAAAATCATAAAATTTACAAATGTTCATTGCAAATATTTATAAAACATTGTATTTCTTGTGAATAATCACATCAAATTTTCTTAGGAAAATAATTCCCTAAAACTAACAACTAACTATTAACTAATTTATTTGTATGTAAACCTTAATTTTCTAACAATTACAGTCATTGTATCTCTATGAATCTCTATGATTTTCAGAGCTTCTCTTATAGATGTTACAGTGATCTAAAACGAACATTCGTAATGGTAGCATCTCACAAAAAAATATGG
The DNA here is from genome assembly GCA_007258455.2 of Sequoia sempervirens. Classification (NCBI taxonomy): domain Eukaryota; kingdom Viridiplantae; phylum Streptophyta; class Pinopsida; order Cupressales; family Cupressaceae; genus Sequoia; species Sequoia sempervirens. Next base: position 304,801,593 of record VDFB02271358.1, read on the forward strand.
AATGAGAATACAAAAGAACCTCAGTTAAGGATAACAATGTCATTATAAAACCCAATTCTATAAATTTACATACATGGGTAATTCATATGAGCATCATTGCTTCATTCATTTTCACAGAATAGATCACTCACTTTATATCAAAGAGATGTTAGACATGCCTGTTACAAAAATTGGGAAACCAATAGAGCCTACAATTCCATATACAACTACATATCAGTTATTGGATTGTGTTGAAGAATGCAGGGGAAACAGAGGAAGCAACTCTGGTTCCCTCTTCACACTAACTGTTGAAGCCTCAGAACAGAACTTTTCCTTTTCCTCTTCCAAATATAAGGATTGAGTGCAGAATGTGGGAGTAGAATCATAACAATAACTTGATGGAGAATTAAATGGATCAGCAGGCCCAAGAGGAGTGATAGGGCTGGAAATCAGTGCTGGAAGAGTCATGGATGGCAACCCAGAATTATATCCTGGTAATCTTTTTGTATTATGATGATCATTCTGACCCAAATTAACCTCCAATTTTCTTTGGAATTTCCTTCTATCCTGGAGCTTGAAGGCTGATTTCTGAACACCCACTTGTATCCCACTCTTCACCAATGCAGAACAATTCCCACCTGATTTGATTCCTTCTGCCGGACTATCTTTCTTTGAATTTCTTGCAGGCCTGGTGACAGGAAGCTTTTTTCCCTCAGAATTCTCTGACACCCCAGTAAGCTTCTGCACAACCTCCATGAAGCAATGGCTGTCTGTCTCAACAAAAGTGTCTGGATGCACAGTCTGGTTGAACAATTTTGGCCACTCAGAATTTGCAGATCCCCATTGTTTGGGACCTGCAGGCATGTTTCCAGAATTTGACATACTTTCTCTCCTTGATAGAATCAATGGAAGGAATGAAACTCAGAATGAATTTGGCTAGCACCTGAGGATTCCTTAGATACTTTATAACATTGTATGCTGAAGAGGCAGCCCAATGCAATGAGTTAAAGAAGACGAGAGAGAATAATAATACATTTGAGAGAAGAATCCTAAGTCGTTTACTTAATGCCGAGGATTCCATCTGGTCAATAGATTGGAATTGATATAGTCAATCTTGTGGGTCCAAAAGGTATTGATTGAAGCATTGAATTCTTTGGGAGGAACAAGGAAATTTGTCTAAGACAATTAGAACTTTCGTAAAAACAATGTAGAAATTTCCTCATTGACCTGCAATGAAGCTTCTTGTTCAGTGCCACAGACAAAATCTTTGACTTGGGCAACTGATATTGAAAAATAAACTAAGGTCGCTTTTATTTTATTTTATTGGTAAAGTTGTTTGGTTCATGAATAATTTTATTGAGTTCCAAGGTCTGTAGTTTGACTTAATAAATACTCTATTTCTTCGCTTTAAAAAAAATATTTTATTAAAATTAAAAAACTAAGTTAAAAGGTCAATATTTTAACATAATAATTAAAGTTGGTGTTACTTTTGTGAATGAAAATGACATTGCTTTAAGTAAATAATTTAGGTTAGTTTAATAAAATATGTATAAATTAATTTAGATCAATTCATGTGATAGTTACGATTAAGAAATTTAGTTATAAATGTTTAGTTAGGAAATTAAATATGAAAGAGAAGAGTATTCAGCTTTAGAATTGATTATGAATATTTTTAATGTAATGTTGAACTTTGCTGCTCTAGATTATAAAAATAAGTAATCTAGAGATATGGCTTTTGTTTTGGATTTTGCTAGTGGTAATGATTGTTTGTGGGTCAATTCTATAGATCCGAGTCAATGGATATGATCTAGTATATCTTGTATTTCTACTCTTCAATTCACCTAAAATTTTACTCCTTGATAATGGTTGAGAGATGGGAATATTTAGAAATACCTTGGGCAAGCTATCTAAATATTAGGATTAAAGTCTGTTAGGTCAATCCCTTGGAAATGGTTGGCTCTAGATGACTATGGCAAAGGTTGGTAAACAATAAGCAAGCATGCAAATGTCCTAGAATGGGAATTGTGATGTTGATAGGTTCCTTTTAGAGCTCTAATAGAAGTGTTCCTATAATTAATGCTCTTTGTGTGTAAATGATTATTTAGTAAACTTTAAATGTCGCTAGGATGTGAATTAATGTCCAAATGAGTATCTTTAAATACTACATAGCAATAGTCACATGGAATCTATACCAAGTCGGTTCATGATGGGAAAGGAATGGGCAAGAGTTGGAAAATTTTGAAGTTGAACTTTGAAATTCAAGGGTCAGTTTGACATTGTGGAAAATTGATCACATACCATGGGATTGACCAAGGACAATGAAATAGTAATTCTAATGTGGGAATTGAATGTTTAGACATGGGGGATATGAATATCAAGTGCATGGAAACATGTGGAAATAGATGAGATAAGGTCAAGTCTATGAGAATGTGTGTAATGGGGACAAGTGAAGGATCAAGGAATGGGCCTAGTGCAAATCCACACAAGATTATGCCATTTATTGACATGTAATTATATTAGACCATTTTCTCAACATGGGCACCAAACTAAATGGGACTTGGCATAAGTATGTGAATTTCAACATTACATTTCGCCCCCACTTTGATATGCATGTGAATTCTAAAATGATCATGTATCTTAAAGTAAATGAGAATTCATAAGCATGCATGAAAGTAAATACTTAGGCCTAAAAGGGATAACACGTCCATATAAAGTAATGGACCTTGCTAAATTTCTCTTTGTGTTCATCATCCTTGGCATGCATGCTCCACATGAACAAAAAGTGATACAACTCATTACTATATGGCATATTAGATTTTACCATGTTATGTTATAAAACTCCTTCTAGATATAATGATGATTCCCTATGTAGCATGTATCACTACCTAGAAGAGTAGTCATAGAAACACTAGTAACAATATATGGCCTCCCCAATTGGTTGCATAATTGTGTGCAATGAATTGAGAAAGAGGAGAAAACAATGCATGAATGTAAATTTAATCTAAGGATAAGCACGTAAGCATACAAATAATGTAATGTAAATGTCAATAATAACTATGTAAGAAAATATTAAATGATAGGAATGAAGAGCATATAAACTAGATATATGTATCAAGTAAATAAGGTTTCCCCTAACATGGGAAAAATAAAAATGGTAGTGTGGCCCTAAATGGCCAAAATATTTGCATATACCATACATAGGATAGTAGGATGGGTACATGCCCCAAAGATGGCATGCAAGAGCATGAACCCACCAAGAGGTAAGGTAATAGGTCTCTAGTGGTATCATAAATCTAGGAATATATTCTCAAGATGAGATGGAGGAAGGCATAATTATCTCTAATCTAAAATTATAAGTGATGATATTATAGGAAATATTGGGAAAGGCAAGTTGGAGGAGCAAGGAAAGACAATGAAAGCACAAGTAGCATGGAGAGTGCATGATGATTTTGTTTAACGCCCGAAATACTAAGAGGGGGGGTGAATCAATATTCTTTTAATCCACTTAATCATTTAAACATCTAATACTCATAGCATACTCAATTTGCAGTAATGAAGGAAAGCATAAGAACATCCAATAACATCACATAACACATGAACACAAAAATTAGCTCACAATATATTATAACCAGTTATAGTATATTACAGAAGTGCTCACTGCAAGTGGACTCACTGTCCACTGAGAAGTAAAAGAGATAGAAGAGATTGTGGCTCACAACCAAATTTGAATTGTTACAATTGCATCTATCATATACATGAAATACAATTCCAATGAAGCTCATAATATAGACTCAAAACTCTTCATACTAATCTGAATTGATACTTTGCTCTATTCTACATTTTCTCTAGATTCACACAATTCACACCCATAGAATCATATCACAAGTCACCACCACACAAAATATCAAAAAGATCCTTCTTATATATCTGCTTCATCTAAAACATCAATTAGGTTGGCCTAATTAGATGTAATAAGAAAAATGTAACTTATCAGCTCAAGATCTATACACACATGCTTCATGCCAAGATTCAAACCTTATAACATTTCAAAATAGGTCGGCATGGACCTAAAATAGCACCCACATAATAGATCAATACATACTCAACCTCCGCAACACATCCAGCTCATTAGGTTAGCACCAGTAATGACTTAATAGCAATATTCATCAACTCTACATCCACAACCAAACATGTGGACCTCCAAACACTATTCCATTTGAAATAGACAATCAACTGACACCTATAAACAACTTCACAACTCTACAAAGTCAGATTCCAATCCACGAAGAAGTGTAGATTCACCAAAGCATATGCACTGCATTGGAAAATGCTTGTAATTGCCAAGTCAAACTTCTGTTACTCATAACTCCAAAACCAAAAACCAAAAAAAGATGAAACTCTAGAATAAGGATCTTTTATCAACCAACAAAATTATGTTAGAAGCACATAGAAAAATTGATACAAGAGCATCCAAGGTGTAAGAGCAATCTTGCATCACCCAAAAAAATGTTTCTTTTCAATAAGGGCTAAATTTGGCAAGGTTACTATTTTTAGTAAGTTTGCATTTATGTAGGGTTGGGCACAAAATTTTACACAGACCTCCAGAATGGTAAATTGAAGCCAATGATGAAGAAATCACTTCAATATCATTTGTCATTTGAGAGATATTAAAATTTCAATTTCTAAAAATCTTATCAAATTATTTGAAGTCAATTTTGAGCAACCTAGAGGCTCCAGATGGTCCTAAAAATTGGTAGAAAATGAAAGTAGTCTACTTAAACATACCACTTTTTGGGGGTTCTCCTTATCAAGAACTTTTTGAAAATGTGTTATAATTGAAAATCCGACGGTCAGATAAAAAGTTATGACCCCGCAAAGTTGTACTACCAAAATTGATAAAATTTAAAAATATCTTCTTGAGGAAGTTACACTTTCTAGAAGATTCTAGGGTGGTTACACCTTCCAAATAAAGGATGTGAATGGGGGTTACAGAGGGAGGGTAGAGCAGAGTGGATTGCAACTTTGATTTGTAGATTTGTAGATTTATGTAATCGGAGTGCCCATGTGATGGCAATTGCAATGTAATTTCATTTCCATTTCAGTGATAATAGAAAATATTTGCTTCCTTCTTGCATATTGTTTGTGCAATTCTTTATTGTTGTTGTGAGTTTTAGATTGTAAGGGGAGTACCCTTCATCAAAAAATCTTCATCACCAGACCAATGCAAACCCAAATATTGGATCCCATGTACACAAAATCACCTGAATTGACACTTAGTCAATTTCCACAATTATTGTCTTCACTAGATCAAACCTTCTTGCAAAATTGTCTTACATAATCATCCTCAAACATATTCAATCCATCCAAACTAGTCTGCACAATGTTCTTCATACTGGAATACAATGCTGACATCAATGAAAACATTGCAATGGGTAAGAGTTCACTTTGTGCTCATCCCAAATGGTCATGTTGCCAATAAGTTCATCAATGACATCTCCTTATTCCTCCAAAAATCTCCCCCTTTTTCACTGATGAAAATATGCCAAAATTATCTCCAAAATTATTCCCCCCCTTTGAAATCAAGGGAAAAGGGCTCATGCAATAGTCTTCTTGATATATCAGATCTCCCCCTGACAAGTATATTCATATATACAAACTAAAAAACTGAACTAACTCCCCCTAAGAGAGCTATAAACAATAACTAGTTCAAAAAATTACACCAGAAAATACTTTACACCATCCACATATGTACATTGGAGTTTGAAATAGTAAACTAAACAATGTATAGAAATAAAGAATTATTGTCAATTGGAGGAAGTTGACTCTTGGAGTTTTGCAAGATGAACTTGTCATTCTTGTTTGCCTTCATCCCCGATCCTCTAGGCTATGCCAAGTATTCTACACTGTTTCTCCAATTCCATTAGGAATTCTTCCCCTTCTTCTAGAGTTTTGGGTACTATATTAATATTTGTAGCTTTATTAGCACTTACTAGGGCACTAGAAATAGATGTGAACTTAGAGTTTACCAAGTCCCTGAGGTTCCTGAACTGCAAAATGATCTTTTCTTTTTGACCTTGTAGTTGGAAGTATTTCTCATGTAAGTCTTCTATGGCTGATCTTGTGCTTCCATCTAGGTCATGGGCCAAATCATATGCACTGAAAGCTCTATCTGTCTACGACTCAATTGAGTCCATTTCATCTTTAATGCTCTTTGTGGCTCTAGGCCACTTCATGCAAAACTAAAATAAGGCTTTGGCCTCAACCACACAAGCCTACACACCTTTGAGACTATCCTAAAATTTGTTGTGTGCTTGTGCACACTTCTCTATAGTCTCCATTAGCCTCTTTTCATCTATCTTCTTATCTATTTCTTTTTCAAGTTTTTCTTTCAATCTGGAGGCATACTCTTTAAAAGAATCGATTAAAAACTTCAGATTTTCCATACTAGAGAGTGAATTATCAATTTTTGTTTTGGGTATGACCTCATGTAGAACCTTCATAGCCTCCTCAATTAGCTCTCCACTCTTTTTATGTGTCGATTATTTTCTTTCGGGCAGATGCATGGAAGACATCTTCCAGCTGAAGCTTGTGGAGCAGTGAAATCTTGGGAAGGTCCACATTTCCTTCTTGCGTGGGCAGTTGTAACAATTATGTGAACACAATGGGTTGGAATTTCAATTGTATATTCAATAGATTCTATAGAGAATCTCTGGAGGTTTCAGAGGATTCACCAGTAGCCTTTACTTTTTCCTTAGCATTCTTCTCTTTTTGCTCATTCTCCTTCTTATTATCACTAGTATTACCTTGTGTCTCTACTTCTTTCTTTTCCTCATTTTCGGAGGCATCTTCATTCATCTATGCATCTTATTTTCCTATACCTCCTTCATTTGTAGAATTATTTGCGTTATCCATATGGGGGATAGCCTTTAGTTGGTCTTGCATTCTCTCAACCTATGTTTCAGTTACCAAAGGAGGAGTTTGATGTTCTTGTGAAGTATCCTCATTTGCAGTATCTTCTCTAGTAGCTGCATCCTTCTCAACACTTTTCTCAGCATCAACATTTTCTTCTGCTATTTCTTCCATATCCAGAAGAACATTATCTTGTGCATCCACTTCTTTTGACTCATGCTCATGTTGAGCACCATCTAGTTGCACATCATCTCAGACATTCTCTTCCACAAGAATTTCTTCCTTATTCTTAGGATTCATTCATAACCTTTGTGCCAGATTTGTTGCTTTTTCAACACTTTCCTTCTTGAGCCTCTCAAGATCATTTTGATCTCTTCCCATAAGGTTTGTCACCCTTTGCTTTGTTTTGAGTTCCTTATTGAACAATATGGCCAATGTGGCCTTATTTTCCTTGGACAGAGGAGCACTGATCTTCTCTAATGCATATGCCTTCAATTTGGCCTCTTCTTCTTTAGCTTCTTGTCTCCTTTCTATCAAAACATTCCATATTTCCCCAGGTATTCGTTTCTCTATGTTCCTCATATCTACTTCAAGAACTATAATGTATTTTACAATAGCTTCTACTATAGTGGCCTTGTCCACCTCATCAACCTCATTATACAATGCTACAGTTTCTGCTAACATGTCATTATCTACAATGTCATTAAAAAGTGCATCAAGTTTCATTGGACTATGGGTTCTTACCAGAGGTTTCTTCTTCTCTTCTGATGTCCTTTTCTTTCTTGCTTTTTCCTTCTTCTCTCAACTATGAATAACAAATTCTTTCTTTTCCTTTTCTACTTTCTCCTCTTCATCAATATCCACAATGTCAAATTTTTGTTTCTTTGAACTAGCTTCATCTTGTGAGGCTTCACCTTTTCTCTTTCAAACCAATTGTGGTCCTTCTTCTTCTTCTTCTTCTTCTTCATCCTCCACGTTCAAACCTAGGTATTGCTCTCTAGTTGCTTTGTCTTTAGCTCTCTTCTTCACTGAGCTAGTTTGATGTGTTGTTAGAGCAACCGTTTCTTTCTTAGGCCTCTTTGCTTGTTTTTCCAAAGAGGTTTTCTCTTTTACCAGAGCACTGGTCTATTTTGCAGGTGTGTTGGTCTTCTTCCTCTTTTCTCCACCAGATGAAGGCATAGTCCCAGAGGATTTTTGAGCACCCAGAGGAGTGGCAGATACTTTACCCAATCTCCTCACACTTGATGAGCTTCCTAGAGCTCCAAACTTAGCCTTAGCTACCTCAACTTATTCTGGTGTAAGGCCTATTACCTTTGCAAATGTTGTGGTCATTTTATCCACTATGTTCTTTATTTGAGATTGTCTTTGGTCCAGATGGACCTCCATTGATTTTTCTTCATAAGTCCCATGCCTCTCTCTAGAGGTGTCCTTAGGTTTGCTTAGCATGTAATCTGCAGACCTTACAATGTCATCCTCAATGATCTCATATCCCATTTCTAGGATCCACACTATTCTTGGCTCCACTTCTTGTATGATGCATTCATCTTTAGAAACCAAGAAGATGATATCCTTCTTATACTTCTCAACCATCTTCTAAGGAATTCTCTCCCTCTCTTGCATCCTTTTCTAAAATACTGTAAAGAATGCCACAAGGGAATCTTCCTGTGCCTTAGCATCTCCCAGACCCCTTAAGAAGTATCTGATTTGGTGTGCAATAGGTCTTCATTTCAACCACACCACACTCTTTGTATTAAGGATTTCCTTCAATAAATAGTATAATAAACATATATAATAAAAGTTCCATATTTAAAGGGATACCTGGTATCCTTTGATTTCTATAGGTTCTCCATGAGTTGTTACCTCAATAATTCACATAGGTCATAATCAACACCTTTTTCAACCATTTCATAGGCTATGTTAATGGCAGTTGCAAATACAAAGTTCTCCCTATTGGAGGAATACAGTTTGTAGCCTATCATCATAGAGGCATAATTCACAACAAGATTTCTTATGTTCTTCACTGTTAATGCCCTCTTGTCATATGTAGCACTAGTGAGTTCCATCAACACTTCATTCTTCATCGAATTAAGTACCAGAATGGGTCCAGTTGAACATAACCCTGCAACTTCTCTAATCACCTCCTTTGTGATTAATTCGGGCATATCCATCCACAAAAACTTGTCATGGATGCATCTCAAAGCAATCCTTACCCAAGCATTATCGTGGAAAAAGTTAGGAAACCCTTGCCAGACGTTGAGCTTCTTCACAACTAGATTATGATATTTTGGCTTCAATGCAAAGTCCTCACCAGTGATCTCATTCATCCATACATCACCTAGTTTGGAATGGCTATACTCTTCAAGCTTGTCATGAATCTATATTCTTATATCCTCTGTGTGCAACACTCCATAAGGAACCCTTGAGAAAGCACTTTCCGGATTGACCTCGGTGAATTTTTCAGGATGTTTATTGAATTTAGGTCGGGGTCACTTGGACACATCCAAAACCCTTGATGTAGACATTCCAAGATTTTACAAAATTATTTCAAAGAATTTTTTGAAAAACTAGGGCAACAAAGATTGTAAATACCTTTCACTTCATTTTTTTGACTAGGGTTTACACACACCAAGACTCAATCACTTTAACTACACTGCTATGTTCTTCATCAACTCTTTTACACTTGAAAACTTGATTGCAAATGAATTTTGGTTAAGTGTAATCACTTATAAATATTTTTCCATGACCTAATTCACATTGAATACTCAAACTAAAAAGATGGTAAAAACCCTAACTGTTTGCATAGTCAACTTCAAATGCTCCACAATCTTCTTCATTTCAATATTTTATACTAGGATCTTCTCCATTAGTTTATCTATATTGATTTGCTTCACATATCCTCATGTTGAAGCATCAAAACCATTTCTTTGGCAGGGGGTGAAAGATTTCCATTAAAGCTCCCTTTGAGCCAAAGCTCTCAAGTTAGTTTCTAGAGGAAACATCTGCTCCAGATTTTGGTACAGATTCATCCTTAATCTTTGTCTCTTCTTTTTCCAAATCTTGTTAATCTCCTTCTTTGTCTCTTTCGGATCAATCTTTTTCACTAGATCATTCTTCTTTACTAGATTATTCTTCTTCATGTTTCTTCTTATGCAAATATTAGAAATGTGTCTAGGCCTATTACAATTATAGCATACAAAATTCTTTTGACCAATATTATTTCCATTTAGTATAGATCTGCATTGGTTATCTTTATACCCAAATCCATTGCATTTATAGAAGTAGCCATTGAAATATTGAACCATTCTACCATTGTTAAAACCATTCATCATTTGACTTCTGCATTCACTAGCTCTATGACCAAATCTCTTGCATGTAAAACACTAACCAGGAAAAGATTAAATTTTTTGATTCATTTTGCTTCTACATTCCATAACTCTATGTCCAAATCTATTGCAAGAATAATAGAAACCATTAAAATATGGGTACCTTTATGAATTTGGTTGTTTGACTGGTGGTCTTTTGGCTTCATTCCTTTGATTCTAGATCTGCCTCCCATTGTTCTTGTTTGTAGTCTTCTTTGTTAATTGATCTTCTTTTTAGCATTAAGTGTTTGATCTGCTTTTGGAATTTCAACCTTTCAAAATCTTAAACCTTAGAAATTCAAAACCCTCATACACATTTAGATCCACATTCATTCATTAAACCCTAAAATTTGTTATGATGAATTAGCATTAAAAGAAAATAACAGAAATTGAAACAACTTAACACCATACACAAGAGAACACCAAATTTACGTGGAAAATCCAAGAAGGGAAAAACCACGGTGAGGATTAGATCACAATATAAGTAATATCAACATCGAATACAATAGGGCTCACTACCCAAAGAGAAAGGCTCACTACTAGAATAGAAAAGAAGATAGAGAAGAAATGTTACATAGAGAAAAGCATCTCAATGCAACATAGAATCCACCACAATGACATCAACACCTTTGCAGTATGATTGAATAATTGTAGCCACCTTCTGCTCACTACGTCCAATAAACTAACACATGGAAATTTACACCACATTACTCAATTTCACACTCTAACACACTACACTTCAATCATTCACATCTCTCACATCTTTCTTGACATCCCTCAACAACTCAACTCATACTTATAGCATCCTCAATCTTGAAAATCTTCTCCAAGGTACTCTATGCACATCAACCATGAAAATTCAAATTAGGTTGGCACCAAAACACTTCCACAATAGATAGAATGGAAAGTGGACCACATCAAACCTTAATTGTAACCCAAATTAGCAACACCATCCTACAACATGCTTCTACAAATAATAATTATCCATCGCGAGTAGTGTAAACACTAGGTCGGTCATTACCTATGCAAATACCATTAAAATTTTTAGTACATGGTTCCTCAACCCCAAGGATGACTTGAAAACCACACATCATGCTTGAACATGATTTAGAACATTCATCGAACACCCCGAATCCAACAAACAGCTCCGCAACAACTTACTCCTAAAGAATGCACACACCCAATACACTCAAACATCTCTTCCATACACTATTAGTTGAAAAATTGACTTCTGAAGCACCAAACCATGAACCATATTGACTAAACAAAGATACCAATGCTGTCAACACTCCTTCAAATCTGCAATACCTGAAACATAGTTGCAGAGAAAAGTGGAGCAAAAAAATTTCTCCTAGACACCTTTGCAATGCATAGTTTGCACACTAGTGAACAAAAATTCTTCTGTATAGTTATCCAACACACCAATTATTGAATATAACACCTCTGAACACATATCATAAACACATCTGAATCACACAGGTAGATCTTCAACCTAGAAGAAATACAAAGCAACACAAGAACACAACTCTACAACCTAGAACACCACTGCAACACACTGTTTCCTCTTTTTATCAAATTTTATTAAAAGCACTTGGAAACCAAGCACTAGAGACACATCCCCATCATCTTCAGTACTTTCTCATCCATATACAAAAGCTTATCAAAGCAACACTAGAGGTTGACATCAGTAGCTTTACTAATGGCAACATAATGCAACTAATCAAAGCATGGATAACATCAACTTCTCACACTCACCCAACAATAGACATTAATGACAACATGAGTTTTTTAACATCAATGAAAACATCAACTGCCCATACTTGAAACAATATCCCTCTTTTTCAAATTGATGGCAACACATGATGTGAAAAACCATCAAAGACACAACAACTCTGAGTACCAATACACTATAACTCTTCACATTACGTCTCCCCCTGAATAACTTATCTTTTTCACATTATTCTCTCCCCCTTTGTAGTTTCTCTTCTTTACTTGTTTCTCTTTTTGTGAATGACTTGTTCTTTTTCACATGACTTTATCTCCCCCTTATTACTTATTATTTTTCACATGTTTCTCTCTCCCCTTTTGACATCAATGGAAAATGAAAAAAATGTATGCATTGTTTATTATCTTCCTTTGACATCAATCAACTTGCTTACTTGTACTTCTTTTCTTTACTTCTTTGTATACCCCCATTAGGAGAACACACTAAACTATACCAAATCAACAACCATTGCACAATGATAACACACACTCTTCTAATTGCAACAATCAATAATGCTACTACCTACTCCCATTGAGAGGTAGCCACCAACATTAGTCCAGAATAAGGAATGAATCTTGAGATCCACTGGATGATGCATCTCTTTATGCATCTAGTTTAAAGAAGGAGGACCAAATTCCCCCAACTTCTCCCAGAGATACTCAAGAGTATCCTTAGAAAGAGCCTTAGTGAATATATCAACAATGTGATCCTTTTTAGGCAAATATTCAAGCTTCATTCTCCAAAACCTTCCCTCTCAAAAAGTGATATCTGATTGAAATATGTTTTATCCTTGAATGCATCACTCAATCCTTTGAGATATTGATTGCATTTGTATTATCATAGAAGATAGAAATTGGTTCATCATACACCTCTTTGATATCCTTCAATGTTTGTCTCATCCACACCACTTGTGTTCAACAAGATGTTGTTGCAATGTACTCAGCCTCAACAATAGATAAAGAAGCTAAATCTTATTTCTTGCTTAGCCATGATACCAATCTACATCCAAGAAAGAATGCAATACCACTTTTACTTTTCTTTTCATCAACACGAACAACCCAATCTACATTTGTGTAAGAACTTAAGGTGAACTTAGTATCCTTTAGATACCATAAGCCATAATTTGAAGTTCCCTTTAAATATCTGAATGTCCTCTTCACTTCTGCAACATGTGACGCTCTAGGATCTTTTTGAAATTTATCCACGAGATAGATTGCATGCATGATATCCAGTCTAGTAGTAGTTAGATATAGTAGTCCACCAATCATTGATTTGTACTTGCTCTAATCAACCTCAAGAGATTCATAATTCTTGCTCAGTTTGCAACTAGTAACCATAGGAGTACATATTGGTTTAGAGTCTTCCATTCCAAACTTCTTTAGTATTTCTTTGACATACTTTTATTGTGAAATGAATATACCTTTGTTTGATTGGTTGATTTGTAGCCCAAGGAATAAATTCATCTCCCCAAACATAGACATCTCAAACTCTTTTTGCATCTCTTCTACAAACTTCTTGCACATAGCTTCATTTCCTCTAAAAATTATATCATCAACATACACAAACACAATCAAGATTTGGTCTTTTTCAAATTTGAAGTAAAGATTACTATCTATGATACCTTTATTGAATCCTTGATGTATCAAATACCTATCCAACCTTACATACCAAGCTCTAGGAGCTTGCTTTAGTCCATATAATGCCTTCTCCAATCTACAAACTGTATCCGATTTGTCTTCAGAGTGATTCCTCTGCACATACTTGGGTTCTAGGTGTCTTTTTCGAAGGTTCTTCCTCTTCAATCTACACTTCCTTTTCCTTAGCCTTTCCTTTTCTCTACAATCAGGCTCATCAAATTCATATCCATCTATCACCACTGAGTTCTAAAAATCTTCATCAAACTTGACACTTGCAATCTCAATAATCCTTTTGAGTCTCTTATTGTAACATCAATAGGATTTACTTTTATTATAATATCCAAGGAAGATTACTTCATCAAAATTTGCATCAAAATTTTCCAAGTTTTCATGTTCTCTTCTAATATAACACTTTCTTCCAAACACTTTGAAGTACTTGATAGTAGGTATCCTTCCATACCACAACTCATAGGGAATCTTTGTGTTGTTTTCTTTTGCTTGAACTCCATTAAGTATGTAAACAAAAGTATGAATTGCTTCTCTCTAGTAGACTTTTGGTAGGTTAGCTTCTTTCATCATAGTTCTTGCAACTTCTTGAATAGTCCTATTTTTTCTTTCAACCACTCCATTTTTCTAAGGAGTCCTAGGGGCAGACAAGTGCCTCTTTATTCCAATATTCTCACAAAACATGTTAAATTAATTGGAGGTGAATTATCCACCTTTGTCAAACCTCAAACACTTGATCTTCATATCCATTTCATTCTCAACCATAACTTTAAATGCTTTGAAATTATCTAGGGCTTCATATTTTTCTTTAAGAAAAGTAACTGATGTCATTCTAGAATAATCATCAATCAAAAGCATGAAATACTCATCACCTTGAAGACTTCTTACTCTTGTAGGACCACAAAGATTTGTATGCACCAATTCCAGTAATCTAGTAGAAGATTGTTATTTTCCTTTGAAACTTCTTGTTTTCTTTCCAATCTGACAATCCTTGTAGACAACATTGATAGGATTTGTAATCTTTAGTAGATCTGTCACTACTTGAGCTAAACTAATTCATACTAAATTATCAAAATTAATGTGACACATCATCCTATGCCATAGCTAGCTTTCATTAATCTGAGACATAAAATAATGACCATTAGCACATTTAAGCTGATTAACATTTCCATTTGTCCTTCTTCCATCAACAATCACAATTTCAGACCCTTTTTTGATCCCACATCCATCATCTCAAAACATAATATTGTTGGATGTTGTGGTGTGTTGTTGATATTTGGTTGTCATTGATGTCAACACTATTAGCATTGTTGCATTAGAAGCTGTATATGTCAAGGATATTGAGAAAATCATAATAAGAAGTGCTACAGGTTGTCAGTGGTGAAGCGAAGTTATTTTTTTCGGTGTGATCAATACGTTGTTGTTCAGAGGTTGTGGACTAAAGGGTTTCTTGTTGAGTATATCTAGTTTATCCATGTCAATTTTCAAAGATCCGCGTGAAGATTTGATCAAGTTATGGAGATCTGTATTCTAACAATTTTTCTATTGCTTCAATTTGTGTTCCTGAATGAAGATCATGTGATTTTAGTAAGTTTAGTTGCTGTGGATGCCTCTTTGGTGTTTCATGATGCTTTTGAATGTTTCTAGTTCATCCTCTATTTTTGTTACACGTCTGCATTGACCGTTGTGCTTGCGATCCAAGATTTTCTCTTGCGTGTTCATGTTTTTCATATTCTTGGCTAACAAGGTGTTGAAGCGTGTTGTGGATCTTCGAGGAGTAATTAATTGAAGTGGTTCATGTTTGAGGACATTATTTTCAGTCTTCACTATGTTGTGGCCTACCTTGGTTGATTTGCATGATTAATCTTTATTTGATTTGAGCTGACTATTTGTATTCATTTTATTATTTCTTTGGAGTTGACTTATAGCGATGTAATTTCTTGTTACAAATATATATAAGCGATTGTTTTATCATTTGGAAATGTATGAGAGTGTGAAAGAGTGTGCAAGTGTGAAGTGTGCGAGTCCTGTGTGTGAATATTGTTTAGATCATTCAAAGGAAGAGCAGAGAGTGAAGAAGAGTGAAGAAGTGTAACCAGGTATTAGCAGATGTTATTTTCTCAATTCAAAGTCTGATGGATTTAATCAGAATCTTTCTATAAGACAGTGTGTCTTCCTTTGGTAAGTAATCCTATTTGTAATTGAGTAGTGAGCTCTAGGTAGTGTGCCTGAATGCATGTGCATTCCCCATTCATATTTCCTTATACTTTTAATAGGGTATAATCTTGTGGACTAACCTCCATCGTGGTTTTTCCCCTAATAGGGTTTCTATGTAAGAAAATATTGGTGTTATGTGTGCTTCTGATGTGTTGTCCATTCATGCTCTCATGATTAATGACCAGATCTATGAATAAGGCTAATAAGTTCAATAAGTTTGAAATTTGGTGACAACTGATTCACCCCCCCTCTCATTTGTTTTCCCTTGAGTTTCCTACAATTGGTATTAGAGCAGGTTCCTTGGAAGAAGTTTTACAACTTGAGGTGATTCGAGATGGTGACTTATAAGAAGGATAGTCCTAGATTTGATGGAACAAATTATTCTTTTTGGAAGACTCGAATGGAGTGCCATCTGAGATGCATTGGTGAACCCTACTGGAGAATTACAAAAAATATATATGTTATTCCACAGAATGGTCCTACTACTTCTTTTGAGATCAGGGATGCTAAGTATAATATCAGGGCTAAGGAGGTGTTGTTGAGCTCTTTGACTAATACTGAGATTACAAATGTGATGGATTTGAAGACTGGTTATGAGATCTAGAAAAAGTTGGAGACCTTGTATGAAGGTGATGCTAATGTGAAGATTGCTAAGCTACAAAGTCTGAAAGGGAAATATGAAAAGTTGAAAATGGGTGATGATGAAAATGTTACTACTTTCATGCAAAGAGTGAATGAACTTGTGTGTGGTATCAGATGTGCTGGTGGACAAATAGATGAATAAAAAATTGTTGCTAAAGTGCTTAGATCCTTTCCTAATTCTTACAAAGTCAAGGCTAGTGCTATTGAAGATCTCTGAACTATGGCAAGTGTTACCAGAGATATGTTGATTGGTAAGCTTACTACTTTTGAGTTGAGTGAATTTGGTGATGCCCTTCCTAAGGTTGAATCTGCATTCAAGGCCACTAATTTTGGAAGAGATAAACAGAGATATGATCTGGGTGAAAGTTCATCAAGAAAGACATTCAAGTATGAGGATGAAATGAGACAGTTCGATGAAGAAGAAAGAGAGCTTGAAGAACTTGAAGCATTGATTGTGAAAAGAGAAGATAGATGACAAGGTAAGTATAAGGGGAAGTTTCCTATTAAATGTTTATCTTGCAATAAGATAGGTCATTTTGCATCAAGGTGTCTTGAGAGAGTTTCCAAGCCAAGATTTAACAAGCCTAAATTCCAAAAGAAGTGTTACTATGCTGTTGATGAAGGTGTGACAAATGATGAATCTGTTTAAGGAAATTCAAGTGAAGATGAATTTGTGTTTATTGCTATCAAGGAAAATAATCCTATGTCTACTGAATCTTCTAGTTGTACAAATGTGGAGAAAGCACTAGTTGCTCGAGTTGAAGAGAAACATGAATGGGTAATTGACAGTGGTTGTTCTCATCATATGATAGGAGATAAAAGTAATTTTGTGAGTTTGGAAAAGTATGATGGTGGTGTTGTGAGATTTGGTGATGACAAAGTTGGTGTGATCTGTGGAAGAGGATGCATTTCTCTTAATGGTAAGCATAATACTAATGATGTCTTGTATGTTGAAGGTTTGAAGCATAATCTTTAAGTGTTGGACAGATGGTTGATAAGGGATACAATCTTCAGTTCATGGCTGGTAAGTGCAAAATATTGGGAAATTTTGGAAATGTGATTACATCAGGTACAAAAATAAAAGGCAATATCTTCCACCTGAGTGCTACTAGTAAAAGTTGTTTGATTGCTCAAATTGATGAATGCTGGTTGTGGCATAGGAGAATGTTCCATGTTAACTTTGATAATATTGTCAAGATAAGTTCCACTAAGGTTGTGAGAGATCTTACTAAGCTGATGAAACCTACTAATGCCATATGCAAAGAATGTCAGTTAGGAAAGAAAACAACAAAATTCAAATGGATTGTTGGATCTTGTGCATACTAATTTGTGTGGTCCTGCTAGAACTAGAATTTTACAAGGATACAAGTATTTCATGTTGCTTATTGATGACTTTTCAAGGATGATGTGGGCTTCTTTCTTAAGGGATAAATTTGAAGCTCTGGAAAAGTTCAAGATCTTTAAGGCTATGGTTGAGATAGAGATGGGTCTGAAGATTAAGTGTCTAAGATTAGATAGAGGTGGTGAATTCACTTCCTGTGAGTTTAATTATTTTTTGTGAAGAGCATGGAATAAAGAGACAGTTATCTGCACTACGAACCCCTCAACAAAATGGAGTTGTAGAAAGGAAGAACATAATAGTTCTAGATGCTGCTAGAACCATGCTGTTGGAAGGAAATGTACCTCATATCTACTGGAGAGAAGCTATGAGTACTGCTATGTACACACTTGACCAGGTACAAATCAAAGGTGATACTGGCAAGACTCCTTTTGAGCTATGGACTGGTCAAAAGCCTACTATTAGATATTTCAAGATCTTTGGAAGCAAGTGTTATATCAAAAGAGATGAAGATATAGGAAAGTTTGATGCTAGGAGTGATGAAGGAATCTTTTTGGGTTATGCTACTAAAAGTAAGGCCTATCGGTGTTACAATAAGAGATTGAAGAAAATGGTTGAAAGTGCAAATGTTAAGGTTGATGAAGACATAGTTGCACCATCTAGAACTTGTAGGTGTGATTCTAATGATCAGAATGTCGGTACAAACAAAGGTCAAACTTCAAGTCAAGTCCAAATCATTCCGATGAATCTAGAAAATCAAGAGGAAGGAGAAACTGGTGGAAGAACAAAAGAGCTTGAAGTTGAACATTCTAAGAAGACTCTGAGGTATGTAAGGTTGAATCATTCAGAGAATTAGATCATAGGTGATAAGAACAAAGGTGTCCATACTAGGAGAAAGATTGTAGAAGAATATTGTTTGATTTTAAAGATTGAGCCTAACAATGTGAATGAAGCATGCAAAGTTGAACATTGGGTTGAAGCAATGAAAGAGGAACTACAAAAAATTGAAAAGAATGATACATGGATTCTTGTTCCCAGACCTAAGGATAAGAATGTAATTGGAACTAAATGGGTCTTTAGAAACAAAATGAATGAACAAGGTGAAGTGGTTAGAAACAAAGCAAGACTGTATGTAAGGGATATTCATAGATGGAAGGTATTTATTTTGAAGAACCTTTGCCCTTGTTGCTAGAATTGAAGTTGTGAGATTGTTTCTTGCTTATGCTGCTTATAAAGACTACAAGGTTTATCAAATGGATGTCAAGTCTGCTTTTCTAAATGGAAAATTGGAAGAAGAGGTAAATGTTGAGCAACCAAAATGGATTCCAGTTGATTGATCATGGAGATATGGTTTTCCGATTGAAGAAAGCATTGTATCGAATTCAAACAAGCCCCTAGAGCATGGTATGCTAGATTGGACAAGTATTTTTGAAGCTTGGATTTCAACAAAGGTATGCTGATAGTAATATGTATTTCAAGATTGATCATGATAAAGATTTGATTGTGAAGTTTTGTTGATGATATCATTTTTGGAGGAGATGATAGCTTGTGCATGAAGTTTGTCGATGAGATGCATAATGATTTTGAGATGTCAATGATTGGAGAGATGAAATTCTTCTTGGGATTGAAAATTACTCAATTAGATAAAGGGATCTTTATATCTCAGTCCAAGTATATGAAAGAATTGTTGAAGAAATTTGGTATGGAAGATTCAAAGCTAGTTGGTACACCCATGGTGACCGGATGCAAGTTGACAATTGATGATGCTTCTCCAAAGGTAAATTAGACTAGATACAAATCAATGATTGGTGGATTGTTGTATTTGACTCAAACTAGGCTTGATATCATGAATGTTGTATGTATTGTTGCGATTTCAAGCTGATCCTAAAGAATCTCATGTGACTACCGTGAAGAGGATTTTTAGATACTCTGAAGGGGACAATTGATTTTGGTTTATGGCATCCTAAAGATGATGATCTTACTTTGAGTGCCTTTACTAATGTTGATTGGGAAGGAGATGTGAATAATAGGAAAAGTACTAGTGGTGGAGCATTTTTCTTGGGAAAGAAGCTGATTTCATGGTTAAGCAAAAAGTAGAATGCTATTTCTTTATCTACTGCAGAGGTAGAATACATTGCTGCTGCTAATAATTGTACTCAAGTACCATGGATGAAGTAGATGTTGAAGGTTATCAGAGTTGTGTATGATGAGCCTATTGTTTTATTCTGTGATAACTCAAATGCTATTAACATTTGTAAGAATCTGGTGTTGCATTCCCAAACCAAGCATATATTTATCAAGTTTCACTTTTTGAGAGAGAAAGTAAGTGAAAAAGAAGTCAAATTGGAGTATGTGCCTACTAAGGAGTAGATTGCAGACATATTTACCAAGCCGTTACCTAAGGATAGTTTTGAGTATCTCAGAGGGAAGTTAGGGGTGATTACCCCTCTTAATCAGAACTAAGGATGCATTTATTTGCATCAATCTGTGCATTTCATGATCATATTTTGATTCAGATTGATGTTGTGGTTGTTGCTACTTAGGGGGAGTAGTCAGATATTCAAATGTTTAGGTGCTCATATATGTGGTTCAGAGCTTGCATAGAAGATATCTTTGTCATTGATGTCAAAGGGGGAAGAAGAATCATGTGAAAAATCTTTGAAAAATCTTTGTGGGGAGAAGAGATGAGGAAAGAAGAGTCAGAACCTAAGGGGGAGTAAGTGTAGTTGTGTTGATGGTATTTTTCGCATCATGTGTTGCCATCAATGCCAAAGGGGGAGATTGTTGGATGTTGTGGTGTGTTGTTGATATGTGGTTGTCGTTGATGTCAACACTATTAGCATTGTTTCATTAGAAGCTGTATATGTCGAGGATATTGAGAAAATTGTAATAAGAAGTGCTATAGGTTGTTAGTGGTGAAGTGAAGTTATTTCTGTCAGTGTGATCAGTACGTTGTTTTTCAAAGGTTTTGGACTAAAGGGTAACTTGTTGAGTATATCTAGTTTATCCATGTCAAGTTTCAGAGATCCACGTGAAGATTTGATCAAGTTATGAAGATCTATATTCTGATAGTTTTTCTATTACTTCAGTTTGTGTTCGTGAATCAAGATCATATGATTTCAGTAAGTTCAGTTGCTTCAGATTCCTCTCTAGTGTTTCATGATGTTTGTGGATGTTTCTAGTTCATGCTCTATCTGTGTTGCACATCCACATTGATCATTGTGATCGCGATCTGAGATTTTCTCTTGCATGTTCATGTTTTTCATGTTCTTGGTCAACAAGGTGTCGAAGTGTGTTGTGGATCTTCGAGGGGTAATTAATTGAAGTGGTTCATGTTTGAGGATGCTATTTTCGGTCTTCACTATGTTGTGGATGGCCTTTGTTGATTCACATGATTAATCTTTATTTGATCTAAGTCGATTGTTTGTATTCATTTTATTATTTCTTTGGAGCCGACTTATAGAGATGTAATTTCTTGTTGCGTATATATATAAGTGATTGTTTTATCATTTGGAAATGTATGAGACTGTGAAAGAGTGTGAAAGTGTGAAGTGTGTGAGTCATGTGTGTGAATATCATTCAGATCATTCAGAGGCAGAGCAAAGAGTGAAGAAGAGTGAAGAAGTGTTCATGTGATTAACCAAAACTGTAACTAGGCATTAGAAGATGCTATTTTCTCAGTTCAAAGTCTGATGGATTTAATTAAAATATTTCTGTAAGATAGTGTGTCTTCCTTTGGGAAGTAAGCCTAATTGTAACTAAGTAGTGAGCTCTAGGCAATGTGCCTGAATGCATGTGCATTCCCCATTCACATTTCCTTATACTTTTAACAGGGTATAATCTTGTGGACTGACCTCCACCATGGTCTTTCCCCTAACAAAGTTTCCACGTAAAAAATATTTGCGTCATGTGTGCTTCTGATGTGTTGTTCAATCATGCTCTCATGATTAATGATCAGATCTGAGAATAAGGCTAATAAGTTGAATAAGTTTGAAATTTGGTGACAAGTGATTCACCCCCCCTCTTAGTTGTCTACCCTTGAGTTTCCAACAAATATTGTATCCTTTGCTACACATTTTTCCAACACTCAAGAGGTTATACCTTAAACCCTTAACATAGTAAACATCATTAGTATTATGCTTTCCATCAAAACTGATTGAACCTATTCCACATATCTTAGCACCTTAATCATCACCAAATCTAACAAGTCCTCCATCATACTGTTCAAGTTTAACAAACTTACTCTTGTCTTTGGTCCTATGATTAGAGCAACCACTATCAATGATCTGATAGTTTTTATCTTTTCTAGCATGAAAAGTAGATACCAAGGTACCTTTAGCCTTATCCTTTCTCTCCATAGGGAATTCATCTTTCAGACTTAGCAGAAATAGATTCATCTTTTAAAGCCATGAACTCATCATCATCATCTCCATAATTAGACTCATCATTATAAATACTTGCATCTTGTTTGACATAATAACTTTTCTTAATCATTTTACCTTTGTTCTCCCTATTTTTTTCATTCACAACTCTTTTTGGGCATCTTGAGGGATAGTGACCTATCTTTCCACAATTGAAACATTTGAAAGGAAAATTACCTTTGTACTTACCAGTGCCCTTTTCCATCCTTCTAAAAAATTTAGCTTCCACATTATCAAGATCATCATGATCTAATTCTTTAGTCTTCTCTGATTTTCCAGCCTTAAAAGTAGTCTCAACTTTTTTACCATTATTAGTACCAAATTCTCTCATATCAAATGTAGTTAGAGAGCCATACAATTGATTTCTAGTATAATGCTTTATATTTTGAGATTCCTCAATAGAAAAAACTTTATTACTGTAAGCTTTAGTAATGGTTCTAAGAATTTTCTTTACCACTCTTGGTTCTTGGAATTTTCCACCAAGACCTTTGATGGAGTTGACCACTTCATCTACCCTCTGCATATAGCTTGTAATGTTTTCATCTTCTAACATCCACAAGTTCTCAAATGTGATCTTTAAATTTTGCATCTTAGCTTGTTTGACTATATCATCTCCTTCATAAATACTCTCCAACTTTTCCAAAATTTCTCTACCAGTTTTCAAATTCATAACTTTCACTAATTCAAAATTTATAAGACTACTCAAGAGAGCATACCTTGCTTTACTATTGCTTTCATAGGCCTTGAGTTCAGCTTCAGTGCTAAGACCATTTGTTGGAATAATATATCCATTCTAAACTGATTTCCAAACATCATATCCCAGATAATCTAGAAACCCTTTCATCCTTGTTCTCAAGAATGCATAGTCCATTCCATCAAATATAGGGATCTCCTTCTTGTGTGTCATCATAGATCTACCTTAAGCGGTTAAACTTTCTCCCAAGGAACCTTGCTTTGATACCAATTTTTGAATGCACAAGACAACTAATAGGGGGTGAATTAGTTGTACCTTAAAACTTCAAAACCCTCATACACATTCAAATCCACATTCATTCATTAAACCCTTAAATCTGTTATGATGAATTAGCATTAAAAGAAAATAACAAAAACTAAAACAACTTAACACCATATAGAAGAGAACACCAAATTTATGTGAAAAACAAAATAAGGGAAAATCCATAGTGAGAATTAGCTCACAACATAAGTAATATCAACACCGAATACAATAGGGCTCACTACCAAAAGAATTACTACCAAAATAGAAAAGAAGATAGAGAAGAAATTCTACACAGAGAAAAGCATATCAATGCAATAGAGAATCCATCAAAATGACATCAACACCTTAACAATATGATTGAAGAATTGTAGCCACTTTCTGCTTACTACATCCAGTAAAATAACACATGAAAGCTCACACTACATTACTCAAATTTTCACTTTAACACACTGCACTTCACATCATTCACATCTCTCACATCTTTATTGACATCCCTCGACAACTCAACTCATAATTATACCATATTCAACCTTGAAACTCTTCTCCAAGGTCGGTTATGCACATCAACCATGAAAATTCAAAATAGGTCGATGCCAAAACACTTCCACGATAGATAGAAGTTGTAGCCTAGAAAAAGGATCTTTGAACATTTTCACACTCATTTGGTTCCTTCTTGTGGATTTTGGCTTAGTTTTTCCTTGATTTAATGTTGTAATGTGAATGACACAATCACATTAGGTCTTGGGCCCTTGCAAATTAAATAAAATGCATGTCTTGTAAAGGTGTTGTAAATGAATTTCACACTTTTCTAGACTTTTATTAAGAATTTAAGTCTCATGGACCTATTTTTTCCTTAATTCAATATTGTAAAATGTATTTAATTACATTATCACATTAATCTATAAGGCTTGTAAATTAAACCTGATTTTAATCTAGTGTTGTAATGCGTTTTACACATTCACATTGGATGTTGTGCCTTTCTAGGCTATGTGGACCTCATTTTAATGTTGTAGAATGTATTTAATCACACTTTCACATTAAAATTTGTATCCCTATCCCTAATCACCCTTTATATCATCATT
This sequence comes from Sequoia sempervirens, assembly GCA_007258455.2. Taxonomy (NCBI): domain Eukaryota; kingdom Viridiplantae; phylum Streptophyta; class Pinopsida; order Cupressales; family Cupressaceae; genus Sequoia; species Sequoia sempervirens. The sequence continues at coordinate 304,825,949 of VDFB02271358.1, forward strand.
AATAGGCCCCTATGAGCCCATATTGTGTATCCCAAGGATAATTTCAATCAAATACCTGACTATATCAACATATAAACCTAATTTCTTCACTCCCCGACATCCTAGTTGGAAAAAGAGCCCATGTGGGACCCATTCACCACTTTGGGTGAATGAGTCCCATCCAGGTGGGACCCATTCTCCCAGAATGGCGAATGAGTCCCATTTGGGCCATTTTCAAGGTTTGAGTAGGAAAAATTGGATTTTAAGTTTAATTTTCATCAATGTCGGCCTTGTGGATCAAATTAACGGGCATTTGTGTAGGATTTCCTAAATAAAAAAGCTTCTAAACCCTAATTCATTATTCATTCATCATTAATTATCCATCTCAAGTCAAGAAAGCTAGGGTTAGGGTTTGAAGACTTCATTAGATCATCCAAGGGAAATTTTTTCATCCATTGTTGCAACAATTCAAGATCTATCATCATGGAAAGTTTCTAATTGTACTACTTCATGTTCATGATTCATTATCTCATTTCTTCATTTTGGTTTAATTTCTCAAAAGGGGTTTGACCAAGGAAAACCCTATCGTCTAACAATCAACAAGTTTTCCCCTCTTCAATGTGTGAGTGCAGGTCTATAGATTGAAGAAAAATGGATTGGAAGCCTTCAAGAGTGCCAAAATGAAAAAGTTGCAAATGTTGTCATGAATTTTTTTCAAGACCCATGGAAACTTAGTTCTAGGGAAAATTATTCATCTAATCTACATGAAATTAGTGTGAAAGTGTTTATTTCATCCATCTTCAGAGGCTTGTAAAGTTTCAATTCGAGATTCTACCCCTAGGACACTTTTCAACAAAATGGGACTCATCCCCCAGTAGTGGTGAATGAGTCCCACTCTAGGTGTTTTTTGGAGATCTTCATGGATTTGGACACCCTTTTGGCCGAAACTTGTTTCAAGACAGTTTTCTAGAACTTGGATTGATTTTCCCAGAATAACGAATGAGTCCCACCAAGCCTAAAAAGCAGTAATTTCAAAATTTCAGAGATATTTCTAGTCTTCAACACATTCCCAGGTGCACACTTTCTGCTTCATAGCTTTTTGTTTTGCTTTATTTTCATTTTCTAAGTCATTTGCTAGGTCATTTAGCATATGTTTGCATTTCACATTGTGTTTTCCAACATTTCATACTTTCCAAGTTTACACTTGGTGGTGAACCCTCATTCATTGTTATTATTTCCATAGAACCTACCTTTTGTCAGATTTTAATCTCCTTTTGCATTGAAATCTCAAGGGTTTGTTCCTGAGTGAAGTGTTGATCTTTGTCTCTCTCCTTTTAGGTGCAAAACCCTAGAGGGGCAAGAGGTGACAAAAATATTTGTTTCAGAAGTGAAAGTGGACCACATCAAACCTTAATTGGGACCCAAATCAACAAAACTACGCTACAACATACTTATACAAATAATAATTGTCCATCATAAGTAGTGTAAACACTAGGTTGGTTGTTACTCATGCAAACACCATTAAAATTTAAGTATAGGCTTCCTCAACCACAAGGATAACTTGCAAACAACACAACACACTCAAACATGATCTATATTATTCATCAAATACCCTAAAATCCAACAAACTCATTTGCAACAACTTCCACCTAAAGAATGTACACCCAATACACTTAGACAACTCTGCCCTACATTGTTACTTGAAAAACTAACTTTCAAAGCACCAAACCATGAACCATATTGACTAAAAAAAGATACCAACACTATCAACACTCTTTTAGATCTGCAAGATGAAACATAGACGTGGAGAAATGTGGAGCAAAAAAATTTCTCCCAGACACCTCTACAATTCATAGTTCACAATGGTAAACACAAATTATTCAATATAGCGATCCAACACACCGATTCTTGAATGTAACACCTCTAAATACCTCTCATTAACATATCAAAATCACACAGGAAGATATTGAACCTAGAAGAAATGTAGAGCAACAAAAGAACACAACTCTGCAACCTAGAACACTACTGCAACACACTATTTCCTCTTTTTATTAAATTTTCTCGAAAGCACTTGGAAGCAAAACACCAGAGATACATCCTCATTATCTTCAGTACTTCCTCATTCATAAAAAAATCTTATCAAAGCAACACTAGAGGTTGACACCAGTAGTGTTGATGGCCAAATTGACACATGAATGTTTAAGCAAGATATATCTACCCTACTCTTGAAAAAGATAACTAAATATAGAAATTAACTATCTTCCAAGGTCTTGATAGTTGGTTCAAAACTATGTTGCTTTACTTAGTGGTCAACGTGACTATAATATTCAAGGGGCATTGTTGGTTGAAGGTAACAAACTGGGTATTCCAAAGATCTAAATTAATAGTAGATTTTAAATCAATAGTAAAAAGATATTCCAAGGTTTTTTAGAATAAAAAAATGTGAATAAATACCATTCCTACAATTAGACATGCAATTTTGTAACAAGATTATAAAGTCAAACAAATGAATTAAACAACTCAAAGATTTATATAGTCACATCCATTCATAGTGCAGATTTATTAAGCATATTTCCAATTTGTTTCATTAGAATCAATTCCATACAAGATATATTCAATTAAATCATCACAAATTTGTAGATCAACAAATAATAAGAAAATACCATTCACATATGACACCACAGATGGTTTTGAATTCAACTCCTTCTATTGATTTTACTCAAATAAGTAGCAATTTCTTGTAGAAAAATACACTGATGCAAGAAAAACCATTGTATTTGATATCATAACTAAAACTAAGAAACTCATAAATTTAGCTATCTACATAAAATCATAAAATAGTTTGTTCCTAAGGTGCAAAAAATCTTGCTTCAATTTTTCAACCTTTACAATGAGGAGAATTATACAATGTATAGAAAATCATAACATAGAAATCTCCTTCCAAAAATCCCAAATCGTAAAAAGTAGGACACCTAGGTTTCAATTTCACAATTATAGGAATGTCTAGGTGGCATTGCAGTAAACACGCGGTCAAAATTGGATGCATGGGGAAGTGGTGACCCCTTCTAATTTTTCTGGAGATGATCTTTAGTTGAACTATAGCAACCCCCTATTTTGTAGGAATTTCTCTTAAATTTATATCTTTGACTTTATTTTGGTCAAAACAACATATCTCCTTTTCAAAGTTCAAACTACATCTTCCTCATATCTCCATATCTTCCTATATTCTTCATAGTTGGCCAAAATCTATTTCAACACCTCTTCATCAGGCCCATCCAGCCAGTCCATCCCGAACTTCATCTTTTCATACCTGTCTATAGAGATATCAACAATATCCTTAAGTTTGCTAATATCACCCATAACATGATGAGTGCTAAATTGATGCCCATTAACCTGTTAAGGATATGGTCTTCATCATATTTAGAACTTATCATATGCTCTAACCTATTGTCCCAGGCTTCTTTATAGATTTCAACTTTCCCAATTTTCCATCTGACAACAAATCTTGAGTAGTAATGGCAGTGACAATTTCCTCAAAGAATACTATTTGTTTACATATCTCCTATTGCAATTTATGCAATATTACCCTATGTTCTACCATCATTTCCATCTAGAATAATAATACCTTACTACATTTGTCTATATAATCAAGACTCCCATCTTCCAAAATTCATGCTTTATTAATCTCATATGCACTTAATTTGTTTATTTCTTTCAGCTTCTCAAGTACTCTCGATACTTCTCCTCTTCATCCCACATGTTCTTCACATATGCTTCTATCTACTCTCCCAATGAACATGTTTCATGATAAATCTTGTACCAAGTGTCTAGGAGTACATCCATTTCAATCTTCAATCAATCGACAAACTTATCAAATATGCGGGCTTTCCTTTTGATGCCCATGAGATATTCAACCTTCTTCCTACTTATCAACACTAGTACCTCAGAAGAAGATGGTTTATTTATACGAGAGAGGTGAGATCTTTAATGAACCTCTTCATTTGTTCAACCTGTGCCTTCAACTCATCCTTAGCTTGTTTGTCTTTCTCCATCTTGGATTTTACTGAGGTGGCTGCCAGGTCAATGAGTGTCATTTGTTGTGTATGGATTTTCTTACCTACATTAACCATTATTAGTTGATAATCAAATGCTTGGAGCTCTCAATCATCTTTATCCACCATTAGTGTGGCTATTTCCACTACTAGCTCCCCTGCTTTATTCATTTGAGTTGAGTATGTTGAAATAATGGATGGATGCACAATGTCCCTATGAAGTTGCATCCTTCAGGAGGACCTTTTCCAAGAAGAAATTCACCCACATAGAAAGTGTTGAAAAAAGGAATTCAAATAGATATTCTATTATGAGATGATTTAAAAATGTACAAATGACCTGATTATATAGGCAAGAGTGAAATCTATAATGCGTTATGATGTTGGCATGTGTCTTGATCAAAGATCATGTAAACCATAACTAACTACCTAGGGAATGATGATGTGATTGAGATAAGTTCTAGATGATATTCTAGAAGGAATCTTATCTCCTAAATACATGGAAAGGGGGATGACCCCATTATTAATGATTTTCCTAATAATGAAACCTAGGAATTAATTAAATATAATTCCTAAGTAAACTTATGCTAGTGTAATTAAATAATAAATTACACCAATAGAGTATATGGTCCTCAAATTCTTTGGTTTCATCGCCTTGACTTCTTTCATCATCTCCTTTGAGTTCAAGGGTTGTGCCACCACTTGTTGCCTCTTTTCTCAATTTAGTTTCAGCTAGGTAGGAGCTTCTATAGTTGCGGCCATTTTTTGTTCTTGACAAGGAGGCTCTTCTTCTCGTTTATCCAACTCTATTGTAACTATTGAGCTTTCTCCTATTCTAGCTTCTCCTTCCTAGCTTTCTCTTTCTCAAGCCTCTCATTCTCATCTTTCTCTTCCTCTATCTTCTTTTTCTCCAACTCTTTCCTTTGAGATTCTTCTTTATCAGCCTTTCCTTGGCTTCTTTCCTCTCCACACTCAATAATCTCTTTTTGTTCATCTTCTATCAACACATGTTTAGTATTTTCCTCTCCAAGACTACCTTTCCCCAACCCAGTGTCTGATTCTTCCAACTCTTCCTCATCTAACTCCTTTTCTTCCTCATGTGGAGGAGTCTCTTCATAATATGATGAAAGGGGAGATTCTGCAACTTCAATAATAGGATCCTTTTCTCCTTATTTGATTGTTGTTTTAGTAGTGGGTACAATGGAAGGACCTTCTTCAGTAGTCTCCTCACCTGGATATATTGTAGCAATGGGTTGTACACCCAATCCTAATACCAATCCTGTAGAAGAAACCATATATATGATTGAGGCCTTCTAGAATGCCTCTGTTACTGTCTCCATTTTTGGCTCTTCCTCTTCGATTGTTTGTTGTGCAGTCTGCTTCTTGAGCCTCTTATACTCTCTTTGTGGAGGGGGAGATGGTGTTTTCCCGTTTACCTCTTTCCTTTTGCCACTAGCTTTGCTCTGTCTATCCTCTATGTGTTCGTTGATCTATTTCAAACTCCTTTCTACAACCACTACAAAGATATCCTCGATTTTCCATTCTTCTCTTTCCATCCAATTGATGGGTTCCAGTGCTTGAGTGACAACTTGATCTTGATCATGTTGTGGATCAAGAGTCAAGTCATTATTTGGCATTCCTTTAGAAATGTCCTCTTTAATCTTGAAGGCCCATATTTGAGGAATGGTTAACCTTTCATACGTCCTCTTCCTCACCTCAAAATCATCTTGTAGGTCTACCCAAAAGTCTTCTATATCAAGCTCATGCTGTGGAAAAAGGGATGCACACAAGTTGTTCATTTTTCCTTTAGGATCAAAGTCCTTTCTCCCTTTATATAACTTGAGGTTTATTACCTGTAATTCCTCAGTGGTAGACTTGGTAGGCCTAACTGATGGAAATTGATAATAACCAAGGTTGATGGGGTACTTCACTTCTCCTTCCTTATGCTTGTTGTAAAATTTGAGGTTAACTTCCCTCATCTCCTAGGAGAACTCAATTAGAATCAATTTATCACTACAATACCTTGGGAGTAGAAATAGGGCTCCATCATATCCAAACAAACAGATGTACGTTGACTTGGGGTACTGAATAAACTAGTTTCCTAATTCTCCTACTAATGTTAGATTGCCTCTGTACTTAGCAGAAATCCTACATCACCTGAGAGCTGTGTAGGCATTGAAAAATTTCCTAAGTTTGTGAGCATCATTTTTATTGGTCGTCATCCTTTGATAATTGAATAATTGTAATTATTCAATTATGCTTAATCATATTTCTCTATTAATTAAATAATTTTTAAAATTATTTAATTAATTCATTGTCTAATCTCTATTATATCATGATCAATTAAAATAAATTAATTGTGTCACTAACACCCCCTTTCTTCAATAATTAAATAAATAATTTATCTTTTATCCTTTGTCTATAGTCAGATAATAATAGTTATTATCTGACCTTTTCATTCTTCTATAATTAAATAATTGTCAAAAATTATTTAATTATGTGTCATTCTCCTCCCCTTTGAATAAATAATTCAAATCAGTTATCAATGTCCAATTTCCATCTCCCCATTTAATTAAATTGATTTCACAATTTAATTTAATTAAATGCCCCTTTTTAATTTTCTCCAAATAAATAATTCAAATGAATTATTTATTTGCCACTTGTCCATTTCCTCCATTTCTCCTCCATTTTTAAATAAATCATTTATGCCTCCCTTTTGGTCAAAGATAACCTGTCATTCATTTCTGCCATAGCTTTCATTTCTGTCATAGCCGTCGACGTCATAACTGTCATAGCTCCTTCCATGAATGGCATATTCTTGATGCATCAATTTTGAACCGTCGATCTTGGCATCTTTCTTGAAATTTGATCTTTGCCATCCATTTTGTAACCTCCCTCTCATCCATTCTCATCCGTCGATCTTGGAATCTTTCTAGACGATCAATCTCGGTCATCCGTTCAAATGGTTGTCTATAAAAGCAACCTTCCTCTCCCATTTTCAACTTAACAACCATTTCGTCTCCAAAATTCTACTTACAATTTGCAGGTTTTTGCACAAGTCTACTTCAAAATTTGAGGGAAAAGATTGCAAAAGGAGAAATAGGAGAGCAAGAGAAGTGATTCAAGTGCAAGCATGGGATGTACTTTTGTTTAATGCTTTCATTTTACTCATGCTTTGTTTATTTTCTCTTGTTTGGATGAGGTTAATA
>VDFB02271358.1:304833285-304878206 GCA_007258455.2 Sequoia sempervirens
TGTGGGTCAGCCAAGCTTTAGTTCTTATGAATCTCCCATGATGAAATTTTCATCTCTACAAAGAATCGCAAGTATGTGGGACGACTCCGGAGGTCTGACCTTCTGATGCCAACAAATATTGGGATTTTGGATTCTAAACAAAGGTTCATAGTAAGGGCATCTAGTTTAGGGAGTGCAATGATAAACTCCTTGTGAGATATATCCCAACCCTTAGAATAAGGTATTTATGCATCATAAAGACACTGGGGGAGAGTTATCATGCACTACTTCCCATTTTCTACGATTTTCATTGCAACCACAAATCTATATAGCGGTTTGGAAGAGCTTGGATTATGCTCATTGCCGCTTGGGTCATTATCTTGGGGTGAGTAATTTTCCCCACCAAGGAAGTCCCTTTAAAGGTAAACAAAAGCGAGTAAGTAACATCCATAGTTCGATCAATCTTTGTTTGGGAGAACAAATAGAGAACACACGCAATGCTTTTTCTCACACTAGCAAGTTTTGTTCAGTTTTAAAAGCCCAAATTGAAGTGTGGAGGCAATCTTTTAGACAACCTAATATCACCAAAATAATTTTGATTCTCAAGATCGTCGTGAAGTGCAAGAGAAGTGCATATGCCCTTAAATGATATTAGTTTGTAAAAAATATTACAAAACAAGAAAGACACATGTTCATTTTAGACCTCAAAAGCAATAATGGGTTTTTTTTATAGCACCAAGATGAAGTGTGAAGTTTTCTTGTTCAATTTTTAAATCCAAAACCAACTCTAGTAAGTTCCTAAGGTTCTTTTTAACCCTTTGATTATTCTTTTTAAAGCCTAAATGAAATTTATTTGAATCCTAAAAAAATTGAAGATAACAAAGGCCTTAAAGATGGGATTATAATTGTTCCCAAAGTGTTTAAAAACATTTGTTTACAAATCATGTGATAATTCCATAAGAAGCCTTTTCTTCATTTCCTTCTTCCCTTCTTGATCACTTTTACCTACAAAAATTGATTAGCCTACAAAAAATAGAGCCACAAACAGGTTAGAAGTCAAAGGTGATCAATATAAAAAGCACATGTCAAAATAAAATAGAAAAGTAATATTTTACCCAACTCCAACGTCGCAATCTACAAAGGCATCGCAATTTGAGGAAGTCACCAGTGCTCTAGTGAGGTCAACATTGCTCTGTGGAAAAATAGAGCCTGCAATTGCATCACAATTTCTCTTCAGTGTCACACTTTGGAGTTTGATTGGCCTAACCTTAGGAGAATAAATTCATTGTCATGTTTTGAAGTAGAAGTAGTGTTGCTATATAGCAACACTAGAATGATAGCGTCAATGTTTGCACCTTTTAGCATCGCTCTTTCTTGAAGACACAAAAATTTAAAAAAATTACAAAATTTTGACAAAAAATGTGTTAATTTCTCAAGATTCGCCCTCCTTCTAGCCCCAAAATGTGAATGGTTGATCTAGACCTACTCAAACATCATCAAAAACACCAATTTTAGTCATCAAACAAGTCTAAAACAATCATTCCCCATGCAATTCATTTAAAATGCAATGAACAAGAAAACAAAGATAGAAATTCAAATGAAAGCTTATTGAAATCCTATTCAAAACACCCAAACCAACATCCCATGGGGGAATTGGTGCTACTTTGATGTGGAAAGTAGCCCTTTCCCAATTCCTTGCAAGATTTGATGATCTTTGATGATGATTGTGTGTTCCTTTGATGAAATTTTCCAATAACATTGCTATGGTGATGAAATACTATGAAAACCTTGATGAACAATGGATGAACTTGCATAAAATCTGTAGATAATGACTTTGTATCAAGTTGTGGATAATGCAAAATGCCTAAGATTGTTCATCCAAATACAATAGAGAAGATCTCTATTTATAGAAAAGAAGGATGGAGGAATGAGAAACATGAGGAATGTGGGATTAAAGATAAACCAATAAAAATGTGCCACTTGTCAACATGCCATTGAAGAGAGGTGGAGCACATTTTGATCAATGTGCAAATAAATGCAATTAGGTGGAAATTTTAAATTCAAAAGATAGCTTGTGGAGGAAGACTTGAAAGATGAGTTAATGCCACTTGGCTCAAGAAAAAGGACATTTAAGAGCTATAAATGCCATGTTGGAGGATAAGTCCTTTTGGGAGGGAGATTTCAAATTGGAGGAATATTCCAAAGAGATTCCATTTTTGAATGGAAATAGATGAAATAATATATCAAATAAATTGATTTATGTGTGCAAGTTGCAAAAGCTAGAGGAAAGAGGATTAGTGTTAGAGTTAATTAGGATTTAATTAACTTAGATGTATGTTAGTTTGATTTGACATTTGATTTAGATTTTAGATTTATTTAAATAAAATGGGAGGAATAATGAATATTAGATTTAATAAAATAAAGTTTGATTTGTTTAATTAAAAGGGATGATGTTAGATTTAATCAAATAAAGTAATTTATTTAATTAAAAGAGGAACATTAGGATTAATTAAATAAAATGATTTATTTAATTAAAAAAATATAATGATTTAATCAAATAAAGTTGATTTAATTAATTAATAGAGGAATTATGATGAATTAATTAAATAAGGATTATTTAATTAATTGGTTAGTAAAGAAGTGATTCAGGAAGAATTGATGTTAGTGAATCAGGATCAAGTGTACAATATCAATTAGTATAATTTGAACGTCTACAGAGCTATGATCTCTCTAGTACTAGAAGTTTGTTGATTTGATATTTTGGTCCAAATTCTACCTCAAAGAAAGATATCACTACAGGACTTTGTACATATATTTGTGACTACAAGATGCATCTTACACCAAATTTTTGTGATGATATGAAAACGCATTCATAAAATATGAATGATAGTGTTTTGTTCTAAAGTCTATAGTAAGTTTGTGTACAGTGCATTGATGTGGGAGATTCTGCATCTTCTCATATTTAATTTATTTTTCTTGTGGAGTTGAACATAGGTTGCTTGATGTTGTCAAAAGGAGAATTTGATGTGTTAACAATTTTTTGTGTTACATGTTTGATGCATTGCATATACGTTTGGATTTTTGATGTTTAGGTCTAACTCTTGCCAACCTAGTTATGAAATTGAATCAATAAGTTTAAATATGTGTTGTGAATGATAAATGTATCCATCTTAGGTCCATGTTGACTAATACCATATATTAGATGCTTGTGTTGGGCATGAAGCTGAATATTATTTTGAGGACAATGTCGAAAAAGTTGGTTTTGGTTTAAAATGGGGTTTATCTAATTAGGTTGACCTAATTACTGAAAGTGAATGCATATGGTATATATGTAAGATATTTTTATGAAGAAGATAGTGTGAGCAAGTGAGCGAAGATGTGAGATAACAAAAGAATGAAATTTAGAGAGTGTGAATGTGTGAAATTGTATATGTGAGTAGATAGAATTGTTGAGTACACTTACAGAGAAGAGTTTTATATACTGTGATTCACCAGAACTGAACTCCAACACAAGGAAGGTGCATTCTATCTCACTTCATCTCTTAGCAGTGAGCCATACTCTGTTTTGTAATTTATTTCAGGTTGTGAGACTTCAAGGATAGTGTGTCCTAGCAGTGAGCTATTGTAATATGCTATATTCGGATATATTATATTGTGAGTTAATCCTCACTATGGTTTTTCCCATTTTGGTTTTTTCACATAAAATATTGGTCTTCATGTGTGTTTTCATCTTGTTTTAATTCCATGCTTTCATTAATTGTAACATTTAGAGTTGTGTTATTGCTTGGATAGATATTATGTAAATGGTTTAATGGAATACTAATTCACCCCCCCCCTCAGTATTCTATGGGTTCAACAATTGGTATTAGAACATGGTTCCTCTTAAGAATTTTAACAGCTTGAGGAAAGTCCTAAAATTAAAATTCATGGGAGATAAGATATTTCTTACTCCTCCAAAAGAGATTCCTACAAAACATATTGAAAAAGATGCTATCCTAGACAATGACAGTGAACTTGAAATTGCTCTTGAAGATCTTGAAAAAACAGAAGAACAAAACAAGGATTTGAAGGATATTCTGAAGGAAGAAAATGAGTGCATTAAGAAACTGAGAGAACAAATCAAGAAATTCAAGGAAAGATATAGAGAAGTTAGTGATCAGTTAAATAAAGCAAATGAGGACATTACTGGGTTAAAATTGTAGGTGGAAGAAAAGAGGAGAATTGAAGACTGTCATAAAACTGAAATTCAGAGTAAGGTTGATGAATGTACAAAGCTTGAACAAGAGGTGGTGACCCTGAGATCAAAATTGGAGAAGCAAGAGCTCATGAGGAAAAATTCAAAACAAGTACTACAATGCTTGATGAGTTGATTGTGTTTCAGAAACCTTCTAAGGATAAAGGTAGTTTGGGACTTGAAGAAGGACAAAGTTCAAAGACAAATTAGATATCTAACAAGGCTGACAATAAAAAAAAGACTCAAGGTGGTGCAGGAGCACCTGGGAAAATACTAGGTTTCCTAGAAGTTTTGTATGAAGTTTATTTTGGTTGTGTTGTTTTTAGGTCATGTTGACCATTTTGTTAGCATTTGGTGGAGTAGGAATAAAACTTTATCTATTATGATCAATGGATTGGGAGGTGGAAAGCATGGATGGGTTTTGAAGCTCTAACTTGTCTAGTTTGCCAACCTTGTCAAAGGTTTGAAAACAATAGGTTTTATAATTTGCATCATTAGGTCATCTATGGGTTCGACAAGAAGAACTTAATTATTTTGGGGGCCTATTTAAGACATGGCTCAACCATGAAATAGGGTTGGAGGCATTATTGTTGGAATGACATTTTGAGAAGTTGAAGGAAACAGCGTTCTGAGAGACAGTTTTCTAAGTTTTGCATTCAAATTGTGCTTTAATGGAGTAAACCTATTGTTATTTCATTTGTAGAATGTAGTGTTAATATTGTACAAGCTTGGTGTGCCATCCATTTTTTTTTGTAAATTGTTTTCATCTTTTATTTGTAGATAGTTTGTTTTCTATTTTTTTCTGGAATCAGGTAGTTTTGAGAGAATGGAGTCCTAGAGCACTTTCCCATTGTACAAATTGTACGGCCATTTGGGAATAGTGACTAGGCTCCCTTGGTGTAAATATGATAGCTTGTAGGGTTTGTGGGAGTTTAGGAGATGCTAGCAAAGTCATGCCCTAGGCAAGCTAGGTAGGGTCCGGCTAGGGTAGACAGTGAGAAAAAGACTCAATCTTGCAGGGGTATTAAGATTTTGGAGAAATTATTTTTGGTGAATTTTTTTGAAGTTCTTGGAAATGATTGGTAGTCAGGAGGAGGTTCTATCAAGTCATTTGGAGGGAGAACTTTTTGACAGTCTGAAATTAGCCTGGGAAAGCTTACAAACCCTAGCTTTTGGGTCAATTTTGTGTGTGGACAGTGTACGGGCTATGCAGCTTTAAGGTGAAGGCATGAGAAACACAAACCCTAAACAAAGAACCTAGTTCTTTGGTGGGTTTAGGAGAAATTTGTATTTTATCTCTATTGAGAGGCCTAATTGGGGCTCTAGGCTTGTAGCCTTTTCAAACACTAGGAAGGGATTTTGTGAAAGCGATGGTTAGTTGGAGTCTTTTGATGGAACAATAACCCTAGATTGAACACCTTGAAGCTATTACAACATCTACACACCCATGCAAGAATCAAATTGAATGTTGAGAGGATTTGGCCTTTAGGGAAGAATAAGGGTCAATGGTGAGATAGTGGCAAGGCACCAAGGTTGGCTTGGTAGAAGGAAAGCATGTTTATAGTGGGGTTGGTAAATAGGAGCAGTGACACCTAAACCTGAGGTAGGACCACTAGGACAAGGTGGAAGAGACACCTAGGAGTTCTTAGGAGCAAGGACTCAGAGCATGGGGCAGTGAGTGCCTCATCCAGCCCTACCCTATCACAAGGCAATGGCAGATAGATCAAGGATCAAAGAAGAAAATACCAAAATGATTCCTAGATTAGACAACCTAATGCTCAAAGGTAATTATCTTTTAATGGTATTTTTTATTCATGTAATAGTTTTGGACATAGAGAAAAAGATTGTAGAAATAGAAAAAAACAATATGATGGAAAGAGTCAAAATGATTTATCATTCACCAGTCAGTGTTTTAAATGAAAAAGAGTTGGACATAAAGCTATAGAATGCAGAAGTTGGATATTGAACAAGATGATTTATCCATTCAAAGGCTATTGTTATCACTACAATTTATTTGGACACAAGGCTAACTAGTGCAGATATAGATTGAATAAAGGACAATTTCGATAGAAGAATGTTGTTTGTTATAATTGCAGAAAACTGGAACACTTTTCCAGAGACTGCAAAAGAAAAAAATGAAAAGAAACTATCTGGTGAAGAGATATGAACAAATCACTAAGATTGATACAACAAAAGTTAAGAAGGAAATGGAAAATATTGGGAGAAAGGAAGGAGAATCTGAAAATCAAAGAGAATCAAAAGTTATCAATTTCATCTGTGTCATTCTCTGATGTAGCTAATCTCATCGAAAATTAAATCCAAGAAGTGGCTAAGGGGGAGCAATAATTAGAAAATTTAATATCCCCTTTTCGATATATGATGTCATTTTATGACATAAATGCATTTATTGAAGGTGATGAATTCAACATTTCACGTGAAAGGAATTTTTAGGTACACATGTGTGAAGAATGAATTTTGCAAAGCTTGAAAAGATGGAAATATACACTAATTTTGAGGATGTCTACTTAATGTCTAAAGCATTTATTGCTAAATCAATTGGCATCAAAGAAATAAATTTAAGTATGTTAAGGAAAATTCATTCGATGAAAAGCATTTGTGGAAGAAAAGAAGCATATAGAGCAAGCTTGAAGAGACCAGAGCATTTCCATACCACAGAGTTTCAGTGTTTGGCTTTGTTGCATAGACAAGAGGTAAGTTGCTGCTATACACTATTACCTCTAAATTATTCATTGAATTTTGTTGGATGTGATGGATATACCTTGAGTCGTAGATAATTCAATGAGACCACAACCATAGGTTAATAAGTATCCTATTAAAACCCTAAAACTCAACCCCTTGGGTGCATTTTTGAATGTTCCCCTTGGTGTTATTCCAACTGAAGACGTTGGGATATATATTCATAGAAAATTGGAAGAACCTACCTATGGAAAAGAACACATATTGTGGTTTGAAGAATTAGGTGGATAAGACTTTACCCTGAAACCAAAACACAATGTACTTACATCTAGATGAAATTGGATGTGTAGGATCAATTTATAGACTTTAGCAATGAGAAGAGATGTATTAGATTGGCACTTAGCATATTTCATGATTAGTTTTTATGGCTTGACAATTCATACATGATATCCAAAGAAGCAATTAGAGATGTTACTAGTTTATTATCCACCGGACTTGCTCCTAAATGCAATCTTGACTAAGGAAAGGAATTAATAGAGAGCACAAGTATTGGAATTAATAATCTGGCAGTTCAATATGCAAGTTTGGTCATTTAACACCTGATTTTTGGTGGCAATGATGTTTCTAATACCACAATTGACTTAGCATTAGAAATGGTTGAGAAAAGAACAAAATATGATCTTTGTGAGTTGCTCTAGAAACAACTGTTGGAAAATTTGAATGATATCAAGAAGAAGAAATGCACATTTAGATATGGAACATTGATATTATGTCCAACCTTCTACTTTATGAGAGAATTTCCTAGTATAGGAGAAGTTGTTTGGGTAAATACCAAACCGTTTTCTAATCATATCAGAGAATTAATGAGAAACATTGGAGATTTGAATGCACAAGGAGATTCCCTTGTTACATTATTTGGAAAATTCTAGAGAAGAATGAACATAAGACAAAGAATTCCAAGAGAATGAGTCACAAAATATAAGGATGATATAATATTACTAGTATCCACTGCTAGCTGCATTATCAAGGAATTTGAACCGAGAAGCACATGGATTCCTGAGCTAGGGTATGAGATTGAGAAGGGTTATTTTGTTGGGTGTATTGAAATGTTAATCAACAGCCCTCAAGATCCCAGCAAACCTAGATTCAGAACTTATACTGAAATAGCTCGAGAAGTTCTTGAAATATCTGAGTTGATCTCTAGTAAATCAATGGTTTCCTCTAGATAAAAGAGAAAAGTTACTGAGGTTCATGATTGATTTCTCATACTGAACCAACTCCAAGGAGACTCAAGCAACTAGCTAGGAGAAAGGCACTTCTTTAGATAGTTCCTAGAGTAGCCACCAGTTCCTCACAGTCTATTATGGAAAGCACAAATTCATTGAATGATAAATTTAAAGAACTGAAGAGTCAAGCAGTAAGTGAAATGGTCACTTGTGTCAAAGAAAAAGGATTGTTGGAAATTGAAGACAGGTACAAGTCTACACATGGCATTGCACTTGAAAGACTTAAAGAGGCTCAAGAATGTGAGAAAGAGGCCAGAAGTCTATTCACATTTTTTTGGAAATGGCTTGATGCAATTCAAAGATTCAAATATTTTGAGAACACAATTGAGACACAAATAAAGTATGCAAAACCAACACCTTTAATCCAACTCTAGATCTAGATGATCAAAATTGGTACGGTTTAACAAAGTTGCATGAATAATATCTTGCATTACATAAGGAGAAAAGAGAAATGATTGAACAATATGGAAAGCTTAGAGATCTAATAAAGATTAAGTGCACACCTTTCTACTATACTCTTTCTCTAGCTGACAGGATTCTGAACTTGAACATTACTCCTGAGACTCTAGTTGAAGGAAAAGACATCCTAGTTGATCTTAATTATCTATGTAGAGCCTTTTCAGAAGTAAAGAAGCTTTGGGATGAAGGAAAATCATCTTGAATAGGTACTCTTAGAAAATTTCAAGAGACAACCACCTCCGATTGATTACTCACAACTACTGTTTCTGATGTACTCAACAGGGGAGCATTCAGGTATGTAAAGGAAATTGTTAAAGCATTCAATATATTTTTATCCTTTTCCATTGATGTCAAAGGGGGAAAGAAGGTACCTGTAGACACTTAAAATTTTCTAAATGGATCACATTGGCTAATTAAAATCATTTCATCCTCAAATCCATCTTCTCTTCACTTGTTTAATTAAATAAGCCTAATTATTTAATTAAATGCCTCATTTTCACCTATTAATATAATTGACCTAAATAGGTTAATTCACCCCCTCTCACACTGACATTTCATTTGGTTTAATTAAATATTGCAAATTATTTATTTTTAACCCTAAGTCCTCTTATTTAATTAAATAACCTAAACTGTTTAATTAAATATCATATTTGCATCTCTTTTTCATTAAATAAATCAATAATTTAATGAATATCCTTGTATTCCTCATCTTGCACATTCAAATTTAGTTTTAATTAACTAAATTTCTAATTTCCCTCTCATCCACTTTCATAGGGAATATTCCAAAGGAATATTCTCCTATTTTCCTCCAAAAAAAGGTAATGATTACTCCAAACAAACTTTGAAACAACTTTTTAAAGTTGTTGCAAAGTGTGTTTGTTTGCATGATTGTGAGCCCTTGATATTTTCTTGATCCATGTGATCTTTGATTCTCCTCCATTGATGAGAATCCTTGATCCATGTTTCATCCTTCTTTCGTTTGTGACCATTGATAGATCAAATCAATCTCATCCATTGATTTTTCATTTGATCTCCATTAAATCAATTGTTTAATGAATATCATATAATTCCCCTAATTTGCATAATTGAATCTTTGTTTTAATTATCAAATTACTAATTCTCCCACTTGCAAGAGAATATTCCTTCTTTGCACATTCCTCCAAAATGGGAATATTCCCATGGAATAGTCCTTCCCCTTTTGTATAATTAAACTTTCTTTTAATTTGCAAAATATCTTTTTGCTCACCCATGAGAATATTCCAAAGAATATTCTCTCTCCTCACTCATTTGAAAAATGGAATATTCTTACAAAACTTCATGTGCAAGTTAACTCAAAACTTCATGTGTAAGTTAAAACTTCATGCGTAAGTAACTCAAAACTTCTTGTGCAAGTTAACTTGTGACCTCTTGTACAAGTTAAAAGTGTGTGTATTTGAAGGAATGAGAACCCTTGATTAAATCTCATTGTTGATTCTCATCCATTGATGAGAATCCATGATCCATGCCTCCAAATTCTTCCATCCTTGACCATTGATTAGCCTTTTTGATCTTAACCCTTCATTTCTCATTTGCATTCCTATAAATAGTTCACTATTTGGAGACAAATGGATCGATCTTTTAACAACAAACTTATGTTTTTAAAATCATTTGCACTTTCACTCACATTTAACATCATTTTTTCTTTATTTACTTGCATATTAGCTTAGCTTCCATTAATGGCTTCCATGATAACATAGATGCATACATTTAGCATATTTTGTTAATTAGGATTTTAATCTTTTGAAGCTTGCATACATTTAGAGTAGATTTGCATACACCCATATCGATCATCTTAGCATATATCATGTTAATTTAGTATTTAAATAATGTTTTATCACATATCTCACATGGTTTCATTAGTTTTCTTCAATAGAATTGATTGAAACAAGCTCATTATCCAAGGGATTGGGAAAGGGTCGCCATTCCACATCAATGCAACACCACTCCCCCAATAGGATAAGTTTCAATTTCTTAGATTAGAGGTTTTTCAAGATTTCATGATTTAGAATGCTAGTTTTAATGGATTCTTTGTCTTTGTTTACAATGAATAATCTTATTGGGTTTGATTCTTAGCAGGTTAAATATGCCTCAAATTCGTATGGATTGGGTGTAGTTAACCTATACTATGACATTGGTCACATTGGTGCTAGGAGGGAAAAATTGATCAATTTAATCAATTTCTATCTTGAATTCCATTCATTTTTATTTTTGCAAGAAACAGTGATGCCCAACACAATTTCAGTAATGCCTTTGTAGGGTGTCATCATATAGCGACGCTATTGTCATTACAAATAGTGACACCTATTAAATACACTGACACTAATTAAACAAATGGCAATGTTAATACTTTCTATAGGTATTGAAGATTTGTAAACGGTGACGCTCTACCAAATGGTGATGCTATCTTGCTCATTGTTTCCTCTACAAAGCGATGCCCAACTTCACCAGAGTGACACTATCATGAATAGCGATGCCCAACCTTGGTAATAAATTTAACAATAATTTTTTAGCATGTGTTTTAATTTTTTTGATTCATCAGTTTACTAACATGCCTCTAATGTTGTTCTAGTTTTCAGACTGATGGGGTTTTGTAGGATTGTACAACATGAAGCTAAAGTGAATAAGCATTCTCATCTTAAGATCTTATGATTGTAACAAGCATTTAATGCTTTGGGGAAATTATAACCCAATTTCTTATGCTTTTCATTTTATGCTTTAGGACCTCACTAAATTTCATTTGGGTTTAAAAAGAACGCTCAAATGGGACTAAAATTTAACCCTCATTTCATCTTGTATTTTGGGTTTAAAATTGAACAAGACAACTTAACATTTCGTTTGGTGCATAAAATGAATTCATCTTAGCTTTAAGGGTTAAAATTAATGAGTATTTGTTGTGTTCTAATTTATATCCTTGTTATTGAATTTTTATGCAATTCTCTCGCGCTACTCGGCGATCTTGAGTAATAGAAACATTCCTTAACACTTTGTATAATCACCTACATCTTTCAATTTGGATAAAAAATTAACCCCTTGCTAGTGTAGGGAAAAGGTGTGGTGTGTGTTCTCTCCTTGTTTCATGCAAACTAGGATGATCAAACTACAGACGTACTTCCTTGCTATTGTTTATCTTTAGAGGGCCTACCTCCCCACTTCGAAAGGAGGGAATGACCCAAGCAGAAACAAGTTAAAGCCAAGCTCTTTCAAGCCTCTATATAAATAATGTGTTTGTGATGAAATTCATAAACAACAAGTGTGGATGTGTCATACTGACAAGTTTCACCCTTAGTATCCATGTGATACGTCAAAATATCTTCCTAGGAAGAGAATGGGAGGCCTCTTTATTCTCCATAATATTGAGCTAATTGTGTTGCGTGTATGGCCACCTTGAATGAAAGCCCTTATTATGAACCAACTATTTAGAAGCCAAAAACCTTTATGCTTGTTGGTGCAAGAATGGTCATTCTGAAGTGCCCACATTTATACTATTCATTATTAAATAGAAAAATCCTTAGGATCTTAGGATCTTTAGGATTTGAGCTTTGGTGGTCCTAAGAAGTGTGCTTTGTAGAAGGGAGCCAGTGTCGCCAAATCTCTAGTTGTTCGCATTGTCTTAGTGTTTGGAGAAATCTTAGTGGGGATTCAGCAAGTAGTATCTTCTGAACTTAGGATGGTAAATGCTTGTGAGTTAGTTTAATACTTTTCTTGGTTCCAAAACATTGCAAACAAACATTCACAATCTTCCTCAAAATTTCAAACCCTTTGGTCTCAGTATGGATACCTCTTGAAATAGCCTTGATATTAATGAGCTTGTCCTAAGGATTTCTAAATATCTTGACTTATATCTCAATACATATTTTCCAAAGACAACATAGGCAATTATGGCTTCAAACTCATGATTCTCACAAAATAGACATTGTGAAAGTGATGATGTTTTTGACATAAACATTTAGTTTGAAAATTTAATCAAGACAAGTGTTTGTGGGAAAATAAATTCACTTAAGCAAGACAAATTGACAATTTGAACCCCACATGACTATTTGGAGACCGATTGCTCCCATTGAACAACCTGATCTTGAAGGTGCTATCATTCAACCAAACTTTGAACTCATTAACGAAGAACAAACTGATATCATTAGTAGTTTGAGAAGCTTCACTTTTGAAACAAAAAAAACACCTACCTAGTGGAGAAACGCAACAAATGTTATAGACGAAGAAGAGGAACAAGCTAATATTGAGGTTGGAAGGCCCATATTACCACCACCCGCATGGAAATAAATATCCTCTTTTACAACATCCTAAGTTTCTCTAAATGATCTCATGCAAAATCAAAATCCCCAAAAGAAGGTCTACTGGTCGTCACTTTAAACTTAGGCATCGTAGTTCAAAAGCAATCAAAAACCACATTTTGGCACTCTCCAAAACAGAAACAAGTTGTTAATAAAATTTTATGAACGCACACTAAGGAAACATCTAGAAATGTATATGTTCTTTATGAGTCAAAATCCTCGTCTGTTTTAGGATCAAGAACTTCTCTAAATCATTGAGTCTTTAGGAGTTGGAAACTTTAGAGGTATAGTGTGTTTCTCACTACCTTGGTCTTTTCAAACAAAGGTTCACTTTAGGTCAACATTGGGTCAAACACTTCATCCACCCCTTCATCAAAATTCACCCTTCACTTCATCAAACTTCGCAAAAAAATTTGAATGCACCGTCATTGTTTGACTTTAACATCTATCAAACCAACCCCTAACTTAGCTACATTGTATGTGAAATGTATCCTTTTCCATGCACTTAGTTGAGGTAGTTATCATCTTTGAACTAGTTTATCTTGAAGTTCATGAGTCTACCCTAAATATTTTCAAGTTCATAAACATCCTTTATCAAACATCAAACATCAAACTCTTAAGTCAAAAGTGATGTTTCAAAAAGTTTGCAAAGATCACTTTCCATATCATCCACCTTTTCATCCCCCATTATCATCATTGCTCCAAAAATACTTAAAGCATCCTTTTTACCTAGATTTTATTCAACTAGAGAGTTCAAACATTGCATATCACAACATAACTCTCCCAAAGCTAACACAAAATTTATGGTAAAGATGAGATCACAGCACAAGAGAATCATGGAGAAAACCAAAGTCACATTTACCTCAAGTGATCCAACTCCTCTAGAATTTTATCTGAGAAGTCACGTTACTCCATCACAACAACCTTCATCACCATCAGGGCCATATGAAATTGAAGTCATTATAAACAACCCATTTGAACTTACTAGGGAGGAAATCATGGAACATCAAGCCTTAGAAAATGTGGCTCCAATTTCCCCATCTTTTGTTGCACAATCATTGAAACAAGGCTTGACTTCATCTACGATTCAACCAACTCCATCCCTTGTTCCAAGTCAACCTTTAATATCTAGTACTACAACTAGGCTAGGAAGCAACCTTGGTCTCACTTCATGTCTATGATCAAACACAACTATGGGTATTCACAACACAACCATTCCATTAACTGCCAACCTTCCCCAAAACACAAGTTGGACACAAACCTTTGACAAACCACTTACATTTCGTGATGCCACAACAACCTTGACATTTTGAATGCAACCATCTTCATCCATCACCACAAATACCCCAAGTGTGCCCAACATCATGCAAGGTAGTGTGCACCAACTAGACCCAAAAGGGAAAGGAAATACCCTCAATGCAAAATCAGCCTTTAACCCCACAGGGGACTAGGGAAAACTTTAGTGGTGAATCTTCGCCAATTGGTGAATTCTAGGAATCAGCCAAGTCGAAATTGGTGAATTTCTCTTACCCAACAGGGTTTCCAAATCGCCTGACTTTTATGAACTATAGGTCCAATGCATGTCCATTCACCAATGAGTTTTTTTATGAGGCATATTTGAGCAACAAATTCACCATTGTCAAACTACGTGTTTCAATTGGACCGATTAATATTTTTGCCTAGAATCCCAAAATCATTTAATAAAACACCTACATATTCACCAATACTATTAAAACAACATTGTATCGGGACCCATTTCACCAATTAAAATTTACAAATAGTTGCTTGTGAAGACCCATTTGATTTAAAATTTATAAATAGTTGCTCATGAAGACCTATTTTTCCAATAACATTAAAAAATAATTACACTTGAGGACACATTTTGCCTTGAAAATTACAACGTATCATTGTATAAGCACGCAGGATTTGCCAAAATTTTAATATACCATTTAAAAATCCCGCAGAATTTTCCAAATATGGAATCATGGATTGATATAAATATAATTTAAAGTGTCATTTATTCTTACACATTTTGTTTAGTTCTACTTCTGAGGTTCTACTTCTCGATTCGGAAGTTAGCGAAAGCCGAAAACATAGACTTAAAAGGTGAGTGATCATTTCTTCATAGTGTTATTAGTTATAATAATAAGTTTTCCTTATCTCTTTTCCATTCTTGCTTCAACAAAGTGAACCTTAGAACCAAACTCTGAAGTTTCAAAGTTTTTGAAACCTCTGACCCACCGAATAGAAAGATGACCAAGAAAGACTTGCCACTCAACAAAGTGAACCATCAACCAAGTCGAGGAATCACGAAGTTATGAAAATTTAGAACTCTGCAACAAGGTTATAAAACTCTGAGGACTAGCAACTAAGTTTAGGAAAATCCAAAAAAATTATATTGTATTCCATGGTATTGAATTTGATATGTGATTTTAAATCATTTTTAAAGAACACTTATCACACTACTTATAAATTCCTACTACATTGCCATTCACACAATCTTTGATAAATAACTTAAAGGAATATTAGTATTATTAATCCATTCCTTGAATAGAAATAAATAAAATCAAAAGTGTCATTTATTCTTACACATTTTGTTTGGTTCTGAGGTTCTACTTCTTAATTCAGAAGTAAGTGAAAGCCAAAAATGTAGACTTCAAGGTGAGTGATCATTTCTTCATAGTGTCATTAGTTATAATAATAAGTTTTCTTTATCTCTTTTCCATTCTTGCTTATGTCTTAAAGATGATATTGAGTAGGGAATGAGATCTATATTATTATTCTCTATCCTTAAACAAGAAGACATTTTTTTCCAATTTTTATTCGAAGTGAGAGATGAATATGTCGAGCAAATCAAAGATAAATATGTTGAGTGACTTAAGCAGCAAGGGTAGGG
The DNA here is from genome assembly GCA_007258455.2 of Sequoia sempervirens. Taxonomy (NCBI): domain Eukaryota; kingdom Viridiplantae; phylum Streptophyta; class Pinopsida; order Cupressales; family Cupressaceae; genus Sequoia; species Sequoia sempervirens. The sequence continues at coordinate 304,849,162 of VDFB02271358.1, forward strand.
CTCCTGCCGCTCCTCGGGATGGTGAAGAGACTCATGTCGCTCCTCAAGTTGGTAAGGCTCCTACTACTCCTCAAACTCTTGCCGCTCCTCAGGGTGGTGAAGAGACTCCTGCCACTCCACAGGGTGGTGAAGAGACTAGGAGGCCATCAAAATTCCAAAAACTTAGACGTACCATATAGTATTACTTCGAAATTGCCAAAGCTTTTGATCCATCAGGTCAAGATGGAGATACATCATCAACTCTTCCACCAAATATTTGTAGCATTCACAATACCTCACCGCCACGAGAAGGTCAAGTTGAGATTGTCATTGATTTAAATCAAAATGTATCAAATCAAGATGGCAATACTGCAAAAGATGTTCCAAGGGATATCCTGGCCCGGTTAGCTAGAATGAGATAATTGACTTGGATGAGGATGATGATATTGGTAGCAAGAAAAGGAAAAATAAACCAAAAAGGGGGCGCGAGTGGGAAATAACAAGGAGTTTTCAACTTGGTTGGTTGTCAAAGTACCCATTCATGGTACCAGTGGGGATTGGCAATGCAAACGATATTGAAAAGGAAACATTGGCCAAATGTAATATTTGTAGTTGGAAATGTGGAAGAGCCAAGATGTTGCAGCTAAAGATTGACACTATAGAAAAGCATATCGGTAAATTTTATGAAAAACAAATCAAAGACAGAAAGGAAGAATTAGTCGTATGATGTAAATCAAAGGAAGAATGTCTTCATGTTAGGTATGCCATGGATTATGAAGAGCATGAAAAAATAATTTTGAACATTGCTACATATAAAGGTACACTTGAGGCTCATTTTGGAAAAGCAATGGAAGGAGCAAACCTTTCAAAAATTGTTCAGATGAGTGTTGTTTTCATATTTTGTCAAGAGGGCGTCCTATGACAGACTACCCAGAATATTCTGGTTTATTATCTTATTTGAATTTTCCTCACTATCCCTACTCACATTGGTCAATAAACGCTAGATGGGATTGGGAAAACTTTCTTGCTGAAGTGGAAAAGGAAGATTTAAAGGATAAAGTAAAAGAGTCAAATTTCATTGCATTATCTTTAGATGAAGTTACTATGGTAGACAATACTTCTTGGGTCTATATGCATTTGTATACTGTACAACAACATGTTAGCCAAGCTCATCTTCTCTGTGTTCATAAAATGAATAACATTTCAACATCGCAAAATATATTTGAACTAGTCAAAAAATATTTGAATGAAATTGCAGGTATGGATGAGTTGACAATTGCAAAAAAGTTGGTGTGTGTAGGAGCTGATGGAGATACATTATGCAAGGTCAAAGGACTGGTGTTTGAACAAAGTTACAAACTACTTGTGCACCATACATGCTTGGCATTCACTGCATGGCCCACAGAATGAATTTAGCATTCAAAATTGTAAGCAAGTTTCATACAGTATCAAAAGTCAAAAATCTAGTCCGCGAGATCCACACATACTTATGCTGAAGTCCCAAATGTTTTACAAAATTTCAAAATTTTGCTGAGGGAATAACACTAGGTAACAAGCTTCTCAAGGATGTCGATACCAGATGGATCTCCCTACATGGACTAGCGCAATGAGTTCTTTTAGAATACCAATCCTTGATTGGAGTGATGTACAAAAATCGCAGCATAGTAGACAAAGCTCCTAACCTCTTACATAGGTTAAGCGATATAGAGACACTCTTGACTTTAACTAGTCTTCTCCCCATGCTAGATGTGATGAATGAGCTTGTGAATAAAGCCCAAGATAGAACTATGTATATTAATAAATATGTCAATCTACATAAACATACATGCTTGGCCCTTGATCATCTATATCTAGATCTAACACAAGATGGCACAAATTATTTCATGTGGCAGAAAATTACTCATTTGAATTATCCTAATAATTATTTATAGTTTAATGCAAGTGGGAACTTATGCATCTGTGTACATGGATATGAGATACAAATGTACCAATGTACAACAGTCAAGCACCCTAGTAGAGAAGTAGTTGTTAATGAGGAAGATTTTCAAGGCATTGTTAAATTTGTTGGTGATAATTTTAAGGAAATTGCAAAATCTCTTTCCTTAGAGATTCGTGAAAGATTCCCTTGACATGAAATACTTGAAGCCATGAGTATTGTGTATCCTTAATTTTGGGAAAATTGAGATAACCCAAAATATTTTCATGCTCAAGTAAAAATCTTGATCGAACAATTTTCAAAAACTGTAACATACAATGAGCAGAAAATAGAAGGAATTTTAGATGAAGCTACGCTTAGAAAAAAATGTAGGGATTTTACAATAGCTATGAAGGAGCAGTATAAATCCATGGGCAAGGACAAGTTATTTGAACCGGGATCAATAAAAAAGGTTTGGACAAACTTAAGTCAGAGTGAAATATTGTGTGGTTTGATATCAGAATATTTCAAACTTGTTGGTTTATGTCAAACAATGATATTGGGGTCGGTGGAGGATGAGAGAGCTTTCAGTACATTGGAGTTTTTGAAATCAAAGTTAAGAAACAAACTAGACAAGAATTTGGAAAATTGCTTGAGGATGAAAGGAATTGCGTATAATGTCAGAAATTTTCCTTTTGAAAGGGCACTCACAATCTGGAGGTCCACATGTGAAAGAAGAGGGACCGGGTTGTGCAACACTCCAATTCCAAAGGCTGGTACTAGTGGCACTAGCAGTGGCAATGGGACTGGGACAGATGACATTGACAAAAATGACACAATGAATGTTGAATTTGAGACACAAGCTAAAGAAAATGATGAGCGGACTTGGAATCAAATTCAAGACAACTCTTTTACTTTATCTGATGATGAACGTCAGTTTGAGGACCCCGAGTCCATTTGGGAAATGGAAGAGAATTATCATCTTTTAGGTATTTATACTACACTTCATGGATCCCAAGATCAGTTTCCAATTCCATTGTTCCATACTATAGTTGATGATATTTTATATTGTATTCAATGAAATTGTGAATCATTGCACTTCATGATATTTTATTTCATATTGCACTTAATGAATCATATTCCAAAGTCAAACTATAGTTGATGATATTTTACGTTGTATTCCATGAGATTGTGATATTTTATATTTTACATTAGTTCATACATAGCATTCAATGAGGTGTCATATGATGGTGCCTTTGAAAGGTTAAGGCAAGATAAGTCCATAATGTCATGTGGTCACTAAAACTTGGAACCTTAGAACCAAAGTTTGAAGTTTCAAAGTTTTCTAAACCTTTGACCCACCCACTAGAAAGATGACCAAGAAAGACTTGCAACTCAGCAAAGTGAACCATCAACCAAGTCGGGGAATCGAGAAGTTATGAAAATTTAGAGCTGTGCGACAAGGTTATAAAACTCTGAGGACTAGAGACTAAGATTACGAAAAGCACCGAAACAACCACTTTGAGTGATAGTAACCACACCAATGAAACTAACCAAAAATCCATCATTCCAATTCCAATAATAGATAATCCATGGAAAAATACTTAGTAAAAGCAGAATAAATCCACACACCATAACTCAAACTCAAAGGTTAGGTCTAAAAAACTTGCAACTCAGTTTCTTAACAAAGTTAACCAAGTTGGGGAATCGAGAAGTTATGAAAATTTAGAACTTTTCCACAAGGTTATAAAACTCAGAGGACTAGAGACTAAGCTTGTTTTTCTCCCTTATTTTTATTATATTCGTATTGTCTCTCTAGCTATAACATTTTATATGAATTATTAATGAAATCTAGTCAATGATCTTTCATTAATCTTCTATCATTAATACTATGCATTGATGTATGTTTTAATTTTGGCTACGGTTTAATGAACCAGTTAAAGTACCTTGATAAAAGCATGAATTCATACAAATGTTTAGTGGATATGCTAAGTATTCATGGAGATTGAGTGTTGATGTGTGAATTGTAATGCAATTTCACTAAGATTGTGGATGCTTGGAATTAAAATCACCTTATAGTTCATATTTTAATTGTGTTAAAAGTAAAACTTGAGCATGTGCTTAGCAATTCGTCACTCAACTCAATGCTTATTAGATTAATAACATATTAACAATAGTATTAGTAGCATATACAACATTGAACATCAACAATCATTTAAAGTGTATCTAGAAGTTGAAACCACTACTAGACTTTTTCTTCAAATGATATAATAAATAATATAGATAATTGAACATCAACACATTACTGAAGTCCAAATTTGAGCTTTTAAACTGAATATCACATGAAGGAGTACATAGAGGCATTGGCAATGCAAAATATTTCTCAAAGACAACTCTACACAGAGCTAAGTTAGAACTTGGAAACTCATATTATCAAAAATTAAATCACTACATCACCTTTTCTAGCAACTTCCACTCTGCAAGTGTTGGAATTGTCATTTGTTCTAATTGATGTTGTTTAACTTGAAGATTTGTTAACAATTCATTATTCAAATTGGAACTTGTCTTGGATTCTTCAGTCAATTTTGCATTCAGGGTTAGCAATGGTTTGATGGAATCCACATAGGTCACCACATCTGGGTTATGAGGAAACTAGTCCAAATCAATCTTCATTGCATCCTCCATCTTCTTTCTGAAATCATTCTTTCCAACAAATCGCTCATTTGTGTCAAAAGCCTCTGGCAAACCAAACTTTGTGAATTTCCTTACCTTTTCATCCACCTTCTTCATCTTGTCTGCAGCCAAATGCAAATATTTCTCTGTTTCACGCATTCTCAAACACTTTTCAATGACAGATGACAACATCATTGATGTACCAAGCTGATTAGTAATCCATTTTAATTTCAAAACATTGGCACTAGCTTTGTAGACTGTTTGTTGAATTTTATTTTTTGATTTCTCTAATGCCAGCACATTTTTGTTATCCATTAAATATTTGTTGAGCTTATTATGATGTTGTCTAATAGCATCAATCAATTGAAACATGTCACACAAATGATCAATCCCTTGCATTATTTCAGTATACATCGAAAATATATTGATTAACATCATGCATCTGATCCTGATTTACTAAACATCGTTTCTTCCTAAATCATCCATCAGTCTAACCATTTAATCAAATCCCCCTATCTGATTAAATTCATCAATATTCATCTCTTAATTAATTAAATCATTTTATCTGATTAAGTCACTCTCTCTTGTTAATTAAATCAACCCATCTAATCTAATTATCCCTATTTAATTAAATAATCAATTTATTTGATTAAATATCTAAAGTTCATCCATTAAATTAAATAAATTAAAACCTTATTTGATTTAATCTAACACCATCCCTTTTAATTAAATAAATCAAAATTTGTATTTAATTAGCCTCTTATCATATTCCTCTCTTATCTGATTTAAATAAATCCATAAATCTAAGTCAAATAAGTCACATCATCTAATCTCCTATTAAATTAATTAAAACCTTGATTAATTTAACCTCATCTCATGTCACATCCTCTAGATAATGCAAGTTGCACATGAAAATAGATTTAATTCATTTATTAAATCCCTATTTTCCCTCACAAGGCATCTTTTGGAATATTCCTTTAATTTGAATTCAAAAATTCCAAGTCAACATGTACATCCAACAAGGCATTTAAAACATCTTACATGTCCTTTGCCTCGAGCCAAGTGGCATTTATTGCATTTTCCCTTCCCTCTTACATGTCGTTTCAACAAATTTGAATTTATTGGCACAAACCCCAAATCTTGCACAACCATCATCCATTCATAGCTTGACAAGTGGCACCATATCATTGGATGAAAGTTAGTCTCACATTGCTCAAATTTGGACTTTCATACATCTTGAAATCCTATAAATGAAAGGCTCATCCTTCATTTTATCCATCCACAATCCAAGCAAAGTTACCATGCTAAAATACTTAGCCATTTCCATACATCATTCGAATTCCTAGTTAGGCTTTTTGCAGATTTGGCTTGGAGTTCTCATCTTTTCATCAAAAGTGGATCAGAAATCTCTTCAACATTCAAATCTTGCATCATAGGAATTGGGAAAGGGCCAATTTTCACATCAAATTGGCACCAATTCCCCCATGGGATCAAGTGTTTGCTATTTGAATTAGGATTGAATCTAGTTTTTATCATTTTCTTTGTGTTCTTGCTTATTTTCTTTCCTATTTTGATTTGTAAATGGATTTCATGGGGAATCCTTCCTTTAGCTTGTAATTCCTTGTCTAACTCGTTTATTCATGTTGTTTTGTAGGTACTAGGAAAAGGTTTTGCACAATTTCATCCCAAATATTTTGTTTCATATGCCTCATTGTTTCTATACAAAATGTAGATAATTTATTTTGACAAGACTTAATTTCTTTTTTGCTTCCATCAACTTTGCCTCCAATCTTTCATTTATATTTCTCTCCTCCAATTTTTTTTCCCACTATGCATTTCCATTTGCAATGCTTAGTCTTAATTTTTTTGAAGTGGATTTTTCCTCATCATATTTCTTGTTGCTCTCATCTATCCTTTTCTTCAGTTCATTCACTGTAGTCTCATTCTGCTTATCCTCTTTGCTTGTTAATGTAGAGGAAATTTTTTTAATTCTTTTTCTAATTCATTGCTCTTGTTTTATGTTGCTTTCCTCTTTACTTTATCATTTCCTAGGTCTTCCTGTAACTTTTCAATTTGATTCTGCAACCTTTTTTCTCTCTATCTTGCTTTAGCAATGAAGTGTACACCAATTCATTGTTCTTCTTTGATACATTAATTTTGTTAGTATTTCTGAGTCCAAAAAAATCCAATTGAAAATTGTTCACCTTGAATTCAAATGGAGTTATCTAATTTGTTGGTTTGCTTTGAACTATGGGAACAAGAATTTTGTACTCCATGATTTATTTACTTGTGTCAAATGTGGGTAATACCATGGTTGTTGTAGGCTCTGAAGCTAGAGTAGACACACTCTCTATTAGTTGCTTCTTTTCTTTTTTATTCAATTATGATTTATTTTTTAACTCTTAAATGTAATAAAAACCTGGAGATGTAGGAACAATGGAATGCTTGAATGGTGAAGGAATAGGAGTACTTGAAGTTGCTAATGATGTCGGAGCTAGACTAACTGGCATTGGGGGAGTGCCTAGAAATAACTCCTTTGTGGTGGATCCACTGGTAGTGTGAGTTGGAGTTGGACTTGTCAAAATCCTTTTCCTCTTCTGAATGCCTTGATCACCTAGTGTTTTTGTGGTATATTGTGTTGTTGTCCTCTTGTGTGTATTTTTTTGTTGTAGCACATGTTGACCACTACTAGTACTACTACCCATACCATTGCCACCAAAGGCAATGCCAGTTGCACTAAGCCCTCCACCATGGGCATGTCCAAGTTGTGATTGTGTTTGACCATGAGGACAAGGATTTGAAGCTCTATCAAATTGAATTGTTTCGGCTCTGCTTGTTTTCCCTTGGTCTACTTTATCAAATCCAAGGCCAGATTTATCAACTAGTTTTCTATGTTGTACATTTCTTACTATAGGAATTCCTTGTCCTTGGGACCCCAAACCACCACCTTCATAACCCATTTTTTTTAGCTATGGCTGCTCTTGTAGTAAATACTTCTTTTGTGGCCTCACTTAAACCAAGTTTGAAATTGACATGGCTTTCTTCTTCCCTATCATCATCACTTTCTTCATCTTCTCGCTCATCCCGATGCTCTATATTCCACAATTTTCTAAACTCGTGATCTTCTTCATTATCTTCATACTCTGCAAGAGCTCATGGATCACCTAGCTCCTTCCTCATAGACCAAAAGGCAGTAATTTTTTATCGTGACCAAATTTTTTCTGTAACTTCCTTCTCTAGAGAATCTAGCATTTTTACTCTACTAGATGGTTGATGACTTTTTTCATAAAAATTGTTGTACCTCCTAATTGTCTTTCAATCCAATGCCATAATTTTTGATAACAATTGTTCAAAAGAAATACCATTCTCAGTAGCACTTTTCTCCATTGCTACTTTGACCTCATCCAAAGAATCCTTGTTTCTCAAGTTTTCAAGCAAGGGTTTACTTTGATGTTGAATTCTACTTCTAGCATTCTTATTGAGCACAATCATTGATTTAATGGTGTCACATGGATCATACTGCTGATAGATAGCATCAAAAAAAGACCATGTGCCACACTAAATGCTTTTCTCTCGAATGTCATCCCTCCGCATGAAAATGGTAAAGAAGGAAATAAGGTCTTCTTCCCCTAACCACTAAAATGTCTTTCATCAGTACTCTGCATCTTCCTTACATATTCCAAAGAAAAAACCATTTATGTCACATGTATTGGAAGTTTGTATGGCTGTACTTCTAATCCATAAAATCTTAGCATAGTATATTCTTCCATTAAGTACCAATTAGCCAATTGTATTTTTTTTCCTAGTTGAATGTAATTTCTACATGACATAGGCAATCTAGGCATTGGAGTATTTGTAATTGCTTGATGCAATGGAGCCAAAAAGTAGTCTACAAAATTACTGAAGTTCCTTCGAGAATCATGCAACCTTATAACAGTGGTCCATTCATATACTGGAGCCATTTTCTTTTGCTCAGGATTACTATTACCATAGGGCTGAATCTGAAGCTTGTTGGTCTGAAACATTCCTTTGAATTTGAATAGAAAAAGATAGAACAAGTAGGTTGTGAACCTAAATTTCTTGGTGGAACCTCCTTTAATCATTAAAAATTGTTTATGCATGGATTCTACAATGTGGTTAATAAAATTATATTTGGCATGTGGAACACCATAATGGGATATTATGCACCATTTCAAGGAGGCATGCACCCACTTCCAAATTGCTAGCTAGTCTGAGCCAAAATGCTAGCATGGAAATAGTATCTTGAACCCATGGTTTAAAAATATCCAAATCATAAGGAGGCTTATGATCACCTTTCAATTTATTTCTATCCTGAACTATTCTATTTAAGAAATAATTTTTCTCCATTTCATCCACCACTTCATAATCACTAGCAAGCTTTTCTAGGTCAATGTGGACATTTCCAAATTCTTCAGTTGTAAACCCCAAGGCCAACACTTTTCCAAGTTCTTTTGGATTAATGGATAACAATTCTTCTTTTCTATCTTTATTAACAATTGCTCTTTTGTTATCATCATAATTTAGGGCACAGACCATGATAAATTCCAGGAAAGGGAAAACCTCATGTAACATCATGCACCCTAATCTAGTTACCCATGGTGCATTGATACTATTAGTATTAACTTGCAATTGCATTTTCTTTGCAGCCTTATTCTCAGATGAAAATCTAAGTTTTGATGTATGCCTACCATTGGTTTCAGGATCATAAATATCATGTTATTCATCATTGAAACCTGGGGTTTTAAGCAATTTTGCATAATATATTTTTTTATCCGACATTGCTCTAGTGGTACTGGTGGTAGACATGCTGATATAATCAACAATATAAAATTTGTGAATTCCTTATTAGTCCTTAATTTTTCTTAATTCTTAAGCCTCTTAACCCTAAATCTAAACTTCAAATTTTGAGAAAATAAGATTTTAAGAAACGTCAAGTGATGAAACGTAGCCATGGGAATTCTTTAACTTACCCAGACTTTGAATTTTGATTCTTGAAGTTGAAACTGGGTTGAAACTTGAAACTGGGTTACTGGAATGGCTTTGTTGGAAGTGGAACTGTGGAACCCAAAACAGGGTAGTGCACTACAATGAGAAAACTGAACACTAAAATCTCCTCATGTGCTGACACTCTAACTTCAAAATAAAATCACTTAGCAATAGAAAGTGTTGTTTTTTTTAATATTAAAGTTAATGACATTGAAATGTCTACTCGTTAAAACAAGCCATTAATGATTTACTCCTACATTGATAGAAAATTCTAAACCATTGATCTTTGTTAATCTAATGGTTATAGGGTGATTCCATAGGTTTAAGTTCGCAAGCGTATCACTCTATGCATTTCATTCCAAAATGCAACTACAACCATACATCAAATGTTCATCGAACGGTTGAGTAATTTATGATATAAATAATAAACATAAAACATGTGTTTTAAATTTGCTTTAAACTTTAATGCGCTAGGATTGACATCAAGGCCCAGGGGAAAAAAACTTAACGTTGCAAAGGCCTTAATAAAATGAATTACAATGTCACATTAATAGCACATTTCACAACCATTAATAACACTTAACTTACAAAGGACTTAATAAAATAAATTGCAATGTCACATTAATAGCACAACTATTTATTTTATTACAACTGAATTATAATGTCACATTATTACATAGTACAATTACACATGTAAGCACAAGCACCAAGCTTCTGTTGGACAGCTGGTGAAAATTTGAAAATGTAAATGTGATACATGTATCTCTAAAAATAAATGGAACTTATCAGGTCAACCATGAGCTCTGAAAAATAAACACATGGGATTTGTTGGGTCAGCCACAGGCTCTGAAAATAAATGCATGGGGAAAGGGGGCCCAATCAAACTGGGGAAATAGGAGCTCTGAAGATACAAAATGTACTTAGCCCCTTTCAGAACCAGACTCATGTAGAAGATGAAGGGTTGTAAAATTGCTCCCATGCAGAAGATGAGCATTGAAAATAAATGCATGGGACTTTCCTAGTAAGCCATGGTGTCTTAAAATAAATGCAAGAGACTCTCTTGGACAACCATGTAGATGATGACGGGTAGTAAAAGTGCTCCCATATTTTACTTGCAGCCTCCATGCATTGGGATAGCACTTATTTCCACCAGAGCTCCTCATCCTGGTTCAAAACCTATCCGAGAAGTCAAGGGAACCAAATCAACTTCTTTCCAATTCCACCCATTCTGAACTTGAAGGAAATTGGTCTTTTACTCTATAACTACATAACTAAAGGTAGGAGAATTTATAGCATCCTCAATAATACCGCATCATCTTCTTCCTGAATCCTTATTAAGTTATTAACGCTAAAAAATGAAAACCCTTATGGAAATTAAACAAATGATTTTAGTTGTGCTCACTATCCTTATTTATGGGCCAAAAGTGCCACTACCAGCTTGGTCCCTTGTACACCTCACACATGTCATGTGTGAGCTTTGAGGTTGTGTATAATTACTACTGACTAGTAATAATTGTGATTCATGCAAACCAAAAATCTAACTTAATCGGTACCTCAAGTTGGCTACATGCAAAGTTGCAAACTGTAGCTCAAGCTAACAACTTGTCAATTATCAAAATCAATAGTGCCATGCAAGCTGCCGATTGTCAAAATCATTGGATTATTGACATCATCATCTATGATTCTACAATACATCGTGCAATTTTCAATATAAAGCTATCTAATCAATCACTCTAGCTATTCTTATGGTATTAATCTGTGTCGTCGCCCAATACTACAACCAAATTGAGAATTTCAATAAAATAAATGAAAGGTAGAGTACTTCGATGCATTGAAAAGAGAGAATTAAATGTCTCATTTTACCTTAATGATTATCAATGTCCTAATAAGTCACAATAAATTTTTCTCACTTATGATCGGAACTATATGTTGATTTCTGAAACCAATAATTAATAAAATCTCAACCATTGATTTCTGAAAATCTAACGGTTCTAGTGTTATTCTGGAGGTTTCAGCTCACAAGTCTAGTGCTTCAAGGATTTACTTCTATAATGCATCTACAGGCATCCATAAAAAATTTATCGAATGGTCCCTCTTTTAAAACAAACTTTATGCACATGCATAATTTAAAATGGGGACATTGCTAGGTTGAGGAGACTCAACCCTCAAGATTAAAGAGTTACGATTTAAGGATTTGTCATAAGATATTTTGGTCTAACTTAGGCAATATTAAACAGTAAACACTAAACCCGAGCATGATGATCGACAAACCTAAATAATTAATAAAATCTCAACCATTGATTTCTGAAAATCTAATGGTTCCAGTGTAATTCCAGAGGTTTCAATTTGTAAATCTAGTGCTTGAGAGATATACTTCCGGAATGCAACTATAGCCATCCATCAAAAATTCATTGAATGGTCGTGGTCTATAATGTCACATGGTCATTGAAACTTGGAACCTTAGAACCAAATTCTGAAGTTTCAAATTTTTTGAAACCTCCGACCCACCAACTACAAAGATGACACTGGTGAATTTGCACTGACACTTCGCCACTGCATTTTTTTTATTAGTTTGATATTATGTTTAATTCGCCAATGTTTTTTTCTTAATCATTTGAAAATAGGTTTAATTCACCAATGATTTTTTTTTTAGTTTGAAAAAAAGTTTTAATCGCCAACAAAATTATTATTTCTAGTTTGAAAATAGGTTTAATTTGCCAATCGAGATATTTTATTGGTTTGAAAATAGATTTTAATCGCCAATGGAAAAAATTTAGTGGTTTTAAAAAAAATTATTTTCGCCAGGATTTTCCATAGACTTCTAGCAATTAGAAAAGATTCGCCAATGGAAAAAAAAAATTCACAAAAAAAGAAAAAATTTGCCACTAAAATTAATATTTTTATCGGGAAGAATACAAGATTCGCCAGGATTTTACACCTTCGCCAAGGGGGGGGTTTCTTAAAGTTTTCCCTGCAGGGGAAATCTTCATACAATACTCTCATGGATACATCAAACATTGTGGTGGTTCAAAACACATCTATCCCATCCATTATCAACCCATCTCAAAATAATTCCTTGGTAACGAATCCCATCAACCCAGGCAATACCTTATCTACTTCCCTAACACAAGGAAATACTCAACACATGGGAAAAGGAAACCTTCTTAATCAATGGACTCAAGGTCCTAGTGTTTCATTCCCATCGCATAATCTAATGGAACCATCCTCATCTTTCCCCATGGTCCCCTTTACCATGCAAAATCAAATGGGACCTCAAGCCTACATTCCTCTACCCTAATTCACTATCTCACAGGGAATGTTAAACCAAGGGAACTCCCAACCTCTCATTAGCAATCCACTACCCACTCAAAATATCAACACCTACAATCCTTCACAAATGTCCCAACAACCACCTGATCCTACATTACAAGCACATGCCTTAGCTCTACAACAAGCACAACAAACTTATCAACAAGCCATCCAACGACAACAACATAAAGTAGCCCTAGTAGCACAACAACAAAAAGAAGCCCTAGCAGCACAACAACAACAACAACAACAAGAAGCAACCTTAGTGGCACAACAAGCATCTTTAGCCCAGCAACAACATCAAGCCCATCAAGCAGCCATAGTAGCACAACAACAATAGTAGGTCCAACAACAAGCCCTTGTGGCGCAACAACAAGAACAATCCCAACAAGCAGCCCTTGTGGCTCAACATCGATAGTAGGCCTTACTAGCTCAACAATATGCCTCACAACAACAACAATAAGGTCTATACTATAACCCTCAACAAAACATCATCAACCTGAACATGTTAGGAACATATACACCTACACCATCATCATCTTATCCCACACTACCATACACACCATACAATACCTCATCATATCAAAATCCCACATACACTTCATCCACCATCTTGCAATATGCAACATATGTTCCTCCACCAAACCCACAAGATGATGTAGCATCACAACTAAAGGAGTTATCACAAGAAATGCGGGATTTTTGGATGGGAAAGATGAAGAAGTTCCATTCACAACAAAACCTATGTCCTTATCCATTCGATTGAAACATCGCAATGGTACCTTTTCCTCTCAGGTTTGAAATCCCCAAATTCGACAAATACAAAGGGAGAGGAAGTCTTGTGGACCATATCAAAGAGTTTAGTGTCATGTGCATGGAGGTGGCCTATAATGATTCTTATTTAATGTACCTCTTCCCAAGAAGTTTAACTGGTCTTGCCATGGATTTGTTTTCATAGTTACCTCCAAGCATCAAAAATTTCCAAGAAATTATTGAAAAATTCATAGATCACTTCTCCTTCAATCTTGACATGGAAATAAGATTAGAAGAGTTGTATACACTCAAGAAAAACAAAGGAGAAGCTTTTTCTAATTTCTTACAACAGTGGAGGCAAAGAGATAGTAAAAGCAAGTGGCCCCTTCTCGATGAACAAGTGGGGATTATCATAGAAAATCTTGATCCTAATTTATCCTTCCACTTGAAGATGCATTGCATTACCTCTTATGATGATCTTGTCCTTAGAACCCTTAACATTGAGAGATCCCTAATCTCATAGGGAAACACACAAGTATATAGAGACAACCGCCCATCCACTAGTTTTAACAACAAGCCTCACTATTGGGCTAAGAAAAAAAAGTTACTAGTGATGTTGTTGTTGATGCAAAGGTGGTCTTAATTGCTCCTAGACAAGAAAACATCCAAACCATGAACACACAACAACCATACATGTCACCATCAAACAATCAAACAACAATTAGCACTGCAAACACTCAACAGGACAACAAAGAACAAATAGTGCTCCCAAGCGACAATTCACTCCCTTAGGGGAACCTATGGAGGATGTGTTGAAGTAGTTGATACAATCTAATCTTATCATACTGCTAGATTTTTCAAACTATCAAGAGCCACAAGTCAAACCTCATAGCTATAGAGATGATCATTTTTGTGAATTTCACCAATACAAAGGTCATAACACACAAAATTGTTTTAGACTCAAACATCTAATAGAAGATCTTATTGAATGAGGAGACATTGATGTCGATCAAAAAACTAGGAATGAAAATTTGAAAATTTACACAAACCCTATGCCTGACCATACAAAAGCAAAAGATTCAAGAAAGGCCTCGACCTCAAAAAGTGTAAACAATGCCCATGATACCACGGTGGGACATATTTATTTATCACAACATGAGGAATCAGACATGTATCAAGATACTATTACCAAACAAAGTCCAAACCCATCAACAGTTTTTAGCACTATTTTATACCATAATGATGTCAAGTGGATATCAAATTGTGATATCTCTCCCACATATGACTCAATGATTGGGCATGTGGAAGAAATTCCAAATGAGCTAGAAATATCCCTTGTTACACCCATATCAACAAAATGTTGTGAAGAGTCTTTTACCGATGATATATCATCCACCCAAGGATCATGTCAAGAGGAGGCTCTTCAGGATAATGAAAGATACTCCAAATTGAGTCAAGATCAAGAACCGCTATCCCCATAGTTTCACCAAGAGCTAAGGAGCATCTTCCAAACCATTTTAAACTTCAAAGATGTCCCTGATATCACCCTTGAGATGTTTCTTTCTAACGGACCTATAGATGTTCTTCATCCAAAACAAGAATCTCCCACTCTTGGTATTCCTACACAAGAGCAAGAAACAGTCAAGATTCTTGACTCTTACAGTGATTTTCCATCATTGACATCTTTTGATTCAGCATCAACATCTTTTGAAGCAATATCAATAGATAACGATGTCATAGAATCAGAGCAAGCAGTTCATATTCCTGAACAGGAGGAACCCATAGCAATATCATGTGTTCATGACAAGTCATATTCAATAGCTATGGATTAGAGGATACATTATTAGGGAAAATGATTAGGTATTGATCATACCTTCACAAGGTCGGGGGAAATCTTGTCTACAACAAACATCAACATATGGGGCATGCAGGATCCTTATCATGAAAATATAGTCAATGCTACAACTAACCATATCATGAGTTGGCATTCACCCATCATCTCATACACAAATTGGGACCAACGTAAAAAGAATAATTCATATCATAGCAAGGCAAAAATCATCAAAGAAAATGAAGTGGTAACGTAAAAGGGACAAAGCAAATACAAATGAATACCAAAGAAAAATAAAGAAAATCATCCCTCTAAAACTCCATTAGTCAAAGAAACTATGGGACACAATAAAAAAGGGAAGTGTATCCATCAAAAGAGTCCTCAAATACAAAAGTAGGCTTCTCAAGCAAGGGATAAAGTATATCCAGTGGATGGTCCTAATTCCATGAAAACCTTCATTCCCAACCATCATTGTTCATCTTCCCAAGTTTGGAGAGTCAAAGGTTCCAAACCATCAACCAATCCATCTCATATTCCTTCATGCATGATACCATACACTCCATTCACAATATCCAATTCTCACATTGACTGTGTGTTGGCAACTACCCTTCATCATAAGGATTTTGAAGGCACTTTATCATGATGTGCGCACAGAGACAAGGTTAATTATGGTATCCACAAAGAAGATTAGAGTTCTTCAAGGTTGTATTCAAGTGCTCGTATCTTAGGAAAGCAACTTCTTCAAGTAGGATATCACTAGCATGTTATGACAGTGGCATCTACATCAGTACCACTAGGTGGTTCAACATGAGGGTAAAACTTCCAAAAAATCAAAAAAATCAAAAAATCATCAAAAATCCAAAAAAATAAGAAAAATGATTGAAAACAGTAAAGAAATAATCGTCCTCTAGTGAAAACCACTACAGTGGCGCTTTGGGCAAGTACTATGATGAAAACCTAGAAAACAAGCATCATGAGTAGAATCAAGTGTCTATATGATCCTTCTTAGATAGAAGCATCTCATCCTTGTCATGATAAATCTAATGTTCCCTCCATCTATCCAATCCAGATCCATCCAGATATCCCACTTTAATATCTTGATCTTGACAAAGATTCAGCGTATACTTCAACTCTACTTATGGAAAAATTTTGACAGGATCTTTACCATTTTATCTCATGAAGTCCCATAACCCATATCTAGAATGAAAAAACTTTGTTAAAATCTTCGTGTATACATTAGATATCTTGGTTTGTTCATTGATCTATGAAATATTGCTAGACATTGGGGGTAGGTTATTGCACTCTTGCTTTCAAATAACTCTTGATCCATGTCTTATATCTCACAACGTGACATCAACATCATGATCTAGGTATCATTTTCCTTAAAATTTCATCAAAATCCAAAAACATTTTTCAAAATCTTGTGTAGCCAAAAATCCAAAAACATCCAAAATCTTGTACAGCTAAAATCCAAAAACATTCATAAAATTGTAAAGTCAAAATCCAAAACACATCAAAATCTCTAAAAAGGTCGAACATTAAAAATCTAAAAATAGTACCCTATTGTCAGACTACGGGTCTCTGAGCTTGAACGTAGGCAAGGCCATCATTGATGTGCCCCTGAGACACCCTAGGTCAATCCTTTAGGATTCTGTCATCATAAACTAGCAATCCATCAACTGTTCATATCTCATCTTCAATATGTCGAGTCAATTGAACTACGTGGTCTCTGCGTGTATAACGTAGGCAAGGCTTATCTTTGATTAGCCCCCGAGGCCCCTAGGATAGGTCTTTTAGGTTAGGTTCTTGGTCAAAATTTGGAAAACCCTTGAACATCCATATATCTTGAAAATCCCAAAACATCGAAATTCGAAAAACCCCTAAACATTCAAATATCAAAAAATCCCTAAACATTCAAATATCATAAAATCCCAAAAATATTAGGAAACATTCAAATATCTTAGAGAAAACCCTAAACAACCTCAAATAATCGAAAACAAAAACATTCACATAAACTTTCAAAAAGGCCAAAAACAACCTCAAAAAATTTTCAAAATACCAAAAATATTGAAATATTCTAAAAAATCCAAAACTATCCTCCCCATTTCACTTTTACTCATAATAAACCTTCACCCGTAATAAATCAACCATCATCTTCAACCTTTGGTAAAACAAATAGAAAGCAAGTGTAGCAAGTTGTAAAGTGAGAACCTAAGTGTCAGAATCTAAATTGTAGATCATAGGTAAAAGAGTCAATGAAATTTATATCAATGGCATATCACACACCACATCCTAATCAAACCATCTGATAACATGTCCTAGGATGTATCCTTCCAACAATGGGCATCAACATCAGAAATCAACTTAGCTAAACTAAACTGGCAAGAGATATCGATAACATTGACAGTTTGTCTTTAATATTTTCTTATGATTTATCTTATTGACCCATTATGAGGACCTCTAAATGATGTCTCAATGATTTAGAGAGAAAGGAATGGGGAATTGATCATTATCTTTCATTTTTTGTGCTTGTGGGTATTCGTGTAAAATAATCTTGGCTCATACTTGCTTAGTTGTGTGTAGGAAAGTTGTTTGGAGTACATTGTTGACTATTGTGTATGCTTTGGTCTGATATATTCTAAAGCTTCTAACTTACATTCCAATGAGGTTTCTATATGTCAAGATGTGAACAGGAACTATCCTATCTATTTGCAGAGTCAAATTCCATTACACTAGATACAACGCCATCCTGGTTATCAATACCTTGATGCATCGTGTCTGTGTTATATCGAAAATAAGGAATATCAGAAATCCCAATCCCAAGATATGAGCAAATCATCATCATGCATGTCTCATCACCATAATCTAATAAATTCTTGGTGGATCATGGACTTGTTGGAATTTTGAATCAATCTCAAAGTCAATGGTTAATCAATATCCATTTCAGTCTTCTACTTCCATCCATCTTATCTTCTTATTCTTCTATCTTTACTAACATTTCTATCCAAGCATCAACTCTATGTGATCTACATTAAAATATGAATGAGGCTACCCATAGTTGATGACTATCTATACATCATGAAATCTATCTAAATCAATACCTAAGTTATCACAATAACAATCCCTCTTTTGGTGGGGCATAGTGGGATATCTATATCATCTTCAACTCAACAAACTGCAAAGTTGTAACTCTTTGATTCAATGTCTAATTTTCACCTATCATGAGCCCGATCGGAACACTTTATTCCCCAATCAATCTCCAAGGGGGAAACCAACCATCTTTCGATCATATTGATATCAAATCATCTAACAAACTTTGTTCCTAGCCTTGCTAACAAACCTTGTCAAATTATCAAATCAATCATCATTGGGATATATCTTTCCCTATCAATCCTTGTGTTGTTCATATATTGACAACACTATCCTTGCATTTTTGTGAGTCCTCAACAATGTTATCAATCAATCAATCAAATCAATCAACTTTAGCTTGGCTATCAACATCTCAAAGAGATCATTGATATTCATTTTAGCATCATCATCAACATCAATCTTTGAACCAATGCAACGAGTACATTGCTTTAAAGAGGGGAAAAATGTAGACACTTAAAAATGTCTCGATGGATAACATTGGCTAACTAACATCATTTCGTCCTCAAATCCATCTTCTTTTCACTTGTTTAATTAAATAAGCCTAATTATTTAATTAAATGCCTCATTTTCACCTATTAATCTAATTGACCTGATCAGGTTAATTCACTCCCTATCACATTGGCATTTCATCTGGTTTAATTAAATAATGCAAATTATTTAATTTTAACCCTAAGTCTTCTTATTTAATTAAATAACCTAAACTATTTAGTTAAATATCATATTTGCATCTATTTTTCATTAAATAAATCAATAATTTAATGAATATCATCGCATCCTCATCTTGCACATTCAAATTTAGTTTTAATTAACTAGATTTCTAATTTCCATCTCATCCACTTGCATAGGGAATATTCCAAAGGAATATTCTCCTATTTTCCTCCAAAAAAAGGTAATGATTACTCCAAGAAAACTTTGAAACAACTTTTTAAAGTAGTTGTAAAGTGTGTTTGTTTGCATGATTGTGAGCCTTGATCTTTTATTGATCCATGTGATCTTTGATTCTCATCTATTGATGAGAATCCTTGATCCATGTTTCATCCTCCTTTCATTGTGACCATTGATAGATCAAATCAATCTCATCCATTGCTTTTTCATTTGATCTCCATTAAATCAATTATTTAATGAATATCATATAATTACCCTAATTAGTGTAATTGAAACTTTGTTTTAATTATCAAATTACTAATTCTCCCACTTGCAAGGGAATATTCCTCCTTTGCACATTCCTCTAAAAGGGGAATATTCCCATGGAATATTTCTTTCCCTTTTGCACAATTAAACTTTGTTTTAATTTGCAAAATATCTATTTCGTCACCTATGAGAATATTCCAAAGAATATTCTCTCTCCTCACTCATTTGAAAAAAAGAATATTCTTACAAAACTTCATGTGCAAGTTAACTCAAAACTTCATGTGTAAGTTAACTCAAAACTTCTTGTGCAAGTTAACTTGTGACCTCTTGTGTAGGTTAAAAGTGTGTTTGTTTGAAGGAATGAGAACCCTTGATTAAATCTCATCATTGATTCTCATCCCTTGATGAGAATCCATGATCCATGCCTCTAAATTCTTACATCCTTGACCATTTATTAGCCTTTTTTATCTTAACCCTTCATTTCTCATTTTCTTTCCTATAAATAGTTCACTATTTGGAGACAAATGGATCGATCTTTTAACAACAAACTTATGCTGTTAAAATCATTTGCACTTGCACTTACATTTAACATCATTTTAGCTTTATTTACTTGCATATTTGATTATCTTCCATTAATGGCTTCCATGATAACATAGATGCATACATTTAGCATATTTTGTTAATTAGAATTTTAATCTTTTGAAGCTTGCATACATTTAGAGTAGATTTGCATACACCCATATCGATCATCTTAGTATATATCATGTTAATTTAGTATTTAAATCATGTTTTCTAACATATCTCTCATGATTTCATCAGTTTTCTTCAATAGAATCGATTGAAACAAGCTCATTATCCAAGGGATTGGAAAAGGGTCACCATTCCACATCAATGCGACACCACTCCCCCAATAGGATAAGTTTTAATGTCTTAGATTAGAGGTTTGTCAACCTTTCATGATTTAGAATTTTATTTTTAATGGCTTCTTTGTCTTTGTTTACAGTGAATGATCTTATTGGGATTGATGCTTAGTGGGTTAAATTTTCTTCGAATTCATATGGATCAAGTGTAGTTAACCTATACTATGACATTGGTCACAGTACCATGTGAAGGGAGAGAAGGCACCATGTGAAAAGTTTTTGGGGGAGAGAAATGAAAAGTTGAGAAGAAGATTTTTTGATGGTTTCACATCATGTGTTTCCATCAATGACAAAGGGGGAGATTGTTGGAAATTGGAAGGTTTTCATTGATGTCAATAATGGAAATTGGAATATTTTCATTGATGTACATTACTTGTATAGATTAGTAATTTCTCTAGTAATAATGATTCAAGCTATGATCTCTCTGGTACTAGAATTTTGTTGATCTAACATTTTGGTCTAGATTCTACCTCAAAGAAAGATATCACTCCAAGACTTTGTACATATATTTGCGACTACAAGATACATCTTACACCGAATTTTTATGATGATATACAAATGCATTGGGAAAATATGAATGACAGTGCTTTTTTCTGAAGTCTACAGTAAGTTTATGTATAGTGCATTGATATGGGAGATTTTGCATCTTCTCATATTTAATTATTTTGTCTTGCAAAGTTGAAGATAAGTTACTTGATGTCATCTAAAGGAGAATTCCATGTGTTAACAAGTTTTTGTGTTACACATTTGATGTATTGCATATACATTTGGATTTTTTATGTTTAGGTCTAACTTTGGCTGACCTAGTTATGAATTTGAATCAAGAAGTTTAAATATGTGTTTTGAATGATAAATGGATCTATCTTAGGTCCATGGAAACTACTACCATATATTAGATGCTTGTGTTGGGTGCAAAGATGAATATTATTTTGAGGATAATACCAATAGAGTTGGTTTTGGTTTAAAATGGGGTTTCTCTAATTAGGCCAACCTAATTTGTGAAAGAGAATGTATATGGTATATATGTAAGACATTTTTGTGAAGAAGATAGTGCGAGAAAGTGAGCGAAGATGTGAGATAGTGAAAGAATGAAATTCAGAGAGTGTGAATGTGTGAAATTGTATATGTGAGCAAATAGAATTGTTGAGTACACTTACATCTAGAAGAGTTTTATATATTGTGCTTCACCAAAACTGAACTCTAGCACAAGGAAGGTGCATTCTATCTCAATTCATCTCTTGGCAGTGATTCATACTCTGTTTTGTAATTTATTTCAGGCTACGAGCCTTCAAGGATAGTGTGTCCTAGTAGTGAGATATTATAATATTCTATATCCAAATATATTATATTGTGAGTTAATCCTCACTGTGGTTTTTCCCATTTTAGGTTTTCCACATAAAAATACTAGTGTTCATGTGTGTTGTCATCTTGTCTTGATTCCATGCTTTCACTAATTGTAATAGTTAGAATTGTGTTATTGCTTGGATTGATATTATGTAAATGGTTAATGGAATACTAATTCACACCCCCTTAGTATTTTGGGGGTTCAACACCTTTGGTGTTTCTTGGTATTCTTGGTTGTCTACCTAGGGGGACCTAGCAAAAGGTGTTGGATAAATTTTGAGAGAAGGTCAACCATTGGACTCATAGGTGGCTTTCTTTTGTTGGGAGGATTTTTCTCCTAAAATCAATGGTCCAAGCCCTCCCTATTTACAAGTGTATGGTCCAAGTGGCTGCTTCAAGTTTCATTTAGGAGTTAGATTCTCTCTCAAGGAAATTCCTTTGGGCTGGTAACTTAGCTACGTCAAATTGGGGGTTAGTTAAGTGGGAGACTATATGTAGTCCAAAATAGGAAGGGTTACTTGGGCTATGACAAGCTAACCTCTTTGGGTTGGCTCTAGTAGCTAAGTTTTACTCACATTGGTGCACCAAACATAATCAAGCTTGGGCCAAGATTCTCACCTCTAAGTATCTGAGGGGTGTTGCAAGTGATTGATTTCCCTAGGATTGAGTTAACTAGGAAATGGTCTATGATTTGGGACACTCTTAAAAAAGGAGCTAAATTAATTAAGCAGGGCTTAATTTGGATTTGTAACAAGGGTTATGATGCCCTTTTTTGGTTTGATTCTTGGGATGGGTTTCCCCCTATCTGTATACATATCCCCATCTTTAGGACCTCTATCAAAGCTTCTTGGAGGTTGGGTGGTCTAGGGTTGAGGAATTCAAATGTGTTCAAAGCTTGTGGTGGATAGATAGGTGTAAATGGGAGGACCCATTGGAATGGACTCTAGGAGGATCTATTGAAGATTAGGAAAAATTAAAAAGGATTATATCTAGTAGAGCTTGCAAATCCTTGATAGCGAGAGATACTTTCATCTATGATCTTGATCCTAGGGGGATATATTTTGTAGCCTTTGGGTATCAAGAGTTGAATAATTAGAAATATGGGGGGTTGAATTTCTATGCTGGAAAAATGTGTGGAATAAGTTTTCTTGGACCAAATGCAACTTTTTTCTTATGGCTTGTCTCTTGTAATAGATGCCTCACATGGGATAACCTTCAAAAGAGGGGATTTTAAGGAACATCAATGTGTGTCCTATGTGAAAATAGTGAGGAATCCTCTTCCCATTTATTTTTCCAGTGTGCCCTTTCTAGAGACCTCTGATATTTATGATGGAGAGTCTGGAAGCAGGCTTGTTTTCATGTCTCCTCTCTTATTGATTTTTGGAGATGTTTGGGGAGGCCTCTGGCTAAGGATTTCTTTCTTCAAGTGGCATGGAGAATTGGGCCTCTATGCAACCTTTGGAATATTTTGTTGGAAAGGAATCGTAGAATATTTCAGGGGAAAAATCAAGTTGTCCAGTAGATATGGAAAAGAATTGTAGGCAAGGTTCAAGAGATGTTGAGCTCCAAATGTGATATATTTTTTCCCTTGGAAAATGGAGAGGTAGAGGTGATGAAAGTGTTGAGTTTATCTGGTAGTGGTATGGTACCCTCTATGAGAAGGGGATGTCATTTTTCCAAAAAGAAAACCTAGTGAGTTGAGAGATGGAATTTGTCTCCTTATGGTGTTTTGAAGATCAATATAGATGGATCTTCTAGGGGAAATCTTGGGCACACTACTATTGGAGGAGTGGGGAGGGATAGTACCATGCTTGTGCTTTCTCTCTTCTCCATTTATAAAGATCAGCACTCTAAAAACCTCATGGAAGGTCTTGTTATCCTCATAGCTCTTGAAAAATCTTGTGTTCTTGGGTGGTGTAAGACCATCTATAAATTACACTCTCATATTCTAGTTAATATGTTGAATGAGCATAGATTGGAAGGTGTTAATTGGAAATTGGTGGTAGTAGGTTGATAGATTTTTTACCTAAGTACATCTCTAGCTTATGTCTACTTTGTCCATATTATTTAGGAGTGGAACAATGTTGTTGATTGTTTGGATAAATGGGATTCTAAGCATATGGGGGATTGGAGAGTGGAAGAGTGGGATCATTTATCCTAGGATCATTCCCAATTTTAAATAGGTTGGTTTTAGAGGACATGGATGGATAATGGAGTGCAACACTTTTGGCTACATCATTCTGGCTCCCTCATAGGGGGTATATTCTAATGTTTGTTTTGGTTGTTTCCTTGCCCTAGTTGTGTCTCTATCCATTTTTATGATTACTTCTTGTTGATTTAATAAATTTTTCCAATCTTTATTTCAAAAAATAAAAATAACTTAAATTCTTTTGCTTTTGCAATTAGTCCACTAAAATAACTATCTTAATAGAAACATGAAATGTTCTTGAATGATAAATGAGACATTGTTATTGTCTCACCAAGGACACTTTGTTGTCTTAAGGGAAATTTTGATCAAAAGGGCCATAAGATATTATCATAAGTTCAATGATAAGATTAGCACATTGAAATAGTTTGAGGAGAACATAGACGAAGAGCTAATTATTCTTGATGATAGTCTACCCTTTCTCAAGACGATCACTTAGATCCCCTTTCCAATTTTAGCCAATAATAAAATCATCATGAATGGTAACCGTAAAATACACTTGGATTGGTTGAAGGCCACCAAATGGAGAATAGAAATATAGCAAGAGTGCAAGAAGAATTTTTTGGGTAGGATAAAAATAGAAAAAGGTAATAATGATAGAGATCCAAAAAAAATTGAAGTCATCTCATGCATATTCTAGGAAAATGTTGACAAGCTCTACCTAATAAGAAATATAACTAAATGGGGGAGGGGTCCTAAATCAATTGGCTAAAGCATCATGTTGTAGGAAAGAGCTCACGAGATCCAATCTCCCCCTATCCTCATGGTACTAGAGGGTGTGTCACACCAATTCCACTAGTCACGTGAAATTGTTTTACCAATGTCATTGAAGTTTATAGGGGGGTTACCCAATTCCTACAGTCTATGTATATATATAACTAAGGGAATTTTTAGAAGTTGAAGAATAATGTGATTAACCATAAAATTTATGATTTAGTAAGGATCAAAGTAAACTTTTAAAAAATAGGAGTGCCTAGTAGATACGAAGAAGATTTTAAAGTAGATATCAAAGACTATTTTCTAGGAAAGTTAATATTCAATATTTTCATGTTCCTAGCTTGAATGTTGTGAAGTAGGATCTTGATATTTTTTAGGTGTATCTATAGGAAAAAAAGAAAAAACAATAGTAGGAGAGACAACAAAAGAAATAGTGGGAAAAAGAAAAAATGGATCCAAAGGGAGATACATGAGCTTCTCCATGAGTTCATAATTGTCAAAAAAACATTGTCAAATATTTTTATTGTTTAATTTTGGGAATTCTAATAATATTGCATATTTCAATTTGAAATGCATATCTCATTGAAAATTATTTCAAGCTAGTTCTAAAAGGAAAATAATTCTCAGGACAATTTTTAATTTTTTAATTTAAAATTTTGACCCCATGGATGTTTGAATCCTAGTCGTTGGATGTTATTGGGAATTTTTAACTTGAGTTCTCAAAATAGGTATTTATAGGATGTTAAAAATATCTCTATAGGGATAGTTAGAAAGACAAATAGAGTATAAATTTTGTCAATTAGCATTTTCATTATAGTTGTAAGTTCTCCAAACTAGATATAATGTTGTAATGATCTAATTTTGAATTCAATTGAGAAGGACAAAATATAAAGAATATTCCATGATAAATATTTTTGCATTAATGGACTATAGGAGATGTAAAATTTATATGTGAAATCCAATCATTTTTATATTTCTTCTCTTATTTGTCAAAAATTTTAGACATTTGTGTTACTTTATGTTAATAGTTGTGTGAAATGTGATCAAGAAAATTTGGCTTATATTGATTTCATTGCCATAGTGGATTTTAAAGTTAGTTTTATTAAAAAATGGATCCATTTTTGTATATTTTTATTTGCCTCTACACCTTAACTCTTATTTTTCTTCAAATTAAATAGGATTAATCTCAAAATAAAATTCAAAATATATTGTAAAATTCTTAGATCCTAGATTTGCATAAATTTGTTCTCCTAAAAAATTGACAACATAACATAAGAAGGCAACAACTATATTCATTGGTTTGATTAAAATTTTACAAATCTAAAACACCAATCATATTAAAGAAAATTTATTGAATTATTTTGTAAGGATCAAATCTAGAGATTAAATGTATACCTTTTTAGATTTAAAAAATATATAAGTTTGAATCTAGCCATATATGTGTATCAAATCAAAATATAATCATCTAGACAACTAACCATTTATTTAAAATGGTTTATTGTGATTTAATTATATATAAAGACTCTCATACCATATTTTATTTGAAAGGAGAAAACTACATAGATCACTTATTTATCTTGCACCTCCATGACCTAATAATATAGACCTTGTGGTGGATTAATTTCTTTGAAGTTATTCATATTTTACAAGAGGTAAGGTGATCTTGTACAACTTTACCTAGCATATTATCAAGCATATAAAAACGACAATTGTGGGACACGGTATAGAATGAGCCCAAAGTACCAAAAATTATAACACACATTCAAATTAGCATATGCCTTTAAATGAAGGACTTTCATTTGAAGGTGATATCATCATGGCCTTCAAATGGAGGGGGTTCAAATGAAGGCCTTTTTAAAAAAAAATAAAAATTTAAATGTTCAAAATGCTTTGTGTTCCTTCAAATGATGGAAAAAACTTCATTTTAAGGTCTTTTTGATGTCATCCCCTCCATGATAAATATTTTGCATTAATGGACTATAGGAGATGTAAACTTTTTACGTGAAATCCAATCATTTTTATATTTCTTCTCTTATTTGTCAAAGTTTTTAGACATTTGTGTTACTTTATGTTAATAATTGTGCAAAATGTGATCAAGAAAATTTGGCTTATATTGATTTCATTGCCATAGTGGATTTTAAAGTTAGTTTTATTAAAAAACAGATCCATTTTTGTATATTTTTATTTGTCTCTACACCATAACTCTTATTTTTCTTCAAATTAAATAGGATTAACCTCAAAATAAAATTCAAAATCTATTGTAAAATTCTTAGATCCTAGATTTGCATAAAATTGTTCTCCTAAAAAATTGACAACATAACATAAGAAGGCAATAACTATATTCATTGGTTTGATTAAAATTTTACAAATCTAAAACACCAATCATATTAAAGAAAATTTATTGAATTTTTTTGTAAGGATCAAATCTAGGGATTAAATGTATACTTTTTTAGATTTAAAAAATCTATAAGTTTGGATTAGCCATATATGTGTATCAAATCAAAATATAATCATTCAGATTAACCATTTCATTTAACATGGTTATTGTACTTAATTATATATTATTTCATCGGTTATTTGAAAGGAGAAACTACATAGATCACTTATTTATCTTGCACCCATGACCCAATATAGACCCTTTGTGGTGATTAATTTTGTAGTTATTCATATTTCTTACAAGAGTGAAAGGTGATCTTTGTGTCAACTTTTTACCTAGCATTATCACATATAAAATGACAATTGTGGGACACGTATAAAATGAGCCCAGTACCAAAATTGTAACACACATTCAAATAATATATGCCTTTTGAATGAAGGACCTCATTTGAAGGCTTATATCATCATGGCCTTTGTCGGAGGTGGGAGTTAAATGAAGGCCTTATTTTATTTTGCTCTTATTTTAAATGTTCAATGCTTTGTGTTCCCTTCTCAAACATGGAAAAAATCTCATTTAAGGTCTTTTGATGTCATCCTCCATGATAAATATTTTTGCATGAATGGACTATAGGAGATGTAAACTTTATATGTGAAATCCAATCATTTTTATATTTCTTCTCTTATTTGTCAAAATTTTTAGACATTTGTGTTACTTTATGTTAATAATTGTGTGAAATGTGATCAAGAAAATTTGGCTTGTATTGATTTCATTGCCATAGTGGATTTTAAAGTTAGTTTTATTAAATAATAGATCCGTTTTTGTATATTTTTATTTGTCTCTACACCTTAACTCTTATTTTTCTT
The DNA here is from genome assembly GCA_007258455.2 of Sequoia sempervirens. NCBI lineage: Eukaryota > Viridiplantae > Streptophyta > Pinopsida > Cupressales > Cupressaceae > Sequoia > Sequoia sempervirens. The sequence continues at coordinate 304,877,337 of VDFB02271358.1, forward strand.
CAAATTAAATAGGATTAATCTCAAAATAAAATTCAAAATCTATTGTAAAATTCTTAGATCCTAGATTTGCATAAAATTGTTCTCCTAAAAAATTGACAACATAACATAAGAAGGAAACAACTATATTCATTGGTTTGATTAAAATTTTACAAATCTAAAACACCAATCATATTAAAGAAAATTTATTGAATTTTTTTGTAAGGATCAAATCTAGGGATTAAATGTATACTTTTTTAGATTTAAAAAATCTATAAGTTTGGATCTAGCCATATATGTGTATTAAATCAAAATATAATAATCTAGACAACTAACCATTTATTTAACATGGTTTATTGTAATTTAATTATATATAAAGACTCTCATACCATATTTTATTTGAAAGGAGAAAACTAAGTAGATCACTTATTTATCTTGCACCTCCATGACCTAATAATATAGACCTTGTGGTGGATTAATTTCTTTGAAGTTATTCATATTTTACAAGAGGTAAGGTGATCTTGTACAACTTTACCTAGCATATTATCAAGCATATAAAAATGACAATTGTGGGACACGGTATAAAATGAGCCCAAAGTACCAAAAATTGTAACACACATTCAAATTAACATATGCCTTTGAATGAAGGACCTTCATTTGAAAGCGATATCATCATGGCCTTCAAATGGAGGGGGTTCAAATGAAGGCCTTTTTTAATTTATTTTTTATTTTAAATGTTCAAAATGCTTTGTGTTCCTTCAAATGATGGAAAAAACTTCATTTTAAGGTCTTTTTGATGTCATCCTCTTGCCATTGATAGATTTTGTAGAAAAAAATTGTGTTTCAAAAGAAAGGTTGGACCATCAAATAGAGTCACCATAACATGAGAGTTTA
>VDFB02271358.1:304888291-304926840 GCA_007258455.2 Sequoia sempervirens
GACTCTATTTTTTTGGAAGTTTTGATGTTTTTTTTAATTTTTTTGGATTTTTAAGGTTTTCTAATTTTTTTGAATTTTTGATGGTTTTCTAATTTTTATTGGATTTTTGAAGGTTTAAAAAGGCTAATACCATGTGTTACTTCCCATGAAGACATAAGTTGAGGAATTTCCCCTAGTTAGGTACAAGACCGATTCATTATGCGTGAGGGTAAGCAACAAATGCAAAGGATGATCATTAAGGAAAAGGATGCTAAATGTCGGTGGTTCTTAGGCCATGGAAAGGATGATGAAGCTTTATTTTGGGTGAGTGATATGTGTGAATGGATGAGTGGAAGGATGAAATACTAGATGGAGTGACAGTAGAAAGAGGAGCATAGACCGACTACACATGGTGTTTGTTTGCCAGGTTTTTACCATGGTACCTATCCAAAACACCATCGAAGTGGTTTTCACTTTTGGAAGAATTATTTCTCTTTACTATTTTTTTGATTTTTTGAATTTTTTGTTATCACCAAGATGCTTGTTTGCTAGGTTTTCATTAGGGTGACTATATTTTTTAATTTTTTTAATTTTTTGTATTATTTGACTTTTTAAGGGGATACTTTAAGAATCAAGTGTAATACTTGTGAAGGTGCATATTGTTGATAGGTTCAGACAATGGTTCTCCTTTAGGAGTAGAAAGTTGATAAGCGTCAAATCCATATGATGTTGTGATGATATAAGGGCCCAACCAATTAGGTTCAAACTTTCTGGGCTTCTCTTGTTCTACTTGATTCTTCAGATTTTCTTTTAGGACTAAGTCACCAATGTCAAATCTTCTAGGTTGGACCTTCTTATTGTAACTGCATCGAAGGAAATTCTGATATGCGTGCAAGTGTGTCAAAGCATTCTGTCTCTTTTCATCCAGTAACTCTAGCTCATGTAGATATGATACACGATATTCTTCTTGATCAATCAAGCTTTGCATAGAGACTCATAGGGATGGTAACTCAACCTCTATAGGAAGTATGGCTTTAGATCCATAAAGAAGGGAATATGGTGTGGCTCCTAGAGGAGTGTGGAAATTGGTATGTAGGCCCATAAAGTGGGATTGAGTTGCAAGTGCCAATCACGACAGACGTCATTGACAGTCTTCTTTAAGATTTTTAGAATGATCTTATTAGATGCCTCAGCTTGGCCATTACCTTGGGGGTAATATGGAGTAGCAAAATGGTGTTGGATATGGAATTTTTCACAAATTTCACAGACATCTTGATTCTTAAAATGGCGACCATTATCTGTAATGATGGATTGTCGGATACCATAGTGGAAAATGATGAAATTTAAAATGAACTTGGCTATCTGCTTTCCAGTAATGTAAGTCATTGGGATTGATTCAATCGATTTTGTAAAGTACTCAGTAGCAAAAAGGATAAACTTATGTCCATTAGAAAATGTGGGATGGATCTTTCCTACAAGGTTGAGTCCCCATTGAGAAAATGGGCATGGTGAAGTAAGTGGTTGCAATTCCTAAGCTGGAACATGTATAAGATATCCATGAATCTGACACTGGTGACATTTCTTCACAAAGTGATAGGCATCATGTTCCATTGTAGGCCAATAATATCCCATCCTTATGAGCTTTTTAGCTAAGGTCAGACCAATAGAGTGAGATCCACATATACTATGGTGTACCTTTTATAAGGCTATTTGTGCTTCATTTGGGTTGAGACATCGAAGGAGTGTACTATCTAGGCTATGATGGTAAAGGGTATCTCCAATGATGGAATATGTGGATACTTGTCAGATAAAGGATTTTTGTTGGTTGAGGGACAAGTTAGGAGGGATAATTTGGTCATGCAAGTAACTGTAGATGTCTTTGTACCAAGGAGATTCAAGACCAACAAGTTCACACACAATTTTAGTTTTGGGGACATTGAATGCAAGGATCAATAGTTGTTCTACCAAGAACTCATATTGCGAGGCATTGTTGGGAATGTCCAAGAGAGATATGATTCTAGCCATTGTGTCAACTGCTTTGTTTTTGATTCTCGATATCTACTCAAATGTAATGGTATCAAAGTATAGTCTGAAAATATCAACCATGCACTTATAGGGCATCAATTTCTCATCCTTGGTGTCATAATCATCATTAACTTTCTTAATCACCAACTGAGAATCATCATAGACTTGAAGTTCCTTAATTTTTCATTTTATTGCCATTCGAAGACTTGTTAATAATGCTTTGTACTCAACCATGTTGTTTGTGCATAGAAATGCTATTCAAAATGACTTAGGAATGGAATATCCTTAAGGTGTGATGAATATAATTCTAGCTCCCAAGCCATGTCTTGTGTAAGATCCATAAAAATACAACTTCCAAGTTGTTGGTGTTTCTATTACAAAGATTGATTCATCAGGGAAATAAAATATCAAAGGATGGTCTGCGTTTATTGGTGTATCTGCAAGTTGGTCAACTATCACTTGTCCTTATATTTCTTTTCAGTTAATGTACTCGATTTCATACTCACTTAGGATCATAACCCACTTAGCTAGTCTTCATGTTAGAGCTGCTTTGCTGACAAGGTATAATAGAGGATCAATTTTGGCAATCAGTTTTGTCTTATGATTTAGCTTGTATTTGTAGATAAGGGAAAAATCAGACTTAATGTTTAATGAAAACAATAAACTAATTAGATCTTATCATGCACAATAGAGTACAAAATAATACGAAAATCACAATAAACACACAAATGCAAACCAATCTCCACACTAATTCGATTTATCTCCATTTCTCTTCTCCACCTGCATGAGAATGCGAGATTTTGAAGGGTTGAAAATGGAGGAATGTTGAGTGCTCATTCCTGCAACATAACGACTTGACGATGACAATGACAAATAGAAAGAATGATAGATAAAGACAGAAGACTGATTTTGACAGAGTCTGGGTGCTAGATGAATCAACCCCCTAAATGGATTGTGAGAGGCCGTATTTATAGAGCTGTGACGTTGACGAAGATAAGATTTGACAAGATTCGACAAGGATTTGATTTTTGACAAAAGAGGAAATACAACGAGATGAGATAAGACTTCAAGAAAAGATGGAAAGATTTTATTTCTTGTTTTAAAGGAAATAAATCTTGAAAAAGAAGAGAAGATAATTAATAAATTATCTAATTAAATAAATTAATTAGATGCACCCGAGTTTCAATTTTGGAAAGAAAGCGATAAGATCTTTTTAGGATTTTATTAATTAAATAAATTTTGGATTTATTTAATTAACGTTGAATTTATGATTTCATTAATTAAATAATATAACTTATTTAATTAACATTAGAAGAATGAATAGAAATGATTTAATTAATTAAATAATATAAATTATTTTATTAACATTAGCGAAATTGATGGATTATGAATATGAATTTAATTAAATAAATAAAATTTATTTAATTAAATAAATGATGACATAGGTACCTAGGGCAAAGCGTGATACAAGATGCCTAAATGATGCAATGCCTAGACAGGTGTTGCAAGAGGACAATTTTGGGTGTCTACATTTTTCCCCTCTTTGAGATGATGCGATTTGTGTCGAGTAACATCATTTCAAAGAAACTAAGGTATGGATAGAGGAAAATGGATAATGATATCAGAATATGATGATGCCCCCTCGAGAGGATAGGTTGGTTGAACAAACATGGGTAGGCTCTCGAAATGAAAGGGATGGGTCAAGAACTAAAGATAAAGGAATGGATGATACATTATGCTGTAATGAAAGTGAGCAACCATGATGTTTGATTTAGCACCAGACGTTATGCACCAAGATATAAGGACCAAGGTGACGATGTGTCTCATGCCCCAGCGTAATACAACCTTGTCTAGACGTATGAGGAAAGAGGCTTAGAGCATTAAAGTCCTAATGCACAAAAGGTATTATGTGACCTTAGATGCAAAGGATAATGCAAAAAGATATTCCAACACACACAAGATATGAATATTAGCTGGAATGATATGGATTTGATACAAATGCAAGATAAAATGATAACACACAAGCAAGCAAGCAAGCATGCACAAATGATACAAAAACAAACAAGGTATTGCCCCTGTCAAGTTGTAAACTGCTGATTGATTGATTGATTGATTGATGATGGTGACTAATGATGATAGTGTTGTCATTGTGGGGAAAGACATATCCCTAGATCAACACAAGGATGACTGACAATTGATAGATTGACTTTGATTGATTGGGTTTACAACAAGATTAGGATTAAGACCAAAGGATGTGATTGGATAATTTGACAAGATTGATCGACTTGATTGATATGGATTGACTTGCATTTGAATTATTGCTTGAATTTTTGTTGGCTATTTGATTTTTTTGTATTTTTGGGGATATTTTGATTTTTTTGTATTTTGAAATGTTTTGATTTTTTTGGACTTTTGGAATGTTTTGATTTTTTTGGACTTTTGAAATGTTTTGATTTTTTGGACTTTTGGATGTTTTGTTTTTTGGTTTTGAAATGTTTTGATTTTTGGACTTTTGGATGTTTTGATTTTTTTGGACTTTTGGAATGTTTTGATTTTTTTTTGAATTTTGACATGTTTTGACTGTTTTGGACTTTTGACATGTTTTGAGGTGTCAAAGGATGAAAATTTGAATAGCCTTTGTGCTAGATACCAATGACAAGGGGAAAACCAAGTCTAGGTGCAAGGGTGGGTGATGGGATAAGGGATAAAAGACTCATGATAGATGGATGGATGGTATTGATGTATGCATCATAAGACAGCAAGGATGTGATCTCCAAAGACTATGTCGCATAGGAATAACATGCCCTATTTTAGGTACAAGACTTAGGATTTTTCTAGACAAAATTTATGACAATAGGATAATGACATGATTGGTTTAGATAAATGAGGTATGTCAAGAGATACTCAAAGCATGTTTCAACCTTTGCCCCTATATCTTCATCAAGATCAAAAGAAGAAGAATGGATGAATGGACTTGATATGATAGGTATGTATGATGGTCAAAGATGGTAGGTAGGATAGAAGTGATATGATAGGAATGATAGGTTGGATAGATAAGACATTGTGCCCCCAAGTGTAAGTGACATAGAAGATCAACCTACTCATGATGTCTGTTTGCCAGGTTTTCATTATGGTACTTATCCAAGGCGCCTGTTTACCAGGTTTTCACCGTTGGACGAAGGGATTTCTCTTTACTCTTTTTGTTTTATTCTTATAATGCAGCCAAAAAACAATATTATAATGTAGCCAAAGAAAAGAAAAAGACAAGTTCATCAGAAAATTTCAATTTCAGATACTTTTGACATAGCCGAATTATATTTTAGTATTTGACAATTTTTTTGATCTGAAAAAATGAAAAATCAAAGAAGGAATCCATGCTAATTTTCTGAGAGCTTTCCAGAAATATAAAGAAGTAAGAAAAATTCTCTGTTTTGCTCTCAGAAATGCGGATTTGTGAAAACCATATAGAAAACAAAGATTGATTTTTTTTTTCATTGTAATTGACCTCCAAACTAAATTTGTAAAACATAGATTCCCATTAGAATTTTATAAGCTTTCCAAAAATATAAAAATTTCTGAAAAATTCATCGATTTGTGTCCAAAAAATCAATTTTATGAAAATAATTAAAATCAAAATAACTTCCACAAAAATGATCATAAGCCCTTGATTTTTTTATTGTAGCCTCTTGAAATGATGTACAAGAGTCTATAAAAATATTGTAAAAAAATTCACAGCTGTGTAGAAGATATGAAGAACTTTGTAAAACTTGTAGTTTTGTCCAAAAACTGGCAGATCTGCAATAAAATGTCAATAAAACCTGCAAAAGGCAAGCTATATCAAAAGATTCAGGTCAGATTCACCAAATGTAGATAAGAGAAAAATTAGAATTAATGTTTAATGAAAACAATAAACTAATTAGATCTTATCATGCACAATAGAGTACGAAATAATACGAAAATCACAGTAAACACACAAATGCCAACCGATCTCCACACTAATTGGATTTATCTCCATTGCTCTTCTCCACCTGCATGAGAATGTGAGATTTTGAAGGGTTGACAATGGAGGAATGTTGAGTGCTTATTCCTGCAGCATAATGACTTGACGATGACAATGACAAATAGAAAGAATGATAGATAAAGACAAAAGACTGATTTTGACAGAGTTTGGGTGCTAGACGAATCAACCCCCTAAATGGATTGTGAGAGGCTGTATTTATAGAGCTGTGACATTGACGAAGATAAGATTTTACAAGATTCGACAAGGATTTGATTTTTGAAAAAAGAGGAAATACAACGAGATGAGATAAGATTTCAAGAAAAGATGGAAATATTTCATTTCCTGTTTTAAAGGAAATAAATCTTGAAAAAGACGAGAAGATAATTGATGAATTATCTAATTAAATAAATTAATTAGATGCACCCGAGTTTCAATTTTGGAAAGAAAGTGACAAGATCTTCTTAGGATTTTATTAATTAAATAAATTTTGGATTTATTTAATTAACGTTGAATTTATGATTTCATTAATTAAATAATATAACTTATTTAATTAACATTAGAAGAATGAATAGAAATGATTTAATTAATTAAATAATATAAATTATTTAATTAGCATTAGCGAAATTGATGGATTATGAATATGAATTTAATTAAATAAATAAAATTTATTTAATTAAATAAATGATGACATGGGTACCTAGGGCAAAGTGTGATACAAGATGCCTAAATGATGCAATGCCTAGACAGGTGTTGCAAGAGGACAATTTTGGGTGTCTACAGTAGTGTCTTATTTTTTGTGCTGTAAATACCTCTACTAGACATGCTTGTTCAATTGGACTATAGTTCAATTCATATCTAACTAAGGTGCAACTGATATAATAAATTATGAATTCTTTGCCATCATTGTCATTCTATGCTAACAATTCCCCTAGTGCTGATGTAGTTGTTGTCACATATAATATCAAATTTCTTCTACCAATCGGAGGCATAAGAACTAGTGGAGTCAATAGATACTTCTTGATCTGATCAAATGCTTCTTAACACTTCTCTATCCAATTAAAGGGATTTCCTTTCTGTAACAGATGTTGAAATGGATGGATCTTGTCTACTAGTCGAGCAATGAACCTGTAGATTGATTATAGTCTTCCTTGTAATTTTCTCAATTGACTGATGTTAGTTGGAGGTGGCATGCCCAAGATAACTTTTATTTTAGTGGGATCAACTTCTATTCCTCTACGAGAGACAATATATCCTAGGAGTTTTCCTGATTGGACCCTAAAAACACATTTCTTTGGATTTAGCCTGAGTTGGTACTTTTCAAGTTGTGTGAAAATCTTGTCTAGGATTGCTAAGTGTCTACTTCGTTCTAGAGATTTAGAGAGAAGGTCATCAACATAGTCTTCCATAAGTATGTGCATATAATGAAAAATAGTAGTCATGGCTCTCTGATAAGTAGCTCCAACATTTTTAAGCCCAAATGGCATGAAATTCCAATAGAAACTTCCCCAAGTGCATGTGAAAGCTATCCTCAGTTGACCTTTAGTAGAAATTCTTATATGATTATAACCCAAGAATCCATCCATAAGTGATATCATTTCGTACCCAGCGCTAATGTCTACTATGATGCCAATGTTTGGTAAAGGAAAATCATCTTTGGGGCAAGCTTTGTTTAGATCTCTGAAATCTATACATACTTTGATTTGACCATTTGGTTTTGTGATAGGAAAAGGTTTGATATCCAATCTGCATAATCAATTTAGTGTATGAATCCAACATCCAAGAGCTTCTTCAGTTCCACCTTGACAAGGAGTGCACTTTGTGGGTGTATTTTTCTTAACTTCTGTTTATATGGCTTAGCATTTGGTAGCAGGCGAAAATAATGTAGGATGAGTTTAGGATCTAATCCAGGAATATCAACATATGACCATGCAAAATTGACTTGTCCTTCTGAAATGAATGTTATAAATTCAGGCTTTTCATTGATGGTCAAAGATGCTGCTAACTATATGATTCTAGAATTGTCTTGTGTACCAATGTTTACTTCTCTCTTCTATAAGAAACAACAATATCTCTCAATCTATAGGGAGACAATCCATTCCTCCATCCTCAGGTGTCTCATAAAGGTTTTCACCTTTGGAAACATCCTTCATTTTTACCTTTTCACGGTAAGCAGGCACCTTTCAGTTTTCACCCGAAGACTTATCATTTTTATTTTTATTTTTGTCATTTTCACTTTTGTGACTAGAGGATAGGATAGCCTCACCAAAGTATCCTACATAGTTGAGTTCTATGGAAAGGATAACCTTATGATCCCCACTTGGTATTCCTTCATGAAGTCCCATGAACTCAACAATTGCTTCATCATTCTCGAAAGTGTCCAAACTTGGTGGTTCCTATTGATCCCAATCTATGAGTTGTGGGTAGACAAGGGGAAAGCCATCATCAGTACTGTCAAGAGTCATTCTGTAGGAAGATAGGGTAAAGAGGAAAGTAGAGTCATCAGGTTCCCAGGAGGCAGAATTAATGGTTTCCCAAAAGTGTTTGATCCATTCCTCTATTTTCAAACGGACTTTTGGATGGGGACTTGGCAGGCTTGGTGGGATATTAATTGTAAGCATTTGACTAAATTATTTCTCAAGGGGTGACTCATCAAATATTCCAAAATTTTTATCTAGGTCCATGAAAGTAGTGAAGGATAGGGAATCCCATTCGTATTCATTGGAACTAGCATCATAATCCCAAGGGTCCTCGTATGTCTCGATCTCATCTGAAGCATCAACAAACTCACTAGAAGGTAGCCCAATACCTCAAATAGTAATTTTTACTAGTATAAACCCTAACCCTTGAATCTTTATTAATTTAGGAGGATGTAAGGGTTGCAACATTCCTTGTTTATTTATCCCAAGGTAAATGTGTCCATAATATCTATGCTGCTTCATTATTTGGAACCCTTTTGAATACTATTCAATTGGCAATTTAGTAGTTTCAGTTTCCTCCTCTTCTCTATACAACCATGTGAGAATGTGGTCATCTAAATATTCTTTGGAAAGTTCCCCCCATTTACTAAAGGTGGTAGGGGGATTATGGATGATAAATTTGGGCTTCACGGGATGCGGTTTGCCATATGACTTTGATGATTTAGGTATCTTTCCAATGAAAAAGAGACTTTTCATATTGTATTCTCTACATCCTCTATCTTGGATCTGGATCTTTGGTGTGGAAGGTGAGGTGAATGGAGTGGATGATTTGACAAGGGAAGATGGGTCAATGTAGTTAGATGGGTGGTGGATGAAGTGGAAGGTGAGGCCTCTCGATTGATGGGAACTTGACGTTCAACACTTCCTTTTAGGTTTGAACAATATTGAAAAGGATCAAGGTCACTTGGAATAGTAATTTCAGTGCCATTGTGTGGGAATTTGAGGCATTGGTGGTAGGTGGATAGAATAGCCCTCATGGCATGAATCCATGGGTGGCTAAGGAGAATATTTTAATGTAAATCTAGATATAAGACATGAAATACTGTGTTCTGTACTGCAGGGCCAACTCTCACAGGAAGTGAAATTACACCTTCAAAAGAATGCTCAGCATCATCATAAGCCTTGATCACAATTTTCTTCATTTGGTCTATACAATTCTTAGAGTATCCCAATGCTTTCACCAATTTTAGTGAGCAAATATTCAGTCCTGCTCCACCATCTACTAGAACTCATCTAATCTTGTGTTTATTAACACATTCTTCTAAGTGTAGGGGGTCGTTATGATCAAATTTTGGTGTGGAAAATTCCTGCTCAAAGAAGGTGACATGATGCAGTATAGCTAGGTATCCAACCATGGCCTAAAATTCATTGACATATAGGTTAGTGGGGAAAAATTCTTCTTGCAATGCTTTATCAAGGATAGCTCTTTGTTGTGGGGCTATGTGAAGGAGTTCCAAGATAGAAATTTGTGTGGGGGTTTTTCCCAATTGATCTAGGAGATTATATTGGCTTTTTGGCTGTGAATTAGAAGGAGGTCCTAGAATAGTTATCTTGGTTTGACGGGTAGTAACAACACATTCTGAACTTGGATTGCTTATGGTGATAGTAGAAATGAGATCATCAAAGGGTCTCACATTGAGGATTATAGTATTCTAACTATGTTTGATGGCGACATAATTGGCATTATTGTTGTTTCCTAAACTAGGGGATTTTCCTTTATCATGGTCTTGCAAGGGAGTCTTGAATATCATATGATCAAAAAAAAAATTTCCTTGTGAATCTCCTACTAATATGGTTCCATTTTCAGTAAGGTCTTGAGTGTCCAACATCTAGCTATTTTGTGTCCTTTTCCATGGTGGTATTCACAATAGTCATCTTCTTTCCACCAATCAAGTTTGATTAATGAGGGCTCATAGATTTTGGTGTTTGGTGGTGTGATGACATTAGATCGCAAAAGATTTTGGAGAACATATTCGATAGGTGTACTCAAGGGGGTGTATGTTCTTTTAGGATGGGGAGGGCTTCTTCGTTGTTAATTATTTTGGAAAAAATTTAGTGTTTGGTTTTGACCTTTTGGTTGGGTTTTTGGTGTATTGGATGCATTTGATGAGGAAGTGTTAGAAACCAAGATTAGACATGCAAACCATAAAATACCTTCCACAAGAGAAAAACAATAAAAAGTAGAGCAATTTGCATGAAGATGTACAAATGAATAATATTCAAGAATTTGAGAAATTACAAGGGATAAATTTCTTTATAAAAGAAATGCATGCATAACCCTAATGTAAAACCTAATGTTGACCTAAAATCAGCTCAACTAAATAAATATTACTTATTAATTAAATAAACTAATTATTACCTAAGTAAAATTAATAAAGTGTAATTAAATAATTAATTACACCAACAACCCCCCTTAAGTGCAACTTAGGGAGACTAAAAAAGCATGCACCTAATGCTAGGATGAATGCATGAATGGGTCCTGGCTACAAGTCCATTTTAGGTACCCATGTACAAATGCAATGAATGGGAAAGAGGAGAAAACCTAGTGGGACAAAACCCCCCTCAATGAGATGACCTACTACAAAGAAGCACTAGAAGAACACTGGTGGAGTAGCATTGGAATCCTGAATCTAGCAAGCAAGGAAAGATACCTCTGTTTACAAGGAACCATATGAGAGTCACTGAACGACTCAGGTGGAATCAAGATAATGCAACAACAGACCTGATGCCAAGGAACAATGGAAAACTTCACAAACTAGAACAACCCTGGAATCTATGAAGCAACAATAGATGAATAAATGATGCCCCCCATAAGAGGGAATGATATCATGAAATAATCTAGAAGCTATGTGTATCTTGATGCCGATGCTAAACTGTGACTAAAACTAATCCATAGGGGAAAGTACCATGAATATTTTGGAACATTAACCATAAAATGAATGGCCCTCAAACTAAGATGTGACCCAATTTGAATCTGATACTATTCAAAATCATTAACCATAGGCTCTCAATCTGAGATGTGAACCGATGTGAACCAAAATGTGTCAAGCTATGAGAAAGATGTGGCCAAAAGGAACTACAGAATCCAGATACAACTCATGTGAGTTTTCATCAATATGAAGATGAGATCAAAATGCATGCAATGAAACTACACTCTAATAAAATTATTATGCAAGAATCCCCCCTAATGGAACTTTATATAAGTTCATTTATTACAATACCCCATTATTGTAAAAGGAGAACATGCAAAACATGCATAAATTAAAGAGAAAATGCAAACATAGTGCATGAAAAAAAAAGAGTGCATGCACAAACCAATGTTCACATCTTCCTCCATAATAAAAAATTACCTCAAATCTTTGTAAAGGACTAAATCAGCTTTCTAATGCCGTGAGAATGGCGAAAAATGGATAACTAAGGCAAAAGATATGCCCTCCAAAGAAAAAAATGATTCATATAACTTCAGAGGCCTAAAAAATAAATCTGGAGAAAAATCAGAAAAAAATTCCTTCACCACTGGATCGGGCTTGGAACTAGCTTTCCAACGGTATCTCATTTGCAAAAAAAGATACCGTACACAAAAGTTATACCCGATTTCATGAAAGTTGCTCTGAAAGGCCCAATTTGGCCTACAAGCAGCCTTGGGGGCTAAAATAAATTCGGCCCTTGGTCCTATGTGTGACCAGGGGCTGGTAGACAGGGAGCTGAGGTGGAGCCCCTGGTCACCGATATGACTGACTGGTGGGGCTTAAGGCAGTCGGGGGTTGGGCGCATAGCGTCCGGTCCCCAATGTGATCCTGGCTGCAAGGAATGGAGCCTACAGGGGCTAGCTTGAGGCCAACGACAAATTGGTGGGGGACCACCTAGTGGCTATCAGGTGGCACGGTGGTGGCGCCAGGGAATTTACACTACCAATTCTTTTTTAAAAGCATTTTTTTGTGAAATTTTTTCCTCAAAGTGCATGCTGGGGAGGTCGTACGACCTCCCTAGCAACAAAATTTTTCCTTAGAAACCAACTACTCCAAAATCGACGATTTGAAAGGTGTTCCTAGGGTTTTTGGCCACTGCAAACTCTATGGTGACCTCTGTTTGAGCCCAAAGTGCCCCGAAAAATTGGCTACCCCCAGATCTTGCAAAAAATCACCAGGCTTGAAACCCTTGTTGATATGGCAAAGGATGATGAAAATCAATGAAACAAAAGCCAATCCTAACTTTTTCCAGCGCTCTGAATCTAATGGAGATGCCCGATCTGATCCAAAACACTTCATAAATAGACTCAAGGTGTGAAACCCTTGAGGAACCCCGAACGTGCTCTGTAATGAAATTCTCTAAAAAACTGGGAAGGGGCTACAAATCAAGGCTTTGATACAATGTTAGAAACCAAGATCAAACATGCAAACCAGAAAATACCTTCGACAAGAGAAAAACAATAAAAATCAGAGCAATTTGCATGAAGATGTGCAAATGAATAATATTCAGGAATTTGAGAAATTACAAGGGATAAATTGCTTTATAAAAGCAATGTATGGATAACCCTAATGTAAAACCTAATGTTGACCTAAAATTAGCTCAACTAAATAAAGCTTACTTATTAATTAAGTAAAATAATTATTACCTAAGTAAACTTAATAAAGTGTAATTAAATAATTAATTACACCAATAGGAAGGACCTTTAAGTTGAATGGTTGGACCTTTGGTTATCAGTTTGGCATCAACAACTCTATCATTTGTGACATTTTTGTTTCGGGACCAGTATTTGTTCTTGTCATTGTTGGGATTCAGATATTCTTTGTTTACCTTGACTAGTCATTTCATGATAAGACCATTCTCAATAGGGACACATTTCTCAAGAATCTCCTCAAAGGTTGTGCAACATTGGATTTGAATTTGACTCATCAATTCACCGTTAACGTTTTCCACAAACATGGTGACCAATTGTTTTTCAGGAATGTGACAAGGGAACTTGCTAACCAATCCTCACCATCTTTGGTAAAATGAGGTAAGTGATTCCCCTTCTTCTTGTTTGGTTGTGCTCAATGTTGCAAGGGTGAAATCATTTTTAATGTTGAAAGCAAAGTGATTGATGAATTTTTCGGCCAGTTCACCCCATGTTCTAATTCTTGGAGGAAGGTGTACAAACCAATCTAAGGCTAGCCCTGTGAGGCTTTGTGGGAATAGTCTCAATAAATAGGTAGGATAATATGAGACTTCCATAAATGATGTGTTGAATTCTTGAATGTGTTATATCGGATCCCCAATCCCCCTATACCTAGGTAAAGGTGGTGTTGTGAAATGAGGGGGAAAGGGCGGCATGTATAATTTTTTGTCAAATAGAAAGGGGCACAATTCCTCCATAGAATAGGTCTTCTTGTTGGTCCCCAATTGTATGTTTGTCATTTTTTGTTGGAGGGTTTTCACTTCTCGTATCAAAGTTTTTGTAAGAGATGGTGTCACATTGTTTTGGTTTGGTGTCATGATTTTGGTATTAAGGTCATATGTTGGATTTGAATTAGGATTGATGCTTTGTGATGTGGCACCTTGGTTTCCATATTGATGTGTGTTGTTTTGATTTGGGATGAAATTGGCATTTAGGTTTGTTATAAAGGCCATGTTTGCATTTGGTATGGTGTTTTTGAATTGAGGTGTTGACCCTTGATTTTTTCCTTGGTTTTGAAAATTTGGTCCCTAATTAGCATTTTGAAATGGAGGTGTAGGTCCTTGATTGATATTTTGACATGGAGTAGTCCTTGATTGATGTTTTTACATGAAGGATTAGGTACTTGATTGATGTTTTGACATGAAGGTGTAGGTCCTTGATTTATGTTTTGACATGAGGGTGTAGGTCCTTGATTGGTATTTTGATTTTTAAAATTTAGTCCTTGATTAGTGTTTTGATTTGGGATCCTTTGTGAGACAATGTGAAATTTTCTAGATTTATTTGGTGGGTGTTGACTTGATGGAGGTGTGCTTTGAAATTGGAATAATGATCCTTGATTTGTGTTTTGAAGTGTGGGTATAGGACCTTTATTTGCATTTTGGAGAAAAGGTGTGGGACCTTGTGACATAGAACCTTGAGTTTTGTTTTGAAGTGTGGGTATAGGACCTTGGCTTGAATTTTGGAATTGTGTGATAAGAGAGATTCCCTACACATGGGTCTCTTCATTCTGAAGAGATCATCAGGGAACGAACTGCCCTTATCCACCTCAACATTAAGAAATCATGAAGGAGATGGGTATAGGTTAGCTTTTATAGGGAGCTACTTTATAATCTAAAAGAGTGAAACTTCTAGATTCTTGCCTCAAAATAGAGGAGCTCTCAGCCAAAGGATAGAAGCATGAATTTAGGACATCAATGTGGTGTGCTATCATCCAAATAGCAGGTTGGAATCCTATGAAACTAAAAGCTTGAGAGCTTAAACGGGAAGGACAAGGTTTCACTTATTGGCTCAGATAGGAGATATGTTGAACGAGGTAACTAGACAAAAAGTAGAGACTTAAGACAAAATAAAAGGAGAACTTGGAGAAAACTTACCTTCAACTAAGCTTTTGAGTCTTCACTCCAATTTAGGATTTGCAACCTACATAAAGAACAAGGGGAAAAGGTTGGGCTATAGAGGGGCATGGCTTAGTCAGACCCTCATTTTGGTGTTCCCACCTCCACAGACAACCAAGTTGGAAAGGAGTGTAAATGAAGTAAACAAAGAATGTGGTGAAAGCAAAACCTACTTCAGGAGTAGAACCCACACCACAAAGTAGAAAATGAACAAGTAGGAGAGAAGAGTAAAAGAGAGAGAGGGCGTTACCCACGGGCCTAGACCCTCTGTAGAGCACACAAATGCATTGTTGAGTGCTTCCTTGAGAGTTGTAGTTGTTGGAAAGACCTCAGTTTGACATGGCTTCACTTGTGGGAGTGTTGCTATCAAGAATGAAAGTGTAAAGAGAGAGCTTCACTGAATTCCTTGGACCCCCAAATGAGAGCTAAGGAGGGATTTTTGTTGCATGTAAGGGTGGGAAAGGGATTTTACATCCGAATTTCAACTGCTAGGACACGTGTCATGAGAGTCAAGATTCAAGATTCCTCATTTCAAACTCGCAAAACTACCAGGATGCTAGTGCATTGTGCAAATTTCCGAGCATCGTACATGTGTCCAAGGCCTAGATTTTTAGGAAACGTGTCATCAAGCTTCTATTTCTCTTCCACTAGTCCACATGGAGCCAAAATTGCAAGATTCTAACTCATGGGATTTTTGTCATTAATGCTCTAAGATGTCATAAATGCTAGGAAAAAGTGAAAAAATGTGGAATTGCCCCTAGGTGCAATTCAGTGATATTACATTTTCCCCCCACTCTATTGGGATGGATTTTGAGAAAAAATCAGCCATACTAAAGTAGAGAAGAAAAATTTCACCTCAAATTTGAATTTTATGGATTTGCATGCCAAGAAAAGGGGCCTTAGAGGCCACCGAGGTTGAGCTAACTGATACTGAAGGTGTCCCCAACAATCGAGCTCAACAAGCAACAATAAGGAGGTTGTAAAAAATCACACAAAACTTTAAGTTGCAAAACTCAAATTTTAGGTTAGCTTCAAAAAATCAGAAGAAGCTACTATGGCGAGAAGAATGGTCAAGAAAAAGCCATTTATTCAAAAGAAAAATATGATCAACAGGTGACTATATGCCTCCTCCTGATTTTTCCCCCTGCTTGGTGGGGTAAATTTAGGAGAAACTGAGGAGCCACAAACTCTAGGAAAAATGGGCCTTGGGGGACCTATATAGACCTAGGTGGGCCCCTAGAAGGGTCATTTTCACTATTCATTGTGAGAAAATTGTTGAATTTTGTGAGAGAAAAGTCAGCAAAAAGCCAAGTAGAGGGAGTATGAGGTGCCTAGATTGGAGAAGCTATGCGACAACATTGTCGAGGGTCGTGAGGTGGACCAAGTAGGCCTCTAAACCTCGTTTTTCATGAATTTTAGCTCTTTTTCAGCACTTTTTTCCTTGTCAAGCTATGCAGGCATCCATTTTGGGAACTTGCATCCAAAATGTGTGCTAGCATCTACGTTGTGCACTCGCGTCCCTATTCTGCATTGGCATCTCAAGGATGTGTTGTCATCCTCAAGGTGCCCATGGCACATAGGGATGTATGCATGACATGTAAATGTCTATGTAGTGGGCATAAGTCTTAAAAAAAAATTCCTTTCAAATTGAGATTCCATGTTTTGACTTAAGATTTTTTTTACTTTTTGCAGGAGTATCTAGAGATTCGCGAGCATCTTGGAGGGTGGGATTATCGACTAGTTCAAGAGAAAAGGGTTTGTCTCACTGTGGATGAGGTCACCCACCTAGAGAAGGTCAGTATATGGCATGCATTCACCATGCCAGAGATGTGCTATCATGAGCAATTGCTTACAGTGTTCATGGAGTGGTGGGATGCCACCATGTCGTCTTTCTAGTTACCTACTAGGGAGATGAACATCACATTGGAGGATATCTATCGAATCCTTAGACTACCCATTCGTAGATGATGGGTGGCCATTGATGACACATGATGGGCATGGGAGTAGGTAGAGGGAGTCTAGTACTGCTCAAGATAGACAGACGGCGGTGATGGCATAGGCCACATTTATACACACTGGTATGACCATGCGATGACCACTACATCGCTATTGTGTTGGGTGATGGTCTTGACCATTGCATTTTGCATCATGATAGATGAGCAAGGCTCTCACCTTCACGGGGGCCTCATCCACATGATTAGAGAGATGGTAGAGCATAGGATGGTTTTTTCCTAGGGGCACAGTATGTTAACATACTTATACTAGGAGTTAGGCCGGTACGTCCATTACGAGTACTTTAGTCTGACAGTGTGCACACTTTTGCAAGTGTGGGCCTTCACCCACATCATGTGCATGAGGCCGATCGGTTTTCCCTAGTGACAACCATATAGTGTCCCCATGGCCCACCTGATGAGCCAAGTTTTTGGCACATTTTGATCATACTTTTATAAATACTTTGCTATTTTTATTATACTAAAACAAACATTCAGTCTGTTTATGGGATAGGATATAGACCTTTTTATGACTTAAATATGATGAGTATATTGTGATAAGAAGTCCCATGATTATTACCTTTAATGTTTTTTTTAGTCTGATAAATACTTTATGGCTTTTTGAGATCATAAACCTTCCTATAGCCATATCTGAAACAATGTTTGCCTTAGTTTAATACTTAATGAATGAATGAATAAAGTAATGGATTGTCTTAAAGGATGAACATTTTGAGCTAACTTTCTTCCTCAGGAAAAGATGGCAAAATATTTTGTAGGTACCACGATTGAAGGAAGGGAATTCAATTTCCACTTGAAGAATTGAAGACCAAATCCATAAAGACTAGTTCAACAGCAAAAGATGAGGAGACAATTTCAACTCATCTGCCATGCAGGGAGAGTGTTCCAAAAATCTAGGCCAGGTGTCTTGGTGTTGCATGAATCCAGGATGATGGCGCTTTAAGACTACTAAACCAATTTTACTTAGTTCTTTCATTGTCATTCACCTCTTTACTTAAGTTAGTTAAAAGTAATAAATTCTTTTTGTTTTATAAGAGAAGGTTGGTTAGTAGTTAGGATCAGTTTTCAATAAATAGCCCATTCTCCTTCAGAGAAGGGGCTAGCTAAGAAAATCACTATTGTAACACACTTTCAGTCTTAGAAATTTAGCCAAGAGATTGTGCCATGTACTTGTTTACATTGAATCAATAAAGCTTATGAAGTTTTTCTCCTAATCTGTTGTCTACTTTTGGCACTACCTAAGGGGGCCCACTTAGGGAGCTATCCATACTTTTATTCTGCAAGTTAGAATAGCTCCATTTCTTTTCATAGAAGTTAATGTGACTGTTCCTGCAACCGACATAAACATAGAGCTGCCAACTGTTCCTGCAGCCACTAGGAGCAGAATAGGTTATCTTTCAAGTTTTTTTCATTTCCAAGAAAAGTTAAATAGTAAAGTTATTTTCAGTACTTAAATTCCAGTATAAGACATTTTAGGAATCATGCATGTCTAGAAGGGTGATTAGTGCATATCTTGTGCTATCCCATTTCAAATTTATGTCCCTGGGTTGATAATTAAATAAGTTTCTTTAGTGTTTCATGACTGCCAGTTGTGATGTTCAATCCCTTAGTAGAGGAATTCATGTTCCTAGTTATTGAGCTGATTAAAGAACACTACATTTTTGGTGTCGTTTCCGGGGATGGTGTCAAACTAAGAACCTATTACAGGTGTGCTAGTAAAGAGTTTAAGATTTCATTCTTAGTACTTTTAGTTTAGAATTCTACATTCCAGCATCTCCATAGTTAGTTTACTTTTGTTGTATGCATAGAAGAAGAGACCAATTTGGAAGATTCCTTCTTGGGAGCATAGATATTGAAGAGATTGAACTGAACCTATTCCAAGACGACTCATATCTGGATGTTGGCCAAGACTTAGTTACTTCATCTTCTTCCTCTGAACTAATCTTTAACCTATCTAAAGGAACATAATCAAATAATCCACTTGCTCTTGTAGTTCATCAACTAGGAGCTAATCCAAGAATACAACCAAGAATGGCAAATCCTATTTTTCCATTTCCAATTCCTGACCCACATGACAATAATAACCTCAAGAACATCCCTGCCTCCTTACTACCAAAGTTCTATGGACTTATTACTAAGGACCCTCATACCTTCTTGTTTGAATTTTAAATCCTTTGTAGAAGCTATGACTATACAACCTCAACACACAAGCTGAAATTGTTTCCCTCTACTCTAAAGGAGGCAACCTTGAGATGGTTCATGGGATTGGAAAGTAATGTAGCTAACAATTGGGATCAAATGAAGACTTTGTTCTTGAGTAAATATAAAGAGTATTGTAGAGGAAATGATCTGAGAGGAGATGACATCTTCAAAATGTCACAAAAGGAGGATGAAACCTTAGAGGATTATGTGTCAAGATTCTTGTTTAGTGTGTAGAAGAATACTCATCATGAATTGAATGAGGAATCTCAAAAACTTCTCTTCTTGAGGGGATTCAATGATACTTGCATGGAGGCCCTCGACCTTATGGCAAGAGGTGATGTCACCCAAAGTGATTGGGATGATATCAAGAAAATCTGTCTCAATTACTCCAGAGCAGCTGTAAAGAAGGGAAGGGGGTTTAGACATTCTTCTATAAAAGGAAGTGGCTTTGGAATATCTAAAGGGGAGATTACCAATCTCTTGTCTGACTTCAAGTAGGATATCATCAATGATGTAGCTACTCAACTAGATACTATGCAAGCTAGAAGGAAGAAAGAGGAAGTCGAGGCAATGTTAGTTGAATATTGCCCCACTGTCGACAAAGAAAGAAAGACTATCGATGCAAAACAGTGGCCAATTTGGAGGTACAACATCTCCCTACTGAGTTCAAAACCATTGAAGGAGAGGAGGAAGTGTTCTTTGTTGCTCAGCACAGGCCATGGGCCCCAAGACAAGGCATGCCTCAGGACCCTTTGAAAATTTTTGGTTCATATAATAGTCAATGGAAAAACCAGTACCCTCCAAACTATGGGCCATACTCCCAACCTTAGTGGAATAACCCTTGGCCAAATTCCCAGCAAAATTATTGGAAATCCTCACAAGGGAATTGGCAATCACCACAACAAAATCAGTGGCAACCTCCGCAAGGGAATTGGCAGTAGTCCAACTAATGGAGAGGAGGCCATCAATGGTCAAATCCACCCACTGGTTTCCTATAGCAACCGCTATAGAAATCCATTATGCCACCTCCTACAGCTAATCAAGGTCAGAATCCAAAACCAACCCAACTACCTGCTCAGGAAGCACCTAATCCAAATAACCAGCAACCGTAGCAGCAGTAGCAAGTCTATTTTGTTGATCCTAATCATCAGCTTGCCTATGCTCTTAACTTGAATAATATTAATTTACGTTTAGGAACTGTGTTTCCCACACCATCTCCTCCCATAATCTCAGAATTTCCATCTAAGGAGACTGACCAAGAAAAAGATACCAATGACCAAGTCCAACCAAATGAGTCAATTCAGATTCCATCATTACCTAAGGCATCTGATAAAGTGTCCCCTCCTTTCCCACAAAGGTTGGAAGGTGAAAATGTAAAAAAACAAGAGGAACCTACCTTTGACATCCTTGACCAGCTAAAGCATATATGTGTGAAAATCCCCTTGTTCCAAGCAATCAAAGAAGTGCCTATCTATGACAAGGCCATCAAGGAGGCATGTTTGAAGAAACCGGAGAGGAAAAAGAAGGACCCTCAAAATGTCCATGTCATAGGTCAACTCTTTGACTTAATGCTAGGGAAGCTTAGCATCCCAAAATATTTAGATCCAAGAAGCCCTATTGTGGAGATCAATGTTAATGGGTTGCAAATTAAGAATGCTTTACTAGATCTTGGTGCAACTATCAATGTCATGACAAAGGATCTGGTTGTAAGACTTAAAATTTTAGACCTAAGGGCTACACCTATAATATTGCAACTTGCTGATAGCTCAACTATCAAACCTGATGGGGTAGTTGAAGACCTGGTAGTCACCTTGGATTCTTGGGAGTACCCTGTTGACTTTATGGTCTTCTCTCTGAAGGCATCATTGGGGGGATACCTTGTCATACTAGGAAGGACTTGGTTGGCTACTGCTGATGCTTACATTGGTTGTAGGTCGGGTAACATGACAATATCTGATGGATATAGCACAAAGAAGCTTACCCTCTATTCTTTAGCCCTACCCCAACTTGAGTCTGGAGAGGTTGTTTGGCCAGATTTGGGAGAAGAGGAGGAAGTGAACTCCATGGCCAATTTAATGATGATTACTAAAGAGCCTTTCATTGCACAAGAAGAAGAAGAAGATATATTGTCCAATATCCTACTGAATAACTATGGTACCAAATATTTTCATTGTGAAAAAAATCCATGTTCCTTGCAGACCATTCTTCCTTCATCTACATTAGCTCATTATCCTGCAGCAACTAATTGCTTACATACCTTGCTACCCCACGAGGTAGAGATGCCATTTCTGCCTGAAGTATCTATGGTAGATTTAACCTCCCAAGTTGAGGTAGCCGCAGGAAAAACCTTAAGCATCAATAAAAAACTCACAAGTGAGCAAGAAGAATCTATGGTCAAAATGCTTACCAGTCATAAGTCAGCTTTTGCTTGGGAATATGGTGTCATGAAGGGTTTAGACCCAAAACTCTGTACACATTGCATATACATTAATAATGAGTTCAAACCTGTCAAGAAGCCTCAAAGAAGAATTAATCCAACTTTGAGAGAAATTGTTAAAGAAGAATTGCAGAAACTGTTAATAGCTGGCTTTATCTACCCAATCTTGGATAGTCAGTGGGTCCCCATTGGTTATTGTTCCTAAGAAAGGAGGGAAATGGAGGGTATGTGTAGAATACAGAGAACTCAACTTGGAAACAAAGAAAGATTACTTTCCTCTTCCATTCATTGATCAAGTTCTAGATAATTTAGCTGGGAAAAAGTACTTCTCATTCTTAGATGGCTTCAGTGGGTACAATCAAATTAAGATTGCTCCTGAGGATTAAGAAAAGACTACTTTTACATGCCCTTGGGGAACGTTTGCCTATTCAGTTTTGTCTTTTGGTCTCTGCAATGCACTTGCAACTTTTCAGAGGGCAGTCATAAGTATCTTCTTAGACATGTCATATGATTGCATGGAAATATACATGGATGACTTTACTACTTATGGTACAACATTTGAGGAAGCTCAATCCAACTTGGAGAAAGTACTACAGAGATGTTGGAGAAAGTACTACAGAGATGTGAAGATCACAACCTATCATTGAATAGTCAAAAGTGTTTCATGATGATGCAGGAGCGAATAGTGCTTGGTCACCATATTTCTGCTACAAGAATATAGGTTGAACCTGCTAAGATTGAGGTCATCTCTAATCTATCCTTTCCTACCAAGTAGAAAGAAGTAAGAAGCTTTCTAGGCCATGCTAGCTACTACAAAAGATTCATCGAGGACTTCAACCAAAGAATAGGCCCCTTTTATAGTCTGCTAAAGAAAGATTCAGATTTTTCTTAGACAGAAGAATGTGAAAAAGCATTTCTTGATTTAAAAGTCGCCCTTACACAAGAACCTGTTCTAAAAGGACTTGATTGGTCACTTCCATTTCATATTCATACTGATGCATCGGATTATGCCATTGGAGTTGTGTTAGGGCAGAAGGGTGGTTCAACAGAATATGCACTCTACTACATAAGCAAAAATCTGCAAGGGGCTGAATTAAACTACATAGTTACAGAAAAAGAAATGTTGGAAATCATCAATTCCCTCAATAAATTTAGGCATTATATCACCGGTTATCAGATATTTGTCCACACAGATCATGAAGCAATCTGGTATCTCATGAACAAAAGCTCAATAGCCTGGAGACTGGCAAGATGGTTTTTGCTGATGCAGGAATTTGACATTACAATTGTGGACAAGCCAGGTAAAGCCAACGTGGTTGCTGATTTTCTTTCTAGAATTTAAAGGAAAGATGACTCTGCACTTATTGAAGACTCCTTTTATGATGAGCACCTATTTGCAATCAAGTTTATTCACCCATGGTATGCTGATATAGCAAATTATCTGGCTGCAGGAAGAACTCCTCCTCAATTCTCCCCTAAGGAAAAGAGATTATTGGTAGAGAAAAGCTTTAACTTTTCTTGGATTGCAAATTGTATGTTTTATACAGATCCATATCAAGTTATGAGGAGATGTGTACAAGAGGAGGACACTTATGATATACTGCATGCAAGCCATGATGAGCCATGTGGTGGACATTTTGCTGCCAAAAGAACAACAATGAAAATTTTAAATACTGGCTACCTTTGGCCAACTCTACATAGAGATACAGCCAAATATACTAGGAGATGTAACAGATGCCAAAGGATGGGAAGACCAACTCAATCCAATGAGATGCCTCTATTTCCACAAGTTGTCATTACACCCTTCGACAAATGGGGACTAGATTTTGTAGGACCAATTGATCCACCTTCCAATGGTAAGTCCTACATCCTTGTATGTACAGATTATGTAACAAAATGGGTAGAGGCTAAACCTATGAAACATGCTAGGGATAATAAAGTAGTTGAATTCCTCTATGAGGAAATATTCACCAGGTTTGGTGTCCCTAGGGAAATAGTGACAGATCAAGGAGCATAATTTACTTCTACACTTATCACAGCCTTAGTAAATGAATACAATATACGGCACAGGAAATCAACTCCTTATCACCCCTAGGCCAATGGCCAGGTTGAGGTCACCAATAGGGACATCGAGGCCATTTTTACTAAAACTTTAGATTTGCATAAGAAGGACTGGGCTGCAAGGTTACCAGAAGCTATATGGGCCTACTGTACTACCTAGAAGACTGCTATAGGATGTACACCTTTTGAAATGGTGTATGGTAAAACAGCTGTGATGCCAGTAGAATTCGAACATAAGACTCTAAGAACAATATTAGAGATGGACATGGATTTAAAAAATGCACAAAAGGACAGAGTCATGCAGCTCAATGCTCTGGATGAGCTCCGCAAGAATGCCCTGCAGCACACTGAGATGATACAACATCAGAGAATAAGGTGGCATGATAAATACATCAAGGAAAAGAAATTCAAAGAAGGAGATTGGGCTCTGCTTTATGACTCATGGTATAAGGACAGTCCAAGAAAACTACAAACCAAATGGTTGGGTCCATATGAGATAGAAGAGGTATTCATCAATGGTGTTGTTCAATTAAGAACCATTGATGAGGTCCGATTTAAGCTACTAGTCAATGGGCATCGCCTAAAGCTCTATTCTAAACTCATTGACAAGGAAACATTTTTGAGACAGTTCAAAATTGAGCAGGATGACAGTGATCCTACAGCCAAAGGAATTGAGCCTAGGCTCAAATTTCTGGGCCATGCATAAAAGTGCGTACCAAATCATAATAAAGGGGTTATCTAATAAGATCCCCATTCCATTCATTCACTTCATCCACAATCCGTACTCACTCTCTCTCTTCCACATCATCTAGCTGTCATTTCCCATATCATCCATGTTTCTTCGTGTCACTTGTTGCAATGAAGATGAAAGTCACATTAGATAATTATGGCGATTCTCTCCAAGTACGCTCCAATTCATTTTAAGATTGCTTCAGTTACTTTATTTATTGCATTTCATTTAGTATTAATTGGCGTGAACAATTTCCTATATGGTTGCCATTTCCTTCAGCTCATTCGCATGATTGAGTATGTTTTTACTTTGCCACATCCTTAATATCGCCACCATAAGCTTGTCTCGTCAGTTGTCAAGAACCCTCAATATATGAAACCTATAATTATTAATCAAACAGTCTTTCCTTCCTATAATAATGAACCTAAATGTATTCCGCTTATCCATGATTACTCTCTCCCTAAGAAAGATTGCATGATCACATTGTTTTCCCTATTTTTCGGTCACTTTTGAAAAGAGGTTCAAAAGTTTCAGTTGAGGGGAGGGGCAGAGTGCTGTAGAATTGTAGAAAGGTTCATTAATTGGGTTACAGGAAGTTCAGTTGGAAAAGCTAGGTGAACATTGCTTAGCACATTTAATTACAGAAAACCAAGGAAATGGGAGGTTAGCCGATTCGGCATGAGCCTACAGACCATAGCATCCTATTGCAGGATGTGTTGCATGTGCCACTATTCAGACAATATGGGTGGCTCAATTACTTCCTGAAGCTCAAAAATTTTAATACAGACATTGCAGAAGAATTCACAAGGACATTTCATGATGGGGAAGCAAAAATTAGAGGCATAACAGTCAATGCGTCAATTGATAGAATCGTTGAGGTAATGGGATTACCTCAAGTTGGAGAACCATTTCCCAGAGGAAGAGATGCAAGAAGCACTAGGGCTGAGTTCACTCGGCCAAATGACCCTCCTCTACGGGTAGCTAAGCAAGGTGTGCAAAGAATGAGTTTTCCACAGGACTGGGTGTCACAGGCAGGGTATATCATCAAATACATAGCCTTTGAAGGTAGGTTTTCAGTCCTACACTCTCATCACTTCAAACTTTTGTCTCATTTATGGCATGGATTGTTGATGAATATTCCCAACTTTCTTTACAATTTGCTATCCAACAGTCCTGCTAAATTTAAAAAGGGTAGGGTTAACTCTATATCTCACCACTGCCTTATTAAATTACTTGTTGAAAAATCTATTCAAGACGCATCAGGAATGACCTGGGAGGAATTCATGGTCCCCTTTAACCCTAAATTTCAAAATGTAGGACCCAGGGGTGAACCTCTTCCCTTTAAGCAATGAACCTCCCAGTCCACGGGCCAAACCTCTACTGCTATGTCCTCTTCTTAGGAATCATCTGATTCATAGGATGATGTTCCTCTTTTTGAAAGAACTCCCAAGCAGCCGGTACAAGGTCCTATCAAAATTCATGAGCTGTCTCCCAAGGATAGGAAAGGAAAGTCACCTGTTGTAGCAACCCCTGAGCCTGCAAAAAGAAAGAAAAAGGGAAACTTCTCTGTTCCTGCAGCAAAACCTTCCAAAAAGTATAAAATAGTTCCTACTTCCATAAGAAGGAGCTCTAGGCTCCAGAACCAGGCAACCTGCCAATCACTTAATACTACTCCTACCACATTGCCCTCAGATCCTTCCAGTCCTGAACTGAGAGAAGAACCTATTATCGAGGAGGTTGTGAGTAAACCTGAAGAGGCTGGCTTGAATAAGTTGGCTACCATTGCAGAGCAGCTACAAGAAGATATGGAATGTGATGAGAAGGAACAAGAGCCAGTTGTGTTTCTGTCAAAAGAAGAGCAAGGTAAGGTGGATGTGTTTGAAGAAGTACAGGAGACACCTGCGGTGTGCTATAATCATAGACCACCACTCCATGTCACAAAATTTGCTGCAGGAATGACATGTTTTCAAGAACTTCAGCAACAATAGATTACTTCTGCACTTGAAATTGAGAGACTACAAAGGATAATCCAGAACAAGAATATGGAAATTGCTAACTTGAATGACACTCTCAACTAGTTGGTAGAGCTGGTTCCACAACTGATGCAATGTCATGTACCTTCACCTGTCTACGCAATGTATCTCAAGGAGCTGTATTTGAACTTCCAACTAATTAGAGTCTGAAAAGGTAAGAATCCTTCTTTGGATACCCTTGAGGAATTTTATGAAGCATATAGGGATTCACCTCTGCACATCAGCAACCTCCTATGTGAATTTTATCTGCACAATTTGGCTGTATCCTAGGAAAAGGAATGGCATCCCTTATGTTATGTCAGTGATATTCATATCAGTGCTCTAATCTCCTAGATCACCAATGAAATAAGTAGAGGAGAACAATTTGATAACCATATGCATGATGAAGTAAATATGCCATTGTCTATAAGAAATGAATCTAGAAATGGAATGGGTATTTACTTTGATTGGAAGAAATTGTGGAGAGATGAAAGAGCCAGGCCACTGATTGAGCCTCTAAGACAAGAGGTATTTTCTCAATACTCCCAAATTATAAACAATGATTTTAATGCTGCAACCCTGCACATTCAGAACAGATGGGAGCATCTTTCATTTCAATTAAAGAAAGCAGAACCACATACCCCCAATACCTTGTATGCAACAACTAGAAGGGCAGAGAGGTACATGAGGAATGTCAAAAAAAAGAAGGAGAATTGGTTGCCATTGGTTATGTAGTCACCTATTCTCCTATGGCCATTATTGGCTATACAGGGGGATAACAACACTTATAATAGAAGTTCTGAAGATAAGAGATGGCAAAGGCTGGAGGCAATGCGGGCTCACTTTTGGAGTTTCCAAAATGGAAAATGTGAATAGCAACTGAGTGTAGATCTAAGAGAGTTCACCAGAAGAAGGAATGCTAGACTTGCTGAAGGGTCCAACAAGTAGTTGGTTGAGGGGAGTGATGAGCCAAGTTTTTGGCACATTTTGATCATACTTTTATAAATACTTTGCTCTTTTTATTATACTAAAACAAACATTCAGTCTATTTATGGGATAGGATAAAGACCTTTTTATGACTTAAATATGATGAGTATATTGTGATAAGAAGTCCCATGATTATTACCTATAATGTTTTTTTTGGTGTGATAAATACTTTATGGCTTTTTGAGATCATAAACCTTCCTACAACCTCCACTACCAAAACTTCCTGCAGCCATATCTGAAACAATGTTTGCCTTAGTTTAATACTTAATGAATGAATGAATAAAGTAATGGATTGTCTTAAAGGATGAATGTGTTGAGCTAACTTTCTTCCTCAGGAAAAGATGGCGAGATATTTTGCAAGTACCACGATTGAAGGAAGGGAATTCAATTTCCACTTGAAGAATTGAAGACCAAATCCATAAAGACTGGTTCAACAACAAAAGATGAGGAGACAGTTTCAACTCATCCACCATGCAGGGAGAGTGTTCTAGAAATCTAGGCCAGGCATCTTGGTGTTGCATGAATCTAGGATGATGGCGCTTTAAGACTGCTAAACCAATTTGACTTAGTTCTTTCATTGTCATTCACCTCTTTACTTAAGTTAGTTAAAAGTAATAAATGCCCTTCATTTTATAAGAAAAGGTTTTTTAGTAGTTAGGATCAGTTTTCAATAAATAGCCCATTCTCCTTCAGAGAAGGGGCTGGCTAAGAAAATCGCTATTGTAACACACTTTTAGTCTTAGAAATTTAGCCAAAAGATTGTGCCATGTACTTGTTTACATTGAATCAATAAAGCTTATGAAGTTTTTCTCCTAATCTGTTGTCTACTTTTGGTACTACCTAAGGGGGCCCACTTAAGGAGCTATCCATACTTTTATTCTGCAAGTTAGAATAGCTGCATTTATTTTCATAGAAGTTAATATGTCTGTTCCTGCAGCTGATAGAAACATAGAGCTACCAACTATTCCTGCAGCCACTAGGAGCAGAATAGGTTATCTTTCAAGTTTTTTTTCATTTCCAAGCAAAGTTAAATAGTAAAGTTATTTTCAATACTTAAATTCCAGTATAAGGCATTTTAGGAATCATGCATGTCTGGAAGGGTGATTAGTGCATATCTTGTGCTGTCCCATTTCAAGTTTACATCCCTGGGTTGATAATTAAATAAGGTTCTTTAGTGGTTCATGACTGCCAGTTGTGATGTTCAATCCCTAAGTAGAGGAATTCATGTTCCTAGTTATTGAGCTAATTAAAGAACACTACACCACTGATATGATATGATAGGCCAGTGGAGGTATGAAGATTGATAGTTTTGGTAGTTACAATTTGATACTCTTGCTATAGACAAGGTCAGATAGAGACCTATCAATTTTTCAGATGGGTAGATGATGGAAGGTAATTGAGGAACCTGTAGCAGGACCATTTTCTAGTAGGTCGCCTTGATCACACCATCGTACCATACTACTAGATTCAGGTCATGTGATATCATGTCTGTGTACAGATGATTCCTCCAAACATGCCCACATATACTAGGGCTTATAGGAGTGCGACTAGACCTGGGGATCGCGCTTTCCCCACCATCATCAATTTTTTTCCCTTGGATGATGATGAGATCGACCACAATCTGCCGCCCATGGTGTCGATAGATAACTTCAAGATTGCTATATACTTTAGAGGGTGGTGGGATAGGCACCGTCCTCCTCCTATGTTTAGAGAGGCTACCCCTAGAGGGGATCCTGACCCCCAGGGGGATGTGGCACCCCAACCTCCATAGGAAAGACAAAGAGGGTGGAAATAGGCTGACAAGGAGGAGGAGAGGCTCTAGGAGGAGGAGGCGACGTCGTAGAAGCCAAGGTCTTGGAGGAGATCAGAACCCCCAATAGCTACCCTTGTCTCATTGTCGCCATCAGTACCTATAGTCACAACAGTGATGACCTTGGCTGCTTCAGGAGCGGTTACTGATGTCGGTAGCATGGGTCCCAGCATTGCTCCCATCCTGATCCCACATGGTAGCTAGGGGACACAGGTATACAAAGCATGTCATTTATATTTTAGTATTTTAGTTTTTTTATTTATGATTATACATATATGCCACGTGATACTAATTTCTCTCTTTCTTTTTGTGGTTACAAAGGATACACAAGGATGGATTGGGTTGATGGCTCAATGCATATCAGAGGTGGCTCCTGACGTGCTCATTTAGGGGACGGTCCTCAAGGCTTTCCAGGCTGTGTTTGTGGGGAAACATGCCCATATTTTTGAGCTAGTAGCACGCCTAAGGACCACCTACGAGGAGCAGGGAGCAGAGATTGTTTAGATGATTGTGGAGCTTACCACTATTCAGGGACAACATGACCAGCTGTCAGGGGAGCTATGGATGGCACTTTACGAGTGAGATGCAGCATGATGATGGTTAATGCTTCTGATCAGGCATGTGAAACCCTTCAAAGCCACCTTGATGACCTCGACAAACAACCAACAATCATGATCCCGATAGATGTTCAACAACTACAACAGGAGCTGACACAGACACAAATGACTATATGCTCCTTGTAGGGAGAGATTAGGGGAATGTGGGTAGCTCTATTTGCATCACGTTCACATCAATATTGATCTATGACCACCGTGTAGCCTCTCCCTAGACCATATTAGTAGCAGCTAGAGTCAGAGGGCCTGGGGAGCCATGCACCACAACCATAGGGGATTCTAATTTTGTATATCATTTTTTGTAGCGAGAGATGCATATATATATTTTTGTAGATCTTATGTATAAACACATATTTAGTAGCGACTCCATTTTGATAGTAGTGGCCAAATACATGTAAATGACACTCGATACACACACACATACATAAATTGGTTTTGACATTATGGCATTGTATATTTTGGTGTACATGATTTTTATTTTCATGTATGTTGATGCTATGGATATTACATGCTCATATGGATTTATATTTACATTAGATGCTAATATGATTTAATAAACACACATGGTTGTATGTTAATTAAATACAATGATGATCTAATCGCCTTAAAATATTTAATGTGATATATGGATACATAGCATAGCAAGACACATGTATGTATATCGCACACACACACTTGGTCATATCATAACACAAAAAAAATTCATAATGTGTTAATGACAATGTCAACATATGCAGTGCTACTACCCTTTCAAAGTTAGAACACCACACACATGACACATGGGACACTACACATATTATCGACGAAGATGCATCACATTAATGGGATCTTCTAGAGACATTCCATCCATAGATGATAATCCATAGGCACCCAAACCATACACAAAGACAACAATGTAAGGGCCTAACTAGTTAGTACTAGATTTCCCTCTCTAATCAGGTGGCACATTCACATTTCTCTGATTCTCACAAAGAACCAGGTCTCCCAGTTTAAAGGTCCTAGGAAGCACATTTTGATTATATTGTCTCGATAATGACCATTGATAAGATTTAAGATGATCGAGGGCCTATAATTGGTGCTCATTGAGCATCTCTAGCTGATGAAAATGATTAGCTTGGTAGGTTTCATTGTTAATTAACCCTTTAAGGGAAACCCACAGAGATAAAATTTACAACTCCAAAGGCTTGATAGCTTCGGCACTATATACGAGGTTGTAAGGTGTTGTTCCTATCACCATATGGACATTCATGTAGTAGGCCCACAAAACAAACATTAATTGAGTATGCCAATCCTTACCATGTTTATTAACTATTTTACAAAGAATGAGTTCAAGAGTCTTGTTAGATGCTTCCACTTGGCCATTGGATTGTGGATAATATGACATAGAAAATCTATGTTGAATGTGAAAATTCTCTAAGAATTACTTTACTTCCTTATTTTTGATTGGCATACCATTGTCAAAAAAAAGTGTAGTAGGCAATCCAAAATGAGAAATAATGTTGTTCAGAAGAAAGCTACAAATAGCCTCAGCATTCGTGGATTAGAGTGGAATAGCTTCGACCCATTTCATCAAGTAATCTATGGTAGTAATGATAAAGGTATGTCCCTTGGAAGAAGGAGGTGATATCTTTCCAATAATATCCAACCCCCATTTTGTGAACAACCAAGGAGAGGTTTGATTTTGTAACTCTTGGGAAAGTGTGTGAATGAGATGACTGTGTTATTGACATTGAAGGTACTTTTTAACAAAATCAAAGGAATCTTGCTCCATCATTTTCCAATAGTACCCCATATGTATCAATTTCCTTACCAGGGATTTACCTCCAAGTGTCCACCCCCAAAGCCTGAATGGGATTCTTTAAGGGTGAGGCATATTTCCGCTTTTGTGAGGCATCACAAAATCAAGTTGTTATAATATTTTTGATGGAGAACATCAGATAAAATGACACAATGTGCTGAAATCCTTTGTATATGAGTGTGATCATTCTTTGTTGCATCATCAAGAAACTTTCTAGTCTTTAAGTAGTTATAGATACTAGAGAACCATTCTCCCAAATCTACGTGAGAACACACAAGGACCTTAGATTCAGGTTGATCGGAAACTACCGGGGTTCATAGGACTTGAACCACAAAGTGGTATTCTTTTGTATCCTCTTCTGAAGGTACCAAGGAAGCAACACTTGCCATAGCATCGACATGTCTATTCTCCCTTCTAGGGATGTTGTCTATCATGAAAGAAGAGAACTGATTAAGCAAGGACAAAGCAAGGTTTCAATATTGAGACAACTTATCTTATTTATCTTGATAGGTCCCCGTAATTTGATTTACAATAAGCTAAAAATCACCTAATATGTGGAGATGTTTTATCTTAAGCACAATTACATCACACAAGCCAACAATAAGAGATTTGTACTCAATGATGTTTTTAGCACAAGGAAAATTCAATCGAAAGGATAGAGGGACGGGTTTGTCTTCAAGGGATATCAAGACTACACCCACTCCAGAACTAGTCTGACACCTCGATCCATCAAAATAAATCTTCCATTCAAGGTCGTAATTAGTTGCAAAAATATTCTCTTCAAGGAATAAATCCAACCCTGGGAAGGAGTGAGATGAGGGAGCGTCTTCCAATTGATCGGCAATTGCTTGACCCTTTATTGATTTATGAGTAACGAACTATATATCAAACTCAGAAAGCAATATAACCCATTTTTCTAATCTCCCAACAAGGTCAACACTAGAGAATAGATGCTTTAAAAAGTCAGTCTTTACAATTACATATGTTTTAGCATGGAGAAGATAGTGCCTCAACTTCTGTGTAGCAAAGACAAGAGCAAGTCATTGTTTCTCCAATGTAGGAATAATGGGTTTCATAATTGACTAGGATGCGGCTAATGTAGTAGACCGCTCTCTTTTTCCTAACATTGTCATACTAAGCCAACAAAGCTACCAAAGCATAGGGTGATGCTATGAGGTAAAGCAAAAAGGGTCTATCTTGAATAGCCAGAATCAATACAAGAGGATTGGAAAAATAAGCTTTGATTGAATCAAAAGCTTTATGGCACTCTTCATCCCATATGAAGCAAACATCTTTCTTCAATAGACGAGTGAAACCAAGGGTATGATTAGGTAACTGAGATAGAAATCTATGAATCACCTGAATTTTCCCTTGTAAACTTTGAAATTCAATGATATTTCTAGGTGGAGGCATGTTAACAATGGCATCAATCTTATTCGTGTTGACTTCAAATCATGTTAATGCTCCACCAAGGTTTTTTCTTAGATTGTTTGATAGAGCATCCCAAACCTAGATAACGCTTTCAATACTTAAATTGGATAGGGACTTGAATTCATTGTTTGATACACCCTAGGGCCTTTCTTCCCATAACCATATCGAGAAGCGAGTTCATATCTGAAACCATAACAAGTTTGCAAAACTTCAGGAGGTGGTAGCTCTACGTAGAGTGTTTCATTGCACCAATGAATTTTGAATCTCTCTATAGGAGTGCTCCCACCTTCTTCACTAGGTTCACAAACATTAACCTACTTTGTAGGAGTGGGATTAGCCTCTTTAGTAGAGGAAGGAGTGGTCTCTTGAATAGGGTCACACTTCTCTTCCTCAACAGGAGTATCATCCCTCTTTACATTAGAAGTACCTGGAAACTCTATACAAGAGGGGCTCAACTTGTATTCTACGATAAAGAATTTAGAGAATTCCAAGGAGCCCGAATCATCACCAAGGAAAGCATTCAATTGAGAGGAAGAAGGGGAAGATGAGGGAGACCTAAGATCTTCTAATTTAGGTGGTTTTTTTTTAACAATACTCACTCTGGGGACAACTTCCATAGAGGGTATTGATGAAGAACATGCCATAGCATCAACGGTTAAGGATGGAATACAATCCTTGAGAGTAGATATGACTGAAGCATGACCGACAATTGCTAGCTCACAAAGGTGAACAACTTATGGATTTTCTTTAACCATAACCACTCGATTGTGTGCAATGGATTTTAAGGAAAGGTGTAAAGTAGAGGTTACAATGTCCATAGTATGAATCCAGGGTCTCCCCAAGAGAATATTGTAAGGTAAAGGGCCATGCATCACATAAACCAAGGTAGGTAAGGTAATGGGACCCAATTGCAAAGGCAGTATTATTATGCTTAGAGCCTAATGGCCAGCGTTATCAAACCATTGAATATACAAGGAAGAAGTCGCTAAAGAAGATGAATCAACTTTAATTTTAGGTAATAGGTCGATACCACAAACTTTGAGATCCAAACAGGTGTCAACAAGAGTACGCCTAATACAAATATTATTAACATTAATTATAATCATCAAGGGATTTGCTTGTTTCTGCACATTCAAAGGTAGGAATTCTTGCAGATGGAATGTAATATTCAATGAATCCACTCGAATATGAGCCAATAGTGCATTAACATCCATGGGCCTAGTGGAGGTAGGAAAGGGAATCTTTTACAAGTCTTCCTGAAGCATCTCCTAATAAACCAAAGTGGTCTGAAGCAAGTCCCAAAGTGATATCTCAGTCAGAGTAATACGAAGCTGCTTGACAAGATAATAATCACCTAGTGCTTTGATCATAGGTTTAGGTGCTGAAGGAAGGCTTGGTTGAGAAGTTGGTAAAGAAGTAGAAACTTGAGTAGGTTGAGATGTAGGAATAGAGGGTTTTTTATCCAATTTTTGTTTGTTTCTTCTTGTATTGTATGTATCCCCAACAACATTATATGAAGTTGAGTCCACAACTTTCATGAACCTTGAGTATAGGTCTAATGAATTGCTACAACATGAGATCCCATAGATAGAATAATCCTCCCTAGAAGAGGATTCAACTGGGGTCATGTAAATGATTGGTTTCTTAGGGCGTGAAGGAGCAATAGAGACCACTACTACATTTACTGACTCCTCGGCCAATGGAGCAGAAGCTTGCTTGGGAGATTTATAGATAGTGGAGGGTGCTTCTAAGAAGTCATCTAGAGCATCATCTAGCATATTGAAATCTTCCTTAGAGAAGGTATTATTGTAAATGTGAAAAATTTGTAAAAATAGATTTGACATCTTCATGTTGGGTTCACCAAAATGTGTGATAAGAGGGATTCACTACACACGGGTCTCTTCATTCCCAAGAGATCACCAGGGAATGAATTTCCCTTATCCACCTTAGCATTAAGAAATCATGAAGGAGATAAGTATACATTAGCTTTTATAGGGAACTACTTTATACTATGAAAAAGTGAAACTTCTAGATTCCTGCCTCAGATAGAGGAACTCTCGACCAAAGGATGGAAGCGTGGATTTAGGATGTCAGTGTGGCGCGTTGTCGTCCAAATAGTGCACTAGCATCCTAAGCAACATAAGGCTTAGGAGCTTAAGCAAGCAGGACAAGGTTTGACTTACTGGATTAGATCAGAGATATGTTGAACAAGGTAACTAGACAAAAAGCAAAAACTTAGGATAAAATACAAGAATTTGGAGAAAAATTACCTTCAACCGAGCTTTCGATTCTTCACTCCAAGTTTCACTTTGCAACCTACGCACATAAGAATAAGGGGAAAAGGTTGGGGCTGTATAGGGCCCTGCCTTAGTTAGAACCGTTGAGCACTTGCTTGAGAGTTGTAGCTATTGGAAGGACCTTAGTTTGGCATGACTTTGCTTGTGGGAGTGCTACTATCAAGAATGAAGAGAACTCAATAATGAAAGTGTAAAGAGAGAGCTTCACTCAATGGCTTGAACCCCCAAATGAGAGCTAAGGAGGGATTTTTGTTGCATGTAAGTGCGAAAAAGGGCTGTTACATCTAAATTCTGACTACTAGGATGTGTGTCATGAGAGTCAAGATTTGAGATTCCCCATTTCAAACTCGCAAAATCGCCAGGACACTAGTCCACCATGCAAGCACCCAAGGCCTATATTTTTGGGAAATGTGTCATCATGCTTCTATTGCTCTACCACTGGTCCACATGGAGCCAAAATTGCAAGATTCCAACACATGGGATTTTTGTCATTAATGCTCTAAGGTGCCATAAATGCTAGGCAAAAGTGAAAAAATGTGGAATTCCCCTAGATGCAATTTTGTGACATTACAGGAACAAAGGTGTGGAACCTTGTGACATAAGCCCTTGAGTTGTGTTTTGAAAAAGGGGATTTGTAAGGGTCTTACCCATGGATTTTGAGGAACTTCCAAGTGTGAAACCTTGTCCTTGTGTAGTAGTATGGGTTACCTTGTTTCCAAGTGTTGAGATGATTGGGATGTGTGGTAGTGGTAGCCATGTGTGTAGTTGTCACAAGGGGTGTGTTTGACATTTGTTGTGATGAGGGCATGCCAAGTTCAAATAGATTTTTGATTTCTTCTTCTACAATGGTTGATACGTCAAAGCCTTGAGGTAATTTGGCACCCTTTTTAGCTAGTGCATAGAAGAATATGTTTGGATCAGGACTAAAATTTGATCAACCATGCTCAAAACCCTAGGACCTTGGTAAGCTTTTTCAATTTCTTTAGGATTCAATCTCTTGTTGAATTCTTCTAGGCTTAGGTTTTCCCTTGTGTCATTTTGGTCTCTTTGTGGTGTGTCTCTTGGAGGTGTGAAATGATTTAAGTTTATCCCAAGGGTAGTGTCATGAAAAGGGTCACTTGAAAAATCCATGTGCTTTCTTTTGGTTTGTGACCTTGTTTCAACCATGTGAGACTTTTGCAAGTTGAAGGATAATACAAGATGGTGATGAAACTAAACTATGTTTTTTGATTTTTCTTGGATTTTTGAATGTGAGGATGCAAGGTGATTATGCAAGGATGATAATGGACGAAGGATGAAGCTAATGAATGTTAAAGCATGCTAAGGGTTGATTAATTTCCAAGGATGATGACAAGGTGACTAAATGATTATAGTGCAACTAAGGTTAAGATGAAAGTAAGATATGTTTATTTTTATTTTTGGGGTATAAGGATGCAAGGATAATGAGACTAATGAAAGGTTGAATAATTGATAATGATATGATTCTAAGGCTAAGGTGACAATGAACTATTTTTTTTTATATTTTTGGGATAAAGGTGCAAAGTGCAATCTAGATTATAGATCAAAGTTTGGAAAGATGATGATAAAATTTATGATCAAGGGGATGTAAGGTGGATCTAAATGAGATCAAGTTAATGCAAAGGTACCCTAAAATTTCAAACAAAGGATGAAAATCAAGCTACTGTGAACCCAAGGTAACAATTCCAAGTGTGATTGACCTTTATGATAATTGAGAGGATGATTTTGACAAGGTTGAGTCAAGGCTAGGACACACACTTAAGACTCAAATTTGATAAAGGTGACAAAGGTTGATAATATGAGGGATTAAGGTCAATGACAAATAGAATATGCAACCAAGGATTTTCCAAAATCTTAATGGTCTTCCAAATTTTGAAATTTTAAAAGGGAGATGCAACCTAAGGCTTAATATTGATTATGCAAGGTAAGGATGCAACATAAAATATGAGGTACCCATAAATGGCAATGCTAGAAATGACTTGTAAAGGCTTGCAAGTCTTTGGTTTAGCAGGAAGGGTCACTGTAAAATAAGTTGACCAAATTTTGGATAAATATTTTGAAATTTTCTGGTTATTAGACAATTGTGACACTATTTTCTACAAATGCGTCATTTCAATTTGTGGGTTTCTAACCCTCGGTTGTGGTTCAGGATGATAGTCACATCTCTATTTTCTACATATGTGTTTCAGGATGATAGTTGTGGTTTTCCAATTATCAGTTGCGGTGCAAAGTATCAGTTGTGGCTCTATTTTTGATAGTTGTGGTTCACAAAATGTTGTTTTGACAGTTTGATATTTTTGACCTGGTTTTGAATGAATTTTTGACTATTTTTGATGAAATCTAATCAACAAACAAAAAATACAGTATCAAGCACTTGTTTTAGGTCTAGTTTTGGATTTGAATTTTTTTGAAATATAAAACACACATAGACAACAATGCACAAGACCTATAGTTGGCAAGAAAACCATTGGTTGATATCCCCACTTGGATTTCTCTAGCCACTTGAACAAGGTGGACAACTAGAGACTTGGTGGCACTGGCTCCCCTCCATGACACTCACTTCTCAGGCTCACCAAGTCTCATTTCCCCAAGGAGAAATTCTTGTCTCTACACATTTTCAGGGAAGACGTGGGGTGCCTTCAAAGGTCTGAGCTCCTGCAATCAATGAGTGTATAAAAGGGTTTTTGGAAACTAACACAAGGGTGATCCCACAATAGTGGTTTACAATTTTTGGCCAAACTGGACACTGATATATTTTTTTTAAACACAATCTCCACATTCGGGCACCTATAGCGATTAAACCGTAAAGAATTTGAAGATGATGCAAACTAGAGTCTTGTCATATTTTGTCTGTAGATTCTAAAAATATTTTTTTCAATTTTTTTGGAATCAGATTTCACTTCTTTTTCCATCTCCCACGAAATTGGGTTTTTTCAAAAAACAGCATTTTTAAAAAGTGACGCACACCGTATAATGCATAACTTTTTTTCCTTGAAAGATAAAATTCCAATTATTTCAAATTTAGATTTGTAACTCTGATATCTAGTGCTTCCACTTGGTTAGATAGTTTTTTATTGAATATTTTTACTTTAATCAAGTTTCAAAGTCAA
>VDFB02271358.1:304926940-305067717 GCA_007258455.2 Sequoia sempervirens
ATATAAGGAAATGTAAGTTGTAAGAGGTCATAAAAAAAGAAAACATGTATGTATATTGAATATTTAAAGCAAATGCATACATATATTATGTGTAAACATGTTTAAACCATAAGAAAACACATGTACATATATGTAAAAGAATTCAATACATATAAACATAACATATATTATAAGCAAAGAGGTAAATGTATGTATATATCATATAAGAAAATATATGTACATATATCATAAAAGAAAAATGTAAATTAAAGATCATCTAATGTTGAATACTAAAGATTAAAAAACAAGAAAATGTATGTATATCATATAAGCAAGTGTAAGAGATCATCAAATATCAAATACTATTTTAAAGATCATCATATATAATCAAATACACATGTGATAAAGATCATAAATCTAGAATGCATGGCCTAATAAGAATGTCTACTCCTAGACTAATGGCCATCAATTGAACGGTCCCGCCTCGATGGATGTGTCAAGCCCCAAATAAAATGTGTACAAGATGTGTTAAATACATATAATTTTTATTAAATAAATTTATGAAAGTTATTTTAAATGAACTTGTATTTTTAAATATCAATCTACAACTTGTATTTATCTATGCATACATAAATATATATTTTATGAAAACTCACATGTCCACCGGAGCAGCGTATTCATCCACGTATCACATCGATCATGCACACGCATCTAGACCAAGGCTTTTAGGAGTGATATGAGGTATGTCCACCTATAACAATATATATATATACACACATATATATCAACTTTTAAAATGAATATCTATTAAAAAGAAATTTTAAAAAATAATGAAAAAGAATTGGAACATGCACATGCACACATACATGAATATCATCTGATATTGGATGACCTAAGTCCTCTGAAACAGTCACCTCCACCATATCCACCAAACGGTCAAGCGACGAATCAACATCTGCATCCATCCGATCTATCCCATGTCGTGCTAGAAATGATGAATGTAGAGGACTATGAAGGTGAGATGGCATCGGCGATGATTAACCAAAACCAATGAACATATTAGTAAAACCCATACCGCGGCAACACCGTGATGAACCGTAGGTGGATTCCCGATGCGCATCTAGTGCTCAGCTGAGAGTGATGGGATCCTAGAACTAAACGACTTCTGCATCTCAAATGCTCTCTAACATGCTCTATATCGATCCCATTGTCTAATGCAATGTGGGCATATGCCTCCAAAAGGTCCTTAGCTAAACAATGTAGAGTCATGCGTGACATATCTCCTGTAAGTGCATCAAGCTGTGTAGGAGTAGGGATGTCAGCCACTGTAAAAGGATCCATGGTGGTCCACTGTACTGAAAATGGTGTGGATCGGGAATGTCTAGATATCAAATACTGACCTACATGATCATCAGATATCCTAGTGGTGGCAGCCGCAATGTCACCTACAGTGTCAATTGCTTCCTTTTGGGAAACAACAACAACCTCATCTACTATGGGGGCTAGAGCTGGGGTGAGAGCAGGAGACCTGTCACCAACCAATACCCTAAACATTGGGGGTGGTCTATCTGCTCGATGATAGGTGGTCCTATCAGCAATCCTACCATGCCTCTGACCAACATATGGTTGAATGTCCAGGTAGTTAACTTTGAGGCCCAAATGGACCTCAGCATATAACTGTTGAACAAAATACAATGGAATCTGGTCATTGTTTGGGTATATACCATCAGCTACTAGAAATCGTGGGTAGATCAATGAGGCCATATCATGATCAACACATCTAGTGACCTGGTATCCCCTAACCTTACACACATTTTGATAAAATGGAAAACAAGTGGCTTTTATCATTTCTTTGGTGACACTATCTTGTATTTGTTTAAGGAACGTCACCATGTACTTCTTCCTACATGCGGGAAAGAATAGCACCACTGTCTGGGAATATGCACTAGTCCTCTCAAGTTCATCTTTTAGTTTTTCTAGACTATGCAATATTAACATGCATGGTTCACTATATATCCTGGTTTGCACCCTATGCTAATGAATCTCTTTAATTTTTTATCTCATTACTAGTATTTGCAAACAAAGATTCTAGCACAGGTGTGAAACATGATCTACATTTTCCATGTTATATATATATACAGTACACCTAAAAACAATGAGACTTTGGTAAATAATATATCTCGATAAAAGAATACAAATCTAAAATAGAACTTGTAATTTAATTCATCTACTCATCAATAATATTTTCATACTATTAACTTGATTTAAAAAGAATTGGAAGACAACTATAATCTATAACATAACATCCTTAAATGGTTCAAATTTTAAATAAAACGATGAAAGTAAGAATAAGAATACAAAGATTAAAGTATAAAATCATTTGAAGATAATTGGGGATAAAAATATTTAATCTAATAGTTGTTAACATAAATGAACTTCAATTATATAGCCTTGAGAACATCAAAAAAATATAGATTGGAAAGCAAAATAAATGTGTCATATTACTTGAATCAAATCTAATAAAGTTTGACTTTATTGCATACTTGTTATAAATATCTCACATGAACCAATGAAATTCAATGTGTCTCCAAATTACATAAGAAGAGAGAACCTAAATGTGAAAAAGAAAAAGAAAAAAAATCCATCTTTTTGTAATGAGTTTGTTAAAATTTAAAAACATTCAAGAACCCCAAAATGGTTTGAAATTGATGAGCATAATAGAAATTATTGAAGGCAAGAGGTCATCACAAACCATTCGGTTGTGGGCTTCAAAAATTTTCAATGAATGGTTTTCCAATAAGATGTATTAACCAAAATATTCCAAATTTTTATACAATTACTAAAGATGTACAAAATGAGACCTTTACTAAATAAATTTCAAAATGCATCATTAAATGTATATTAACATCATCTGCACTCTAATTAAAAACATTAAAAACAACACGGAACACAAAGAGATGAAATTAAAAAGTTCCAACTAATGATGTTATAATAATCCTCCCCAAGTTGATCCTCTCATCCCAATCATCATACTTAATGTTTTGGTACTTGAATGTGTTGGTACTTGAATCATGTTTTGGTACTTAATGTTATGTTTTTTAAGAGGAAGCATTTTCTCTTTCTATTACCATAACGATTATTCTTGTTTTTGTAACTTGGTATTTCTATTTGTAGATTTTCAACTTTTTATTATGTAAATCATTCTTTGATACCCAAGTAGTCTAAAGGTTTTCTTGAATCTTATTTAGTTTTTAGATTTAAGTGCTTTCTCATTGTCTAATTTCTTAATCAAATCTAAACATTGTTCGATCCTTATTTCCTTCTAATACCAAAATCATCCTCTTTTCCTAACTATAAGAAGTCATAGTTCAATCCCACCATGGTTGTGAATCAAGCTAAAATTGGTATGATTGGGAATATGCATGATACTAAATTTATCATAATGGAGAAGAATCATTTGACCATGAGGCCCTTGTTGAGAAAATGGTAATCAAGATATAGCTTTGATGCACACAACCTTTCTTTGGATCTTGCAAATTTGGCTAGTAATATTAATCCTAGTACAATGATTGATCTCCTTCATATACTATGTTGATTAATAAGCCATGTGGAAAGAAAGTACTTAAAGTTAAATAGGTAAAAGGATAAGCTCAAAAATCCCTTTGAGTGATGTGCCATTTTTCCTCCATCCCAAGCTTCTTCTTCATGTATTCCTCCTTATTGTTTTACTCCTATCTATCTTATGCAATTTATTTCTCCTTCCACCAAATCTCCCCAAATTTATCCTCTCCTTTTTCCTAGATCTCATCTCATGCTTACTTATTATGATGCACATAGTTTTGTTGTCTCCACATTAGTTCTCATTAGTTTTGTTTACACTTCCCATGTTCCCCTCACTGTGATATTCCTACGCAAGTCTTTGTCACTCCACACTCATTTATTATGTCATGACAAATTTATACACCACCTTCCATTTCTCATCTTTCCACTTTCATTCATGTCCTTAATCCTAGTGTGCCTCTATCTACCCTTGACATTAATGTTTAAAGGCTTGTTGAGATGAAAAGTAATGTTGATTCCTTACCTAATGGAAACAAAAAAAGACATACATATAAAAATCAAACACAATTCAATTTCTATTAAAAATTTTACATATCCTTTTTTTGTTGGATTTTTGGATCCTAGATTTGAGATGCACAATGTTAAAGGAGATCCCATGACACATTCAAGGTTCTTTAGTGCTACATATTTGGATTTTGTGTATGATGATAAATTATTGATAAGTTCTTCCCATGAAATTTAATAGTATTATCTTCCATTTGGGTCTATTTTTTAATATTGAAATATCCAATAAATATTGGGAATGTTAGATTGAAGTTTATTATTTTAGATTTTTTGACTGTAAACAAGGATCTACAAAGTATATACATTCTTAACATTTGCATGTGCAAGTGAGATGAATGTTAAGAACTAAAGTTGTTAGAGGCTACCACACTTAATTATGGATCTTCTAATGCTTCATCTACATCTAATTAAGGATAGTAAAAAATAATGGTAATGACCATTGTACAAACTATAAATTATAAATGTTTCTAATATAATTATGACTCTAAAGCCTCCAACTTTTTCCTTTGTAAAATGTGCTTCAAAATTTACTTAGTGCTTGCATGATTACATTTCCTCCTATTAGGCCATTAGATAAATCTAAAGTTATTCCCAAAAGATATAATGAGAAAGAATTTTGTTATTAAATTGTAGAGTTAATTGTAATTATACTCAACATTTTATGGGATTATAGGAATAATTGATTAAGGATTTGATTGATAAAAAAAAAAATTAGGTTGAGGGGGTTAATATTGGGGTCAATCCTTCAATTGTTCCTCCTAACTAAAATTTAAATATTTTACACTAAATAAATCTAATAAAATGGTTTTATATGAGGGTCATGAGATTGAGGTACA
This sequence comes from Sequoia sempervirens, assembly GCA_007258455.2. Lineage (NCBI taxonomy): Eukaryota > Viridiplantae > Streptophyta > Pinopsida > Cupressales > Cupressaceae > Sequoia > Sequoia sempervirens. The sequence goes on from VDFB02271358.1 coordinate 304,931,881, forward strand.
TATACATGTTGACGAGCTTGAAATCATTGATTCACCTATGTATGTGAGGAATGATAATTTGTTGGTATTAATAAAAATTATAAGGGTACTTATTCTTCTTCTTATGTACTAGTGATTGACTTTTATATAAATTTCTATGGACTAACTAGTATTCAAACTTAGGACCTCCCATTTGGTGTTAGGATGCTCTACTATTGAGCTAATGGCTCACATTGTGATGAGTCTTTTTATGGCTTAGGTGTGTATCATTTCTCCAACACACTCCCTTGAGCCACAACATAGGTGTCAAATGCACCTAGCTTGGCTCTAATACCATACAAGAATACCAATTATGAGGACCTCCTATAAAAATATGACATGAAAAACCGTGAACAATATTTAAAAGATAATCCATAGTCTATCTTATTATTTATGCATATTTTCTAGGACCACCTATGCCCAAAACACAAAATAGTTTTTGTAAATACACCAATTAGATCTTATAAAATGCATTACTTAGATCAAATTATATGGTAAATTAAATATAATTAATGATTACTTTTTCTTTTAGTATGAAAGAGGTTAAATTCCAATATATGTTCTAGTGGGCTTGATTGAGTGACAAGGTGGAGTGATTGTTGTAATGAAGAACTTGCTAGGAAAGCTAACCAAGTTAAAATGTACACCTATACATACATCATTGTGGTAATATAGACCTATGTCATAAAACACAATTGAATCCTATTAGTTCCAAAGTATTTTAGCAAAGAAGAGATAGAGGAATTTCCAACATGAGGCATAATTCAATCATAATATAATAAAACCATTAATCCATAGTTCTATGTATAAATGGACTGTTGTAGAGGAAAAGATACACATTTAATTTGCAAGGCATAACTCAACAATATGAAAACATATAGTAGAATATTGTACATTATTCTCAGGATTTTTTCTTATTTGTGAGAAATGCAAACCTTCCATGCTAATTTTCTCTAAAACACACAAATATAGGGGGCAGTGTAATATCCCACCCTTTCCTAAATTTTTCCATAGCTAGTGATATGATAATATCCCAACAACTCTATGAATTTTAAAATTGAATGTTATGGACTATATTAAAATTATTTTGTGGACTAATAAACTAAAGAATATTCTTGATATTTAATTACACGTCTCTTGAGAAAAACAATGATTTAATATCTTATGAGTATTAAATTAGATTATGAGTATAATTTAAAGAATTATAGTCATGATTTTGTAATTGTCATGTAATAGACATAAATATCATTCCTTTTGTTGGTAAAACTACATATTTAGAGTAATATTATGAAGGTTAAATTTAAATGGTTTATCTAGCACTCAAATAATCATTCTAGACTAACATTTGATTTAAAATTTCTTTTACAATGATTATTGATTATATTTAATAAAAAATACTTGATATTCCCACCAAGTTATTAAGGGTGCAAATCAACTATTGACATGGACTAAACTATTGCAAACAAGGTAAATATATATAGTAGGAGTATCAACTAATGGTGAGGCACTTTAAGTCTAATCAAACATACAATATACCAAATAATATTAATGAAATAGTGGAGAAAATAAATAAATATTCAAACCTCATGAACACTAGAATTATATGGAGAAACCCTTTCAAAAAATCCCACTACTAAAGAGATATGAAGCTTTTATTAATATTCATAACAAGATTATAACAATCCAATCCACTCAATCTTCTTTAGTCTAATGTTTTGGCTATTTCTACATAACACTATTTAAACCTTATGTCATACATTAAATTATATATAGAGCAAGGGAAACAAGAAATGATCAATTAATTTATGTAATGAGTGGAAAAAAATCATGGTCCACAAGAAAAGAACCCATGCCCCACTATGCATTGGAACATGTACACAAAATATAAATGAACTAATGATATAGGAACTTTAATCCCATAACCTTGACAGTAACCACTCCCAATACTAGTGATTTATGATGAAGATGTCAACTACAATAAGTCTCATCTATTATGAAAAGATGCTCCACTCTTCCCAATGTAACTCCTAGTACAATAATAATCACGATCTCCTTATTTAATTTTATTATAATAATATCTTGAGCCCATTGCTTACCTTTTCATTTTTTCTCACATATCACACTATAAAATTTTGGAGCTCATTTTCACTTTGCGAGAGTCTCTCGAGGGTTTTAATGGTGTCCAAATTGATATTTTTTAGCTTAATGCATCAAGCTCATTAATATTTTTAATTTTAAGAAAATATTAAAATCAAAGCTCTAGACTGTAATTTATGCCCTTTAGAAAGAATTTAGAAAAAAGCAACATTAAAGATAAGATTTTAAGTGAATGGAACACTAATCCCAACTTACACCAACCAAGTACAAATGGGTATTTAGCTTCATGGAGATTCATTCATGGTTGGTGATGGTGCATGAGTAGGCTAATAGAGGAAGAAAGACCATATGTTCATTAAGAAGAAATTGGGAGAAAAAATAAGCTAAGTTTAAATTTGTAATGATAAGATGATCTTGATTGAATTATATATATATAGTTCATATGAGAACCAAGGATAACATACTAGAGTAAATAAGCTTCGATAATAAAGGAATCTTGTAAGTATGGGGAAGAAAAATATATCAAACTAAATGCACTACCAAAAGATAGATCAATTGGGATTTTTTTATAGGAAAGTGTGATATTTAATTGAAATCCTAATGTATTAATATTGTATCTTCAACAATCTTGGAATGAGTACTTGGATGCCTATGTTGTCAAAAGATATTATTATTTTACTATTAATTCTCCTCATGTTGAAATTTCCATGAACTAGTTAGGATGCAAATCTCCACCACTAAGCTACCCACCCACTTTATGACAAGTCAATTTATGATTTAGGTATGCTAATTTTTTTGACACCTTTTTCACATTGTGAGATATTACCAAATAATTATAATGGTCATTTGGTTTTGTGTGGATCATGAACCATGTAAGGGTGTGTTTATTGATCTTACTCACCATTAAAATGTATACATTGAATAATTTTTGTTTTATCATCATTTTATCAACAAGCATATGCATATAAAGGGTTTATTTAAAATTGACTAATGATATGTTGATTGAAACTATAGGATACATTATTTTACCTTAATTTTTTGGTCTTAAAGATGAGGGAAGTTCTTATTCTATGTCATATTCTTTCTTCTTTAGATGTATCTCATATTTTACTTGGGTATCCATGGATAAAGCAATATCAAGCAACATCATCTGTCATGCCATCAAGGTATCAAATATGTTTGAACACTAGTAAAGAGGTTATAATTGCAAGAGATCCATATATGCCTGTATTTTAGATTAAGTCATTTAACCTTAAATAATTTTAAGAACATACATAAGGATCCTCTATATAAGTGCAAGGATTCTTTGCCTAATTTGTAAAAATTTCAAAAGGAATAACAATGGTGGGAAAATCAAGACAAGATGTAACAATTTAGAATTCCTAAAGGGTTTACAATTATTAGAGCCAAAGTAGGTTATATGTAGGTTTTATATTATAAAATGATTCAAGAATCTATAAGGCCAAAAGAACCATAAGCATTGCAAACTTTAGTTTAGAAGCATAAGGGATTGGATATTTTCATTCCTAAACATGGTTTTCATAAAAAAATTACTCATGTAGCAAGCACACTATAGAATTCACAAAGAAGGTTAGGGTTTTTAGCTTCATTTGTTATATGGAGATATTTTATTGTAATGTACATAATCAATGATATGATTCTTGATTTTTTATAAGATTTAATATTATGACACCTTAACAAACCAAGCTATGAATTTCATGGTTCACTCCTACATGTATGAAATTTGCATTTTCATCTACAAGTTTGACCCTAAATTTGTAGTTTTAAAATTATTTTGTGACCTTGACCCTACACTTCTAGTCTTTAGGAATTTATTTATCTCCATTTTTTAGACTATGTTGAGAGCCATTATAATGTTTTTTTGCACTAACTTTGGGAGGAAACTCATTTTTCCTTACTCAAACCCTTGGATTATACAAAATGGGGAAGCAAAATACTATATTGAAAATGCTTTAAAAACTTTCAAACAAGTGCAATTTGAATTCAACAAATTTAAAAAAAATTGCATATAGGGTTTCAAATTAAACAAATACATGCATTTTGAACTCTGAAAAAATGGAATTTTAAATACCTCGTGCTCAATAGTGGTTGATATGCGAATTGGAATGATGAAGTTTGAAGAGAGGAACCAAAATTTTCTTTCGCCGGTGAGAGAAACTTTGTTGGATTGCCATCACGGATTCTATTTGCCACGCGCACCAGGGAGACAGTGACTGGTAAAAATCACAGTAAAAGTGTGAAAATGAAACCTTTTTTTTTTGTTTTAGTCATATTCAAGGGGTTCGGCCGAACCCAGGTTCGGCCGAACCCACTTAAATATTGTTTTTTAATTGGGGTGGTGACTAGTTCGGCCGAACCAGGGGTTAGACCGAACCCTATGGTTCGACCGAACCAATTAAATGCTTCGGTCGAACCATAGGGTTCGACCGAACCCATTTGATATGAGGAATGGTAAAAAGCCAAATTTTCCTTCCTCTTAGAAAGTGTAAACCACTATTCTAAGGTGACCCACAAATTGGCTCTTAGTAAGGGCATCCATTTAGAGTGGCCATACATGCGACAAGATTAGCTCAAGATTATGGTGATTCAAGAGGCCTCCCAATCCTTTGCATAGAAAGGAATTTCACATAGCTCATGGGGCTACAAGGGTGGCACTTGTCGATATGACACATCTTTACCCATTGCTAACTGACTTTTGTCAAGAAGCACATTTATTTATAGTGGCTTGGAAGAGCTTGGCCTTAGCTTTGTTACCACTTGGGTCATTCCCACCTTTTGAAGTGGGGTGGCAGGCCCTCTAATAAAAGGTAAACAACAAAAATGAAGTACACTTATTTATGATCATCTTAGATTGCATGAAGCGCAAGAAGAAGCATATTTCATACCTTTGCCTCACACTCACATGGGGTTCATTTTAAGCACCAAATCCAAATATGTGGTGACATGATTATACAAATGCCAAAGAGGTGCTTTTGGTCACTCAAGATCGCTAGATGGTGTGAGAGGAGAGCATATGCACTTTCTAAGACAATTGCAAATCACCAAACAGGAAGGACACGTGTTGATTTTAACCTGTGCTTATTGTTTGAAGAAACTTGCAAATTTTAAACCAATAACGTTTTATGCATGTTCCTTTTAACGCCCATGAGTGAAATATGAAAATTGTTGTTCTTTTTAAACCTTATGAGTGAAAAATGTAGATTATTTTTATTCTTATGATCCTAATGCAAGTTGTAGAAAACAAATAAAAGAGAAATTTCTTAAAACTAAAATAAAAGAGCTCAATTTTTTTGTTGTTTCTAAAGAAACAATTTTTTGGGAGCTCCAATCCAAAGCCACACTAAAAATAGAAATTTAGCAACCAAAAACCCTACTCTACTCAAAAATCCCAAAAGGAAAGCTAAAAACAAATAGAAAATTGAAAATTTTATACCAGATAGGAAGATGTGTCGTTTTGGGCCTCAAATGCATCACTGTGTTGCATCACACCAGAACAATTACGCCTAATTTTGAATTCAAATTTTCTCGCCTACCATTTCCTTCCACTAATACATCGCTCTTTTCATCAAATGCGTTGTTTCTTGTCAAATGCGTCGCTATTTTGAGAAAATGTGTCGTTTTGTACTGGAGACCTGAAAAATAGAAATAAAGTCATACGAAATCTTGCAAAATTTTGTCTTCACATCGATTTCACCAAATGTAAGATGGAGGAAAACACTCTAGCCTAGATAAAGTAATAGCCACAACACTTCTAAGCTAAAAACCTCATCTAAAACAAGAGAATACAAGCAAATGGAGCAATCAAAATGTAATCAAACAAAATAAAGCACTCCCCATTGTAGTTGATTCCTTCTCTTGTCTCTCCTATTTCTTGTTTTGTCAATATTTCCCTCAGATTTGTAGTCTAACATGTGCAAATACATAAAAATTGTAAACAAGAAAGTTGGAGATAATGGTTGTTAAGGAAAAAATGGAGGAGGAAGGCTGCTTTTATAGACAACCATTCGAACGGATGGTTAGGATCGAGCTTCTAGAAAGATACCAAGATCAACGGTGGTGGATTGATGCACCAAGAATATTATATTTATGGGAGGGTTATGATGCCAACGGCTATGACGAAGACGACTATGAAAAAGACAACTATGACAGAGATTAATGAGCAAGTGGGAGGAAATAGATTAATTAAAAATTGACAAATAATTAATTCATGAGACAAGAATATTTGATCAGGTGGAGAATAAATAATTCATTAGAATTATTTATTTGAGAAAAAGAGGAAATGGACAAGTGGAAATTCAATTAAAATAATTTGCATAACTATTTTAATCAAATGAGAGGAAATATGAAAAGAGGCATTAAATAATTAAAGAGACACATGAAGAAAATTAAATAATTTTGACAATTATTTAATAAATGGAAGAATTAAATGAGGGAGTGAATAGTTAAATAAATAAATGATAATTATTTAACCATAGACAAAATATGACAAGAAAATAACTAAATAAATAATAATTCATTTAATTATTGAAGCAAGGGGGATATTAGTGACACAATTAATTTATTTAATTGATTAGGAAAGAATAAATATTAGAAAGTGAATTAATTAAATAATTATAATTATTTAATTAATAGAGGAATATGATCAAGGATAATCAAATAATTAAAATTATTCAATTATCAAAGGACGACGACCAAGAAAAATGACGCTCGCAGACTTAGGACATTTTTCAGTGTCTACAATATCCTTTGCTACACATCTATCATACACTCAAAAGATTATGCCAAAGACCCTTGATATAAATAAAATCATTTGTATTATGCTTGCCATCAAAACTAATTGAACCTTTTCCACATATCTTAGCAGATGTATCATCACCAAACTTAACAAGACCACCTTCAAACTTCTCAAGTTTAACAAACTTATTCTTATCATCTATCATATGATTTGAGTATTCGTTGTCAATTATGATTTTTCTCATCTCTAGCATGAAAAGTAGAATTATTTCCAACATTCAGAGCCATGAACAAGAATTCATCATTTTCATCATTCTGGTAGTCAGATTCATTATTAGATATACTGGCATCTTCTTTAACATGATAACTTCTCTTGAAATATTTACCTTTATTATCCTTATATTTATCACTTGAAACTTTGGCTAGACATCTTGAAGCATAATGACCTATCTTTCCACAATTGAAACATTTGTAAGGTAACTTACCTCTATATTTTCCAATCCCATTTTTCAATCTCCTAACAAAATTTGCTTATATCTCATCAAGATCATTTGGATCTGATCCATCATCCTTCTTTGTTCTACTAGCTTTAAAAGCAGTCTCTTTTTTTGAATCATTTTTTCCAAACTCTCTCAATTCAAAGGTAGTTAAAGCACCAAACAACTAATCTCTAGAATAATGATCTAAATCTTGAGCTTCCTCAATAGTAGAAACTTTAGAACTACAATATTTAGGAAGAGTTATTAATACCTTCTTTACCACATCATCTTCTTCCAATTTTCCACCAAGGCCATTGATGGAATTGACAACTTCATCCACCCTATGCATGTAGCTTGAAATATCTTCATATTTTGACATCCTTAGGGTTTCAAACTTAGTTTTCAAAATTCTGCATCTTTCCTTGCTTGAACTTATCATCTCCTTCATAGATAATTTCCATATTTTTCCATATTTCTTTACCAAATTTGTAGCCCATAACCTTCACAAGTTCTGAATAATCAAGACCACTCAAAAGAGCATTCCTTGCTTGTCCATTTTTCTCATATTCCTTTATCTCATCATCAATTTTCAGACCATTAGTAATCTCCAAACCCTAGGGAAACAAGGAAACCTTCCATCCTAGTTTTCCAAAATGCATAATTCATCCTATCAAACACGAGGTCCTCCTTCTTGTGCGTAATTTGGATCTACCTCAAGTAGTTAAGCTTCTTCCAAGGAACCTTGTTCTGATACCAATTGTTAGATGCATAGGATAATTGGGATGGGGGGTGAATCAATTGTAAATTAAAATATCAAAACCATCATTAACATTCAAATCTATATTAGCCCTTAAACCCTTAATCAGATTTAGCATGAAAATAAACAAGTGAAACATCAACACATCAAAACACCATGCACAATAGAACACCAAATTTACATGAAAAACCTAAGAAGGGAAATCATGGTGAGGATTAGCTCACTATATAAATGAATTTCAATATTGAATACAATAGGCTCACTGTCCAAAAGAAAGAAGGGATCACTGCCAAAGGAATCATTGTCCAGAAGAAAGAAGATAGAAGAAGGGGTTGATGAGCCTAGTTTTTAGTCCAATTTTGGGTAGAATCTATAGTTTATTTGCTTGCAGTTGTCATGGACTTTGATGCTTAATGTTGATATTTTCATAATTTTTCCCCCAAACCATAGACATTGGGCTTAATCCTATTTCTGCAAGTTTTAATGACATTGGCGTATTATGTGGATTATCTATATTGATTTTCTATGTGGTTAATAAATGTTCCTTAAGGTGGTTATAGATATGCATAGTTATTGTGTGTACTGACATTACCATGCATATTTAATTTGAGGATGCTAATTTGAGGAAGATACCGCTAGCAAAGGAATCACTCAAAGGTCAAAGGAGGTCATTGATAGAAGATTCCTCATGCAACCAAATGTAACCACCTTGTAGTGAATTTAATGATGTTGAGCAGATGTGGGCATTATTGTTGTGGTAAATCTACACCTGGACCTACATGTCTGATCGGATTTCATGCATGCATAACCACCGCCACTCAACTTTCTTTGTTTTCCCTAAGTGGTGTCCTCCTAGTCATGGAGTTGACCACCTTATTTAGTTGATAGTATAAATAAGGGTCTGATGCTCTTCTTAGGAGGTTGCACAATTTGATATTGGACTTGTACTCTCAAATTTTTAGTAATACAGATACATTACTCTTTTGTACTCATGATTTACAATGAATAAAATAAAGTTATGAGTTCGAGCATCTGAGTTCTCATTAGTTTTTAGAGGATACTTATCCAAGGGGGCCCACTTGGTGAGTAATCCATATTTTATTTTAGTACTAGTTTAGTATTACTTTCTATTTAGTAATTAGTTAGAAATCTGGCATTGACTGTTCCTGTAGCCACAGCAGACAGAGTAGTGCCTTGTTTGTTGCTCAAATTTTCATTTATGTTATGCATTTTAGTTTGATGTAGTTGTTGATTGATGATTGGAATTTATGTTATTCCCTTCTAAGTAATTTACTTTCAGTATTGTTTGTTCCTTAGTTGTATAATGGAAATGGCTACTTTAAGTTCCTAGTGCACATACTATGCTAGCCCATTTCAAGTTCACGTCCCCGGGTTGACAAGTTACATGCACCTTCATGATGATTGAAATATCTATTCAGGTTAGATGTCTAATATCTGAATCATGGTTGTAAGGGATTAGTTATTAAATCATTGTAGGAGGGAAACATGGGTGACTCACTGAACTACTAACAATGCATCTCTTATGCCAAAGATATAGTTTCACTGAAGCATAAACAACTCATTCAATAGACTAAAATATAGAAACCTTCTACTCGCTACATTTGGGAGTCATAGGCATTGAAGCTCACACTCCGATCAACACATGATCAATTTCACATCTTTTACATCACACACACTTGATTAATCCACACAACAAATCACCTTGTATTTATACCATCCACAACCTAAAACAATCTCAATTAGGCCAGCCTTAAGGAAATGTATGCACCTCAATCATGCAACATCAAATACATCGGTACCAAACACTTCCATGTTGTAAATAAGTGAAGGAATACCATGCCACAACTTAACTAGGACCCAAATCTACACCGAAACGCTTCTCAACACTTCCACAAACAACAACCATCCTCTGCAATTAGCACTAGCACACCAGGTCAACTAAACCTACACTAATACTAACAAGTGACCACAAGCACACCTCTCCAGGTATGAAAACATCTCACATAACACACAACACTCCACAAAATCCAAGAATATTCCACATCATCAAAATATTTTCCACTACTACTACAACCACCTGAAACTTAAGAACAACTTTATTTTGTGCAACTAGACACACTAACATAGACATCCAACACACCAAGAAACCTTGTGGGAAAAAAAATCACCTAAAACTTCAATGAAAGGTGGATAGTAACAATATAAGCATGTTCCTAGATCCACAAGACAAGAACCTTCATTATAGAGAAATACAGAGCAATCTCATTTCTCCCGAACACCTTGTTTCCCTAGAAAGACATATTGTCAAACATATCTTCCAGTAAAGTATGATCCAAAACTTGAAACTTTGGATATAAAAAAAATTGAACACCTTTGATCATCATGTCCAAACCACATAGGTATATCTTCAACCATGAAGAAATGCGGAGCAAATCATTGAACACCACTCTGTCAAACTAAACTCATTTTTATTTAAATTCTCTCAAAAGTACTTGGAATCCAAGTGAACCAACTATGTCAACAAAACTACTAACATCTCTGTAGCACATCTATAGTATCTACAACACCTCTCATCAATTATATAACATCCAACTATCTCTCTAAACATAAATTCTATAAGTATATAGAAGTAAGACATCATTGACAACACCAAAAACATTATGTTGACATCAATACCAACAAATCAAAGTTTCCAACAACTCCAATGCTAGGAGTTGACATCATCAACACCAAAAAAATTCTAACACTCTCTTCATACAAAGGGTTGGCATCAATGACAACACCCAAAAAACTCACAAACAACTCAAGCTTCCAACAATAACCCTGTTATTTTTAGCCCTTATTGAAAATTTATTCACCAAACCTAACAGGAATCAAAATAAATATTTTATGGGGATGCAAGATTTCCCTTACAACCTGGATTCCCCTACATCAAATCCACACACTCATTATACTCATCAATACAATTAATTACAATATAGCCATAATAATCAAATAGAAAATTGACCATGTCATACATGTGTTAGAATTAAAACAATAACATATAGATCAATTTATACCCCCATAGTTGCCTAAATTCTCAAGATGAATTTATTAAAGTGAAATTATTGTAATTTATTCCTGAATGTCCATATATATGTTGGAAGTTTGAGGGGATTTTCATTGATGATGCTAGTTGGCAACATCAGCATGGAGAAAGTTCATAATAATGTAATACAATGTTGTAATTGATGTCAAAATTTTTGCAAATCACTTTGGGTTATCCTAACAATTTTTTGAGGTTCTAAGGAAGTCACTTATGCAAGAATATTTGGCTCAGAAAGATCAATTGTGTGAAGAATTGACTAAGTGTCAAATATGCCAGTTCAGTGGTTTAGTGCCTTAGTTTTGGGTCAAACCACTCCACAAATGAAGATGTTAGTCTATGATCCTTATTTTTATGGTTTTTGGATGCATCTAAATCCGAGATTTCATCTTCTTTGGTGAAGTATTTTGAGAGGTATGAATTTTAGAGTCTATATTTTGCACTCCTCCATAGATTTCTTTGATGTTGTTGTGTTAAAGATAAGTTTCTAGATGTCAGCTGAGCCTGAATTCCTGATGGTATCATGTTTTTAGGTCCACGTGTTGCGAATTGGATGAATAGTTGAAGGATTTTTGTTTAGGTCCTATGGCATGTTGACCTAACATGTTTGATGAGTATGCAAAGGGCTAACATGTGTTGATCCTTTATGGGGGATCTATTTTAGGTCCATGCTGACCTATCTTAAGGAGTTTTAAATTTTGAATTATGCTGTGAAGTAGGGAGAATATGTTTTTGAACTGAAAAGTTATATTTTTGGTGTTACATCTAATTAGGCCAACCTAATTGATGTTACACTTGATGATGATATATATGAGATTATTTTCTATGTTTTGATATATGATGTGATGAATGTGAGATATGTGATGCAAATTTGATCAAAGTAGTGTGAAGTTAAGTTGTGAATGTTGAGATCAAAATTATGCAAATGAAGAGTGAGGCAAAGTGTTGATCCAAAATCAGTGCGGAGATTGTTATTGTGCTTCATTGGAATTGTATTCCTGCATATTGTAGATGCATTTGTAACAATTCAAAATAGGTAGTGTGCCACCTTCTTTCTTCTATCTTTTTCTTTGTGGGCAGTGAGTCCACTTGGACAGTGAGTCCTCCTACAGTGAGCACTTTTGTAATATAATATAATTGGTTATAATATATTGTGATCTAACCCTCACTATGGTTTTTCCCATTTTGGGTTTTCAAAATAAAAATATCGGTATTCATGTGTTATGTGATGTTGTGGATGTTTCATTCTTTCTTTGCTTATAATAGTTGAATATGCTTTGGTAATTGGATGGTTAATGTTTGAATGGTTTAATATAATACAGATTCACCCCCTCTCAGTATTCTGTATGTTCAACAATTGGTATCAAAGCTTGGTTCCCTGGAAGGAGCTTAACCACTTTGTGAAGAACTTGGAGATTGAACACATAGCTAATAGGAAGTTTCCTTTCCTCCAGAAGATATTCCTTCTATTGGATACATAGAAGAATATTGCATGCTTGATAAAGATGGAGAACTCAAAGTTTCTCTTGAAGATATAGAAAGAACTGAATGTGAGAACAAAGATTTGTAGGAAAATGTCAAAGAAGAAAATGAATGCATCAGAAAATTGAGAGAGAAAATCAAGAAGTTCAGGGAAAGGAATAAGGAAGTGAGTGAAAATTTGAAGCAAGAAAATGAAAACATCACCGGATTGAAAGTACAAGTTGAAGAAAAGAAAAGAGTTGAGTAATGTCTAAATGCAATGGTGAAAATAAAATTTGATGAATGCATAAGGCTTGAACAAGAAGTGGTAAACCTAAGATCAGATCCAGAGAAAGCAAGAAGTCATGAAGATAAATTTAAAATGAGTTCCACAAAGCTTGATGAGATGATTGCAGGACATAAAGTATGCAAAGACAAAGGTGGCTTGGGATTTCAAAAGGGTGAAAAGATCAATGAACCAAAGAAGATTGAAGACAAGAAGAACAATTGCAAGATTTAGAATTAAAGAAATAATGCTAGAAGACCTTCGATTAGACAACCAAATGATTAAAGGGACCCATATTTCAATGGTTTTTGCTACTCTTACAATAAATTTGGACATAGAGAAATGGAATGTAAAAGAAGATTGAATCAAAATGTTTCATCCTTTACTGGTTAATGTTTTACATGCAAAATATTTAGACAGAGAAAATGAATGTAGAAGTCAAATGATGAATGCATATAACAATGGTAGAATGATTCAAAATTTCAATGGTTACTATTATACATGCTATGGATTTGGAAACAAATCTAATCAATGTAGATCCAAAATGAATGAAAGGAATGTTGTTCAAAATAATGTTGTATGCCATAATTGTTCTAGAACTTAACATATTGCTAAGTTTTGCAAAAGCAAAAACACAAGGAAGGATAATTTTGTAAAGAGGAATGAACTAGTCAAAAAGTTGGATCCGGTGGAAACAAAGAAGGAAATGGAAAGGATTTGGAGAAAGCAGGAAGAGACAAAAAATAAGGAAGAATTTGTACCATCCTTCAGTGCAGATATTTCCTCCAAAAACTAAGCCAAGATCTATGGCTTAGGGGGAGCTTTAATGAACATCTTTTGTCCCCCACCAGAAAAGTTGTGTTGTAGTCTTAGCATGAATATATGAGATGAAAATCAACATGTTTGATCTATTGGTGAAAATTGTAAAAGAAAACATTGCAATGCAGAATTTTTGCAGAGCTTTGGAAGCTGATTGTGCATACAATTTTAGGGTTGCCAGCTTTATGAATTGAAGTATTTATTGTAGAATTTTGGTAGATCGAAGGGTTATAAGAAAATTTTCTAAGGAAAATTCATTTCACCAAAGGCATTCAAAGAGGAGCAGAGTAGCGAAAAGAGAATTTGAAGAGTTCAAGACAAATTGAGTTGCAAAGAATCAAAACCCTAATTCAATGAAAAAAGTTAAAAAGGTATTTCATGAATCTTGTGTGCCCTAGCTTTTAGAAATTTGTGCGTGAAATAAGTTTGAATCCACATTGTGATGGCTACACCTAAGGTTGAAGAAATTTTAGAGAAACCCCAACCCAAATTCAAGAGATACGCTGCAAAATCCATAGAAGATGATCCACTAGGAGATTTCTTGCACATTCCATATGGGGTCCTACCAATCGAGGATATTAGGGAATACATTCATGGAAATATGTAAGAGTATTCTCCTGGAAAGTTTAGGGAAATATGGGAAAATGAATTATTTGGTGAATATTTCTCCCTTAAGATGGAATACAAAGCCCTAATCGAGAAGAAACTAGACGTATGGTAGTGGTTCCCAAACTTATTTTACGATAACAAGTAGATTAGAATGACCTTGAGTAGAATTCATGATCAATTTTTCTAGACTAATATGATGCACATGATCACTAAGGAGGTGATAAGAGAGGTCACCATTTTATGCTCCATCGAATCGATTCTAGTTTTAAAATCTGTTAAAAATAAAGATGTAATGGAAAAAACTAGTGCAACATTTGATCATAGAGCCCTTGCTATAAATCCTATCAGAAACCTTGTTGTTAGGTATGTTTCCATGATTATTGGGTACAAGATCTACTTTACTAACCAAGACAATTCTATTTTTTCCACCACAATCAATGTGGCACATGATATGGTAGAAAATGATGCATATTATGACTTGTGTGAGTTTCTTAGGCAACAATTGATGGAAAATCTAAAGGAGAACAAAAAGAAGACATGTTTGTTTAAAAATGGAACTATGGTAATATGCTTACTCTTCTACTTTTTGAACGAGGTTCCTATAATTGGAAAGGTTAACTAGGTAAGTGGAAGGCCCATTGTTCATCGAATTGTAGACTACATGAGGAGCCTTGGAGACACCAATGCACAAGGTGATGCACTTACTACTTTGCATTATTTCAGAGAAGAATGCATGAAAGACAGAGGATTTCTGGGTCCATTATGGAAAAGTATAAAAGTGATATCACATTCCTGGTTTCCACAAATCATTGCATTATGGAGGTAGTGGAACCAAGATAAGTTTGGGTTCCTGAATTAGGTTATGAAGTGACAGAAGCAGATCTAAATGGCTATGTAGATATTCTATTGAATAGTCCTAAGGATACCACAAAACCAAGGTATGGGACTTATGAGGAAAATTCCATGGAAGCTCACCTGGAACAAAAGGAACTTTTTTATGAAAAAGAATGTAGATAAAATGGTTGACATATATGCCAAAGAATGTGGCATTTCAAAGGAAAAGGTATTGTATGATAGAGAGAGAGCCAAAGCAGATATGAGTGCTAAAGAAGCTTCAAGTAGCTCAAGGAGATCAAAGGAGAACAACTACCACTCCACTATCCGTTCAAAAATCCCTTGGGGATTTACCATCTACTAGAGAGAAGAGAAAACCCACTGCTAGTCCTCTGGTAATGGATAAATCCCCTTCAGTTGTGCATTCCACTAGGGAATAGAAGAAAAAGTACACTATTGTTTTTTCCCCTACAAGAAGAGTCAAACAAAAAGAAACAACATAGAAAGGCATAGAAATTAATGTTGCAGAGGAAGAAGAAGATTTGGAAGGACCACATTTGGTCCAGAGAGGAAGGAAAGAGGCTTCACAAGGTGAAGCTAGTAAGAGAAAAAGACATGATGTTGTTGATATTGAAAGTGAAGAAGATATTGAAGAAGAAAAGAAAAGATTTGTAGTTCATATGAGAGAACAAAAGGAAGAGGTTGCTAAGAAAGGTTCACTAGAGAAGAAGAAAGAAGCCAAGGAGGCTTCTCTAGAGAAGAAAAAGAATGCAAAAGCTAATAAGACTCTAGTGAAAAGTAAGAATAAGAAATTACTATAAAGGCCTCATTCCCCAATAAAGTTATAGGAACTTTTTAATAGCATAGTGTAGAATGATATGTTGAAGGAAAATGTAGAATTGTACAAGGAAGAAAATGAGGTGGAAAAGGCCACCATTCTTGAGGCTATTGTCAAGTACATTGTGGTACTTGAAGTAGATATGAAGAATATCAAAAAGGATATTCCTAATAATGTATGGAACATCTTTCTGAAAAGAAGGGAAGAAGCTATAAACTCACATGAAAGGCTAAAAGATGAAGCCTTGGAAATAATTAGTGCTCCACGATCAAAAGATGAAAGAGCCACATTGGCTATAGTATTTAGCAAGGAGCTGAGAACCAAACAAAGGGTTACTACTTTTTGTCTAAAAGTTCACGAGTTGGGAGAGGAAATGGGTGGTGACAGAGTTCCAATGAAGTTGAGTTCTTGTGATGAGTTTTGCAGGGACCCCCTTGTTTGGAACATTTGCATTGAGGGAGGTATTGCACCTCTAATGGAATGCCTTTAGGGGAATGATGAGAGGATCTCAGTGTAGTTAATGAGCTCATGGAATGATAGGAGAGTCACAGTTGGTGGCATATCCTTTGAAATTAATGAGGATGCCATAGCCAAGGCCATGAGCCTATCATGCACGAGGTAGAAGCTTAAAAATCACACTAAAGTGTAGGATTTGGAAAGCCTCCATACTTTCTATCGGGGGAATGAGATACCAACAAAGTTGCATGGGGGGTTCGAAAGGGAGTCTCTACCAAAGCCTTGGAATCAAGTATGTCTATCCATTATGAAGTACATTACATTGGAGGGGAGATTCAAAGTGTTTTATTTTTACCATCTACACTTGTTGAACCATCTTCGACACAAAATCCTTATAAGCTTTCCCTTCTTCCTACTTTCGTCTCTAGAAAGTTCTATGAAGGAAACCTTTGAATTGGGTACCAAGAAACCTAATAAACCGCCACCTTTTCCCCTACACCAAGGCCTAATTTTTATTTTGTATCACTTTCATCTAGCCCTTTGCCCATCTAAGCCTAAATTATGACTGTCAAAGTTGAGGAAAAGGATGCCCTTGATCACTTCCCTGATAAACCATCCTTGACCACTTCAATTGGACCCAAAAGGAATAATCCCCCTGTTCCTTGTGAAACCCTTGACGACCCTAAACCTAAACCCTTAGATAAGAATTAAAAGGGGGGTGGGTCTAGCTCAATAAAAAGTGGCTACTGGTCTTTGTGAATTAAAGAACACTCCCACTAAAAAGGATTGTAAACTGGACGGTAAGAACAAAATTGAACCTAAAAAGAGAAAAAATGGCACCTCATGCCATGCGGTGGAGTCAGATATGGACATTGAGGAGAGGGAGTCTACTAATAGATATTCCCATGGGGACACTGTTGTTGCTACTAGTGTGGACTTTGGGGTGGAGCCGACTAGCATCAGATGCTTTAACAGATTGCACAAGAACAAAAAGGAGGACCCTATTGATGAGATATCCAGTGATCTTGAGTAGAAGGGGGGAAAGGAGGAGAGAAAACATGATACCATTGAAGAAACTGAGGATTATATTGAATGCCCAAGCCACTTTTTAGAGCTAAACAAAATTTTTTATGAAGATTCCACCCCAGAATCTTCTAAACACCTTACTGGGAATGAGGAAGAGGAAAAAGCAGAAATTGAGGAGGAGCTTGAAAATATATGGTCCTTTGTGGAAAATTTGGAAAGGAAATTAACGAGGCTCATGAGCTTCATGGTTTGGATCATCCATAGGTCCGCTATTACTCTGCCAGACGTGCTACGCGAGGAGGTTGACAAAAAGAATGTTGATGAAGGACCTAGCAACAAATGGGTGGGTGATGAGATTCTAGATATCCTTTTCAAGAATGGGAGGGCTTAGCAATGTAATGGTTTGGGTGTGTGGGTGGGTTTTATGTTTCCTTTCGATTTGTTGTTACTATAGTTTTGTGGTGTTTATCTACTATTTTTGCTACTAGACTATTTGATGATGGATTTTGTTTTTTATCCTTTTTGGCCCTCTGGGATCCTAGTGTAAAGGGTACTACACCTTGTAAATGCAACTTCATAAAAAAAAAGGGTTACTACCCAAGGACAAAGATGACCTTGAAAGGATCCAAAAAGAATGCAATGATAAAGTTGAGGAGATTATTCAGAAGTTAGGATTTCTTCTGGTAGTAGAAGATGTAATGAATGTTAATACCAGTATTTCAAAACCCAATACAAAAGAAGTACACACAAATGATGTTCAACATGAGCATGAGATCAATGAAGAAGTTGCATTGGATAACACCCCTCCAAAAGTGGAGGATAAGAAAAAATAAAATGAAGAAGAAGCAATGATTGGAGAAGACATTGTAAAGGAATCTACTAATCTTTCTTCAATACAAAATGTTACTCCTCCTCTGGCACAAAATGTTGAAGTTATTCCTCTGGTAAATACAGAAAACACTACAGAGGAAATGAATGCAGATAAAGATGCTAATGAGGAAAAGATTGAAAAAGAGAAAGGTGAAGGGCAAGAAGAAAAGCGCGAATAAAAGGAAGAAGAATAAGACAAGGACAAGGATGCATCCAAAGATGCTAAAAAGAATGAAACTATTAACTCTGAAAAGGTTATAGATGAAAAGTGTAAGTTTGTGGAGACTACAAAGACTCTTGGTGAATCTTCTAGCTCCTCCAGAGATTCTCTGAGAAATCCATAGATTCTTTGTGAAATCTATTAAGTGTTCAACCTAGTTTCCAACCTATTATGTCTTCTTAGTTGTTGCAATTGCCCATGCAACAAGGTAGTGTTGATTTGAACAAGATTTCCCCCATCCACAAGATTCAACTAGGAGACTTGTTCCATACATCCAAAAGCAAGGAGATAGTTGAAACTCATCAGAAGAGCAGAGAGCTAATGGATGAGGCAGCAAAGCATTTCAGGAGATCATACTAGGATTAAACATTGACACCACTTTATCCAATATGGAAAACTTTGAATTGCTTATTGATTCCTTTAAGTCTTATGCACCCCGACTAAAGGAAGAGGTTGGGAAAGAAGTAGAGAAGAGATTGAGTGACAAAAGAATGATGGAGATAACAGATACATTACACACAAGAAAGTTTTAGAATTATTGAAGGATGTTGAAGGTATTGTAGATGGGGTGAAGGCACTACTCCAATATGGCTTGAAGTGGTGCTGAGCCACACAAAACATAAAGAAGGAGATGGAATCTGTTGAGTCATAGATTAATGTTTCCTCTAGTGTATATGACCCAACTATTGACCTCACTGATGTCACAAAGAGAAAAATTGAAGACCTTCATAAGAAATTTTTCCAACTACAAGCACAAAAAGAACATATCATACTACAATTTGGAGAGATCAGGGATATGGTAAATCCCAAATTACTACATGTTTCTAAGGAACTTCTTAGTTAAAACAAGGAAAAAGGGATGAATTTGGTACTTGGTTCATCGAAAGAAGGAGAAGAACTTTTGTTGGAGTTTGGGACTTAAATCAGGTTTCTTGTAGAGGTCAAATGTGAATGGGAAGATGGTAGGATTTCCTAGGAAGATCAAGTGAATAAATTGCAGGCATCGACCATCTTCAGTTGACTCATTTTCTATCTTTTTATGCATTCATGTTCAGGTTACTTGTATATGTAGACATATAGAGTTGCATTTCAGTATCTTTTTGAGATTTCTACTTTGGTACATGACTCAAGGGGAGCCAATTCTTTTTACAACTATATATATGGCTACATCATTTAGGGGGAGCTCCGGTAATGAATCAAAACAGTGTATATAAGCACCCTTTTCCCTTGATGTCAAAGGGGGAGAGTATTGAGGATAATTTTTAGTGTTTTTTTGGCATGCTTCCATCAATGACAAAGGGGGATATTGTTGGAATTTTGAGGATATTGTCATTTATGATGCTAGTTGGCAACATGAGCATGGAGAAAGTTCACAACGATGTAGTACATCATTTTCAATGATGTCAACATTGTTGTGGATCACTTTGGTTTATCCTAATATATTTTTTGAGGTGCCGAGGAAATCACTTGTGCAAGAAGATCTGGTCCAGAAAGATCAATTATGTGAAGAATTGACTAAGTGTCAAATCTGCCAGTTCAGTTGTTTAGTGTGTTGGTTTTTGGGTCTGCACCACTCCGCAAATGAAGATGTCACTTGATGATTCTAACCTAATTTTTGTGGTTGTTAGATGCATCTAAATCTAATATTTCATCTGGTTTGGTGAAGTATTCAAGAGATATGAATAATAGAGTCTGGTCTGACATTTCACAGTCATTTTCTATACACTTTGTTTGTGTGGGAGAGTTCACACTCATCTACAAATGAGTCTTTGATGTTATGGTGTTGAAGATAAGTTTCCAGATGTTAGCTGAGATTGAATTTTGTATGGTATCATGTTTTGAGGTCCACGTGTTACAAATTGGATCATGAACAGTTGAAGGATTTTTGTTTAGGTCCTATGGCGTGCTGACCTAACACATTTGATGAGTATGCGAAGGGACAATATGTGTTGATCTTTTATGTGGGATCTATTTTAAGTCCATGTTGACCTATCTTAAGGAGTTTTGAATTTTGAATTGTGGTGTGAAGTAGGGAGAATATGTTTTTGAACTGACAAGTTATATTTTTGGTCTTACATCTAATTGGGTCAACCTGATTGATGTTACACTTGATTTTGATATATATGATAAATTATTTTTGGTGTTTTTATATATTATGTGATGAATGCGAGATATGTGATGCAAATTTGATCAAAGTAGTGTGAAGATAAGTTGTGAATGTTGAGATCATAATTGTGAGAATGAAGAGTGAGGCAGAGTGTTGATCCAAAATCAATGTGAAGATTGTTATTGTGCTTCATTGGAACTATATTCCTACATATTGTAGATGCATTTGTAACATTTCAAAATAGGTAGTGTGCCACCTTCTTTCTTCTATCTTTTTCTCTGTGGGCAGTGAATCCACTTGGACAGTGAACACTTCTGTAATATATACTATAACTGGTTATAATATATTATGAGCTAACCCTCATGGTGGTTTTTCTCATTTTGGTTTTTCCACGTAAATATCCTAGTGTTCATGTGTTATGCGATGTTGTGGATGTTTCATGCTTTCTTTCCTTATAACAATTGAATATGCTTTGGTAATTGGATGACTAATGTTTGAATATTTTAATAGAATACTGATTCACCCCCCTCTCAGTATTCCGTGTGTTCAACAATATAAACTGTATAATCCACATAATGAAACATGCATGATTAATGCCATAATATTTAATAATCTATTAGACATCATATACTGATAGAAAGCCATCATTGATAATATATAAAAGAATATACATATAACATCACAAGAGTAGTAAAAATTTAGTCATTATCCCACTTATAGTTGTAATATCTACTTTCTATGACTCAATATGGAAGAGTAACTCAAGCAACACTTAAAGGGAAGATAATGATTTCATTTCCTCATTGATGTATTCAACAAGAACACATGACATTTTATATAGGTCATGGTTGAAACCTATGAATGAGGATATAATTCATAATATTGAAATGGATAAATCTTTTCTATTAACACTAACTCTCTTACTTTCTCTAATGATAATATTGTAAGTATCCTTATATTCTTGAAATTTTCAAATGGTCTTCCACTTCATCTGGAAGACTCTAAATATATCTTTTACTTTCCAAACTCCCCATCTCACATCTTTGAATTCAACTTCAAACAAATCCAAATGTTAGTCAATTAAAAACAAACCAATCATGATTATTTTCTATTAAAAATTAAATCTATTATTTTTCTTATCAATTAGATTGACCAATGATTTTAATTTTCAGACAAAAAGACAACAAAAATAACATGATTACAACCAATAAAAACTATACTCAATTATAAATAAAATATTAAATTGATCAACCATTATTAAAATACCTCACCCTAAAAATAAGTCATCTTTACCTTAAAAAGCCAACAAATATAATAAAAGTTCAAAATTTTCCCACTGCTCATGGGCTTTAATCATACAAACAATAATAAAAGATTTGGCAAAGGAGAGTCAATTTACTCTTAAAAAAGACAAAATATAAAAACACCAACCCAATATTAAAACAATAAAACTCAATTATTAACAAAATCAAAATTGAAAAATATCAAAAAAAAATTATATTAAGTAAAAGCTGAGATACACAGAGAATTCAAAAGTCAATTCATAGACATTATACAATAAGTCGCAATTGAATATTAATATTATAATGTCAAGAAAGCAACAAACAAAGCACAGCTCAAAAACTATGAAATCAGAGCAAGAAGAGACGTGTACACCACCACATATTCCATTTGCCAACTGCCATTGATGACCAACTCTGAAAGTTAAATAAAAAGGAACAACTTTAACAGAAATAACTTGTCTTTTACACTTTTGTAATGCTAAGCAATATGTTGGATTTTTCTCTGGTTTGGTGTCTAAGCAATAAATTTATGATTATCCATGGACTTAGCAGCAACGTACAAGCTATGAAAATGGACCGTCTGAATTTCATATTCCTTGTCATTGCTTGTACAATTAACTTTGACTACAAGCATTCATTGTTGTTGAAAAAATCAAGCCTTGGTTTATAATTTTCAACGAACATTTCAGAATTTCGGGCAAGGTTGAAGAAATTGAATTGCGTGTTATTCTTATTCAAATTCAAGTAGATTGTCTACGTCTACGTCTGTCTGACTCAATTCATTGCACCCATTTTTTCTGTGCTCAATTCTAGTCCTTCATGGTAATATATATGTTTGTCTTGCACTCATACTTTTCTCAGATTGTAATAATCTGTGGGTTCAATTCTATCAGGGAGTAGAGATCATGACAAAGTCTCAGGCTTCAAAACATGGTGGATCTGCAGGTTCTGAATGTACAACCTCATACAAAGAGACAGTAATATACACAACATTTATTGAGACAGAGAGGCATGGATTCAAGGATCTTGTGCAGAAACTTACTGGGGTTTCAGAGGGGGAGAAGCTCCCTGTCACCATGCCTGCAAGAAAACCAAGCAGAGGCAGTGCAGCAGCAGGGAGCAAATCAGATCATGGCAGTTTTTGTGCATTGAAGAAGGGTGGGATTGAAGTGGGTACTCACAAATCAGGACTAAAAGTGTCCCCAAGAAAGCAATTTCAGAAGACATTGGAGATTCAGCTTGACCTCAACCATGATCCTCATAAGAGGACATCAATGTTATCATCAGGTAATCATGATGTGTTGTTTCCAAGCCCAATCACTTCTCTTGGGCATGCTGATGCTGATCAATTTGCTTCATCATCAAGTTATTGCTTTTGTTCTTCTACACCTGATTCCTGCAATCAATCCTCATGTTTGGAAGAAGTGAAGGGATTTGGTTTTGAGGGTGCATTGATAAGAGTGAAAAGGGAACCAGAGTTGCTTCCTCTCTTTCCCCTCCATTCTCCTTTACATCCCACCAACACCTGAATTAGCATATGTTGTTGTTTCTTTGCATTAAAATGCTTTTTTCTTTTTCCTTAGATGTCTATAACAGAGTGCCTATCCACTGCACAGCACAGTATGGATATCCAACTGAGTTTAAGTGTCTCTATTTTGTCTCTATCCTGTCAAAATAGGCACAGACATTATATTCATATTATTTATTTATTTTTGACTATTTCCATTCTGTCAGTAGATTATGGAATATGATCTGAAACGTCAATGAAAAATACTTACAAAATCAAATCTAAAAACTTCAAATTCATGAACTAACAGTATTTGATAAGATAGGATTGTATCTTTATAGAGTCAATTACTGGCACTGTTTTCCTTAAAATTTAGTTGGATATAGGCAACAATTATAAGGCTAGTTACATAGATAATACTTTGACACTATTTTTCTTAAAATTTAGCTGGATACAGACAATAATTGAATAGTTTTGGAGCTCTTTATTTTTACTAAGTTACATAAGCATTGTGTCTGAGACCATTAATCTGATTGTTATACTTTATTTGTACAAGATTAGAGGATAATAATTAAAATTTAGACATATTGTTGAGTTTTAAATTTCTTTGCAAGAAGACAAGATCTCTTAGGTCAACACAAAAATTATAATCTTAAGTTTTAAAGTAAATTTATGGGATATTGTTTTAAAATTACGGATTGGTATATATTTAAATTGTAATATTTTAAAAGGGTTTTTATTGTGCTTTCTATAATTTTATTATGGACACTAATGGTCAAGGCACTTTGCATGAATTTAAAAAGAAGTAATAAGTTGATTCTAATGTCATTATGTGTAGACATGAAAACTACATTTTCTTATATATTTTCCCAGTAGTTTTATGTTAAATTGCATGGGTGTTATTACTGTATGTTGTAATATTCAATTGAGTTAATTTGGCGCTCTTGTTCCAAAACTCATAACTAACACTATGTTATATGATTTCACTTAGTTTAGAAAATCCTTGATCCATTTCCTAGAGCATTACTCATCTTTGACTCAATTATATCTATGATTTTATCTCATAGACTAATTCAGGGCTATGATTACATAACTCTAATTTTAAATTCAAATTTCATTGCTTACTCCATCAACTCTTTTAGAATATGGCTATTGTCAATTGATTTGCACGCCAAAATGTATAAATTATGTGTCTATGGATTGCATTTAAATTCATCACCCTAGGTTATTCAAAACATCACATGGGAATTATCTAATCAAGATAACACTTGCATATTTATCACTAAAACTTGGATGTCGTAGTTATCAACTAGTGCATTTGACATCATTAGAATCATCAACCCTAAAAGACATTTGATTTGACTGGTTAAAATTACCTTGCAACTCAAATTGGCTCACATATTATAACGTGAACCAACTTGAATTATGCAAGTTTGTCTACATCAATTGCTAACACCTCTTTTATTTCTGCATTTTATCATTGTTGACTTATTTCCAAGGATTGACTGTTAACAAGGATGTTGATTGCTCTTTCGGCCCATCAGTTGAACCTCTTATGTAAGTACTAAGAGACTATATCTATTTTGTACATTTAATCATGCCATCAAGATGAAATTGTATCACCTAGAATGAATCATGGTAGTGTGATTGTATCCTAGGTCTTCAAATTCAAGTTTCAATTAGCTTATGCTTCTAACTTCATATCCAATTCCCTATTCTAATTTCTATCTATCAAGAATTGTGCCATATCAATCAAAGCCTAAGGTTTATCAATTCTAAGATAATCACCTAATCCATCTCATTATATTTTTAACACGTCTATTTGTATTCTATCTTAGTTAAATTTAGTTGATTATCATAATCAACTCCTTATTTAGTCTAATGTTTGAATTACATTTAAACATTAGCCCTAGATATATTTGTAAGGAAATTTTTTATTTCGTATATTTTAGTGAACCCAAACATCTTACACCGCCTAGGTTTTTGACAATCTTCCTATTTTTATTCTTGATCTAACTTTTCTAAAAAAAAATATATCCTTAAATTGGATATGAAAGTTGTGTGTTCTCCAATTGCTTATCCTCTCTTTTAATTCCTTTATTGGTTTAGATTTTTGTGAAACCCTTACTTCCATGCTCTTACTTTTGGCTAGATTTTTTATTTTATAATTTCAAGACCAATTACATTTCATTTTCCTATCCATTGTCAAATCCAATTACTCTTTGTGCATTTATTTTTATCTATGGTTTTCAACCTTAGATTAGTGTCACTTGTTGACCCCCCATTGTGTATTTTTATTGCTAAATATTTAGTCATGGACTCTAATTATCCCTTGTACACGGTCTACATTAATGCATACATTAGGGTTCTTAATTTTTTTTCAATTTTTTTTTATATCTCACCCCTTGATCCTTGAGGATATCTCAACCTTTTACTAAAAGGATCTAGTATTATATGCTCCATGGATGCAATGTTTGACAATAATTCTAATTTCTTATCATTCATTAAACTTTTTAGTACCTTTCCTACTATATTACAGGACTTCACTTTCTTACTTTATAGGATTCATAATGGTTGGAACCCTTGTATGACATATGATAGTGATTTATCTCTAACAACATCATTTTATTCTAGTGATGAGTCTAGGGATGATGACACTCTACCTTATTTGCATATTCATTATTTTTTTATACCTAAAGACTATGAAATCTCTCATGTAGCTCATGGAAATACTTTATATTTATTATCCATTGTCCATTGATGATGTATTTAGTGAGGATCTTAGTGATACTAGCTTGAATGGTGATTAGTGAGCTTAGTGTTACTTGTTGGGAGTTGAGCTAGTCGTTATTTCCAAAAGTTCATTTTGTCAAGAATCCACTACTATCCCAGATTAAGAATCCACGGGAGGCTGTTAAACCATATCGTGAATCACATGGTCAACATTGACCAAGGGGTGGAAGTGTCAAGCTTCCAAAAATCCCCCCAGCATGACCACAGGGTTCAAACCCACAACCCCCACTCTGATACCACTTGTTGAGAGTTGAGCTAGCCATTATTCCCAAAAGGTCAGCTTGTTAGGAATTTTTCACTATCCCAGATTAAGGATCCATGGGAGTCTGTTAAACCATGTCATGAATCACATGGTCAATGCTAACCGAGGGGTAGAAGCATCGAGCATCCAACAATACCAACCAATTTATGCCTTTCCACCGTGAATCTTTTGATAAGCATGATGTATGTTATTATCATGATATATCACTTGTTGCCATATGGCTTGAGAAGATTGTTTATGGCTTCTAGTGTTTTCATTGATGGCAACTGAAGTCATTATCTCAATCTGTGGATTAAGATCTACTTATACCGGCAGAAAATGTAGAAGACAATGTGTTATTGGCAGAAAGCATGAAGAACAAGGTACCTGGTAAGATAGTCGATTTGTATGCTTCACTGGGTCATCATTTTGTGTTGTGGACCCCAAGGAAATTTATTTGAGCATGTATGTTACCTTATTGGTAATTTTTATGGTGTTGCAGTAGTCGGTGTACGAGTTAAGAGATTCAATAGAATGATTTTCTGTTTATTTGTTCATTGTGGCTGACTCAATGAATGTAGCGTGTCGCAGATGTATAAGGAGTAGTTGTTTAATTGTTTCTGTGTGAACCCCAATCCCAATACCTGCAAAACAACACGAACAAACCATTAGAAGGTGAAATGCAAGCAAGAACAAGGATTCCCAATGAAATCCATTAGCATAGTTTAAAATACGAAATGAAACAAAAATGAAATGAAAGAGCAATAAAACAAGCTAAATCCTATTGAAGACAATGCAAACTCTTGATCCCATGGGGGAATTGGTGCCAATTTGATGTGAAAATTGGCCCTTTCCCAACTCCTATGATGCAATGGTGATTTTATGAAGAAATTCGATCCACTTTGTTGATGCTTGATGAGTACTCCAATGGAAAAATCTGCATAACCTAGCTAAGATTCAATGATAATGGATGGAGATTGCTAAATATTTGAGCATAGTAAGTTTACTCAAATTGTGGATGATCAAATGAGGAGATTAGCCTCTTATTTATAGAATGCTAAGATGGATGAATGTCCAAAATAGAGCATTGTGGGATAACATTCAACCAATGGCAAGATGCCACTTGTCAACCTATGAGTGGATGGAGGATGTGCAAGTTTTGAGGATTGTGCCAATAAATGCATATTTTTGAATTTTGAATTTGTTGAAATGACATGCAAGAGGGAAGGAAAAATACATTGAATGCCACTTGGCTTAAGGAAAAGGACATGTAAGAGAGAGTAAATGCCTTGTTGGATGTACATGTCAACTTAGATTTTGAATTCAAACTTGAAGAATATTCCTTAAAAGAGACCTTGTTGAGGAAAATAGAGATTTAATAAATCAATTAAATCTATTTTCATGTGCAAGTGGTAAAAGCTAGAGGATGGGACATGAGAGGAGATTAAATTAATCAAAGTTAATTAATTTAATGAAGGGGTTAAATGATGTGACCTATTTGACTTAAATTTGTGGATTTATTTAAATCAACTATGAGAAGAATGTGATAAGGGACTAATTAAATAAAGATTTTTGATTTATTTAATTAAAAGAGATGATGTTAGATTAAACTAAATAAGGTTTTAATTTATTTAATTTAATAGATAGACTTTATAGATTTAATCAAATAAAATTAATTATTTAATTAAATAGGATAATTAGATCAAAATGGTTATTTTAATTATCAAGAAGAGGTGACTTAATTAGATAACTGATTTATTTAATTAAGAGAAGAATATTGATGAATTTAATCAGATAAGGGTATTTGATTAAATGATTAGACCGAAGGATGATTCAGGATGAAATGATGTTAGTGGTTAGGATTAGATGCACAATGTCAATTAGTACATTTTACGTGTCTACAGTTTCTAAGTTTGAAAATATTGTTTTGGGTCCTAGCTAGGTCTTAGCTGACTTGTGTGGGTGTGGATTAAAGGTTACTCATGATTTGAGCCAACTATTAGAGAATATTTCAGTTTTGTAAAAGCCAACTTGAAGCGATGAAATATTTGTTAGTGGATATATATATGAGATCAGTAATTCATTTTGGTGGGTGAATGATGTGGTGAGAAGGTGTGTGTGTGTGAAAAAGTGCAGAGTAGTTGTATGAGTGTACATCAGAAGATCTATTGAATGAATTTTTTCTTGTGCATCAGAAGGGGTTTTGTGTAAGCAGAGCACAATAGAACAAAAGTGTGAATTGGACAGAAGGTCTAGAATCTATTTTATGTGCTTCATTGGAAAGTTGAACCCAAGAATTTGTAGATGCTATCTTCTTAGTTCAATTTTTGTTGTAATCACAAACTTCTTGTAAGGTAGTGAGCCTTCTTTATTTTGAGCAGTGAGCTCTAGGTAGTGTGCCTGAATGCAAGTGCATTCCCTTTTATTCATACTTTTAACAGAGTATAAATTGTGGATTAATCTCCACCGTGGTTTTTCCCCTAACAGGGTTTCCATGTAAAATATTGGTGTTATGGTGCTTTGATTATCTTTCTCATGTGCTTGCATTTTTATTTTTGTTTATGTGCTGCAAATAGTTTAAGATCAAAATTAATTGTTTAAATATTGTTGAACACTGATTCACTCCCCCTCTTAGTGTTCCCTGAGTCCAACAATTGATATCAAAGCAAGGTTCCTCTACAAAAGTTTAATAGCTTGAGGTGGATCTTGAATTACAATGGACTCTAGTGGTATTTAACAAAAGATTATGGTGGCACTTGATGATGTTGATTAGTCTAAAGCAAAATTCATGGAATTAAAAGAAAATCTTGTGGACACTGAAAAATTCATTCAATCATTGAAGGAAAAAATCAATGAGTCAAGAGAAAAGAGGAAGGAACTTTTTGATCAGCTGAAGCAGAAAGAGAATAAAAGTTTGGAAGATGTTCACCTGAATCAGACCCTAAAAGAGATAACTGAAGAATGTGAAAAACTTGCTAGATACAATGCTACTCTGAAGCTTGAGATGGAATCTTTGGTGATGAAGCTAACTAAGGAGATTGAAGAAAGAAAGAAGAATGAGGAGAATCTGGCCTAGTCCTTAAAAGAAAAATCTGAGGAATGCAACAAAGTTAACAGTGGATTCATTTAGATGGAAATCGAACTACAACAATCTAAAAATAATGAACAAGAGCTTGAAAGACATATAGTTATTCTCAGAGATGAACTTACTATTGCAAATGAGTACAAGGAGAAGTTTAGGATCAGTTCTGCTAAGCTTGATGAGTTGACTAAAGGAAAAAAGAATGCAAATGAAAAGAGAGGTCTTGGCTATGAGAAAGGAGAAAGCTTTGGATTTGAACACAAGGATTCTATTAATAACATTTTGTTTCCACAGTCCATGATCATTAGTAATCAATATTTCTGGATTAAACTGTGTGTGATTTTTTTCCATCAACGTTTCGGATCATACTCCATGATCCATCATCAGGATGATTAGCAGATAGAGAGAGAAAATATCAGATGAACAAAGGCAGAAGATATCCGGTAAGACAACCCAATGCTTAGAAGTTTAATGGTTACTGCTTTGTTTGCAATAAATTTGGTCATATGGCTTCTTGATAGAAGTAAAATAAATTTAGGTAGTCCATCATTTCTCAGTTAGTATTTTAGTTGTAATAAGTTTGGTCACAAGTCAGTTGAATGCAGAAGTATGTCTGTCAGTGTAAGAAATGTTAAATGCTACACTTGTGGAAAATTTGGGCATGTTCCTAATCAATGCAGATCAGGAGGAAACTAGTGGAATGAGTGGTCTAGACAGAGAAATCTGGTGTGTTACAATTGCAACATATTTGGTCACATTGCAAGATTATATAGGAACAAAAAAATGGATAGAAGAGGTTTTGTATACAAAGGAAGAACTTCATAGAAAGATGACAAAGGAAAAGGAAAAGTGTTTGTGGAAGAGATAAGAGATTAGATGAAGAAAACATGGGTAAAGAAGAGTGAATCTGATGAAGGAAATACGCCTGTACCGGAAGCAGCCTTTGGTAATCCCTCCAGAAATTGATCTCAAGCCTCTGGCCTAGGGGGAGTTTTTCTTTAAGAAAAATCATTTGATCCCTTGTCAGTAGCTGGCACCGGAATGCAAGAAATTTTAGTAGCTAAGATAGAAGTTTTACAAATGCATCAGTGATCACTTTTGTAGAAATATGAAAACCAGAAGGTTTGCAAATGAATATTTCTCTTGCTGTCTGAGAAAAAATAGTTATCGAAACTCCTAGGGCAAGGTATTTAATGCAGCTAAAATGTTAGGTGTGTAAAGTTAAAAAAGGAGTGTTTGGAACACTCATTTGTCACCTTGCATCGAAGAAGAAGAGAAGGAGAGATTTTGCAGTGAAATTTCAAAGAAGTCAAGCAAATTTGGCGGTGAATTCACTAGGTATTTCTGATTGCTTGTTGAATTCCTAATCCTGTGCTCGAAAGAAAAACCTTTTTTGGTATGGAAAGAAAAATGAAGCAAATCAAAGGAATAGTGAATTTGGATGAATATAGTGGTAGGAAGATCAGGGATGTAAGAAATTTGTTGCCAGCTAGTGAATTGAAGTGGCTTGAAGGTGTGAAACATAGGAATTTGGATATTTGGAGTGAGTTTCCTTATTTCGTCAATGCGGAAGTGGTTCAGTTTATCTTGAACAGATTGGATGATGATATCCTTACTCTGGATAAACCCTATCAAATTTCAAAAGAGGTAATCAAAAATCTAATAGGATTATGCAATGTTGGTGTTGTTTTGAAAAAGAAGTCGATTCAGAACATTGAAGTCGAAACCCTAATCAGAGTAACAGGAGATCAAAGGGCTCTAGTAATATTAATGATCAAAGATCCAATAACGAGGTACATTGCACATGAAATTTCATAAAAAAAAATTCTTCAGAAATAAGGAAGGTGCAACCTCAGCAGGCGCAGTATATATTGCTCACAAAATGATAATGGAAGATGAAGACTTTGATCTATGTGGATTGCTGAAGGATTAACTGATGGAAAATGTGCAATTGACGAAAAATGCAAACTATGCCTTCAGGTTTGGTACCCTAGTTATATGCATTATGATGTATTTTCTGAATTTCTTGCCTCAGAATGATAACATGGTGTGGAAGGAAAATGAACCTATTTGCAAGCAAATTTATAAACATTTCAATACTCTAGAAAATTATGAGCAAGTTTATGAAAGTTTCTTTAGAGAATTGTTGGGAAAGTTTGGAATAGTTGGCATCTCCCTTCTGGTAAGAGAAGTTGAAGTTGGGTCCTCTTCCGGTAAGGTGGAGAAGAAGCAAAAAAGGGCTCAAGAGTTTGCAAATAGCACTCCTCCCGCACTCAAATCTCCAAAATATGAGGGAAAAGGCAAAGAGCAGGTAATTGTGGATATACTAGATGAAGATTCTAATGATTACACCCCTAGAGATGAACCAAAATCAGTGGAACCGGATGTGATAATAGCAGAAGAAAGTGATGAAGAAGGTTCTCTATTCAAGACAAAGATATTGTAGATTTTTCAAGAGGAAGATGGAATGCAAAAGATTGTTGACATATGGTTAGATGGACCATCTTATGAATAGGAAATTATTAAGCACACTCTAGGCAGTTACTTCGTGCACAACAACATTGAATTGGAAAGTTTACAGAATGCTCTTCCAGAAGAATTGATTGCATGCATCAGGGAGGCTATGGCCTCTGTACCTCTAAACAAAAAAGAGGAAGAAGTAATTTTACATCTGAAGGAGCAATTTAGGTTGTCTCTTGCGAAGCTGAAAAAGAAAATGAATGTGTTAAGGCAATGCATTGACTCAACAAATAAGGTCTACAATTATTGTCTTTGGTGGCCTCATGTGGTTGGTAAATACAAGGACAAGCTGGAATAGATTGAGAGTGAGTTGATCAAAATTGGTCAGGATTACAATATGTTTCAGGACCAGGATGGAGTAGTAAAGAGTATAATTCATGAGTTGTAGGTTGAGCATGCAAAGGTTCACTTTTCCAGAAACACTCTTATGAACACTTTCTAGAAAGTGAAAGATCTAACTGAATGCAGATTGGAGGAACAAATTGAGATTCTGAAGAAAGGAGAAAAATTGGAAGAAACAATTACAATTCTAGAATCCCTTATCCAAATCATTAACTGAACATCAGAAAATAATAGTTTGTTAATCATTATTGGGATTGTTGTAGATGCTTGGAAGAAATTTCTTCCAAAAGTAAAAGATAAGTATAAAATAATTTTCTGATGTTCGGTTAATGATTTGGATAAGGGATTCTGGAATTGTAATTGTTTCTTCCAATTTTTCTCCTTTCTTTAGAATCTCAATTTGTTGCTCCAATCTGCATTCAGTTAGATCCTTCACTTTCCAGAAAGTGTTCATAAGAGTGTTTCTAGAAAAGTGAACCTTTGCATGCTCAACCTGCAACTCATGAATTATATTCTTTACTACTAAATAATTTTCTAATTTGTGTGACAGCTGCACTTCAAATTTTGAAATTTTGAAAGGGGAAGTGAGAGCTTAGTAAAGAATATATTTTTCATTGATGTCAAAGGGGGAGGAGAGCAGTGAAAAATTCTTTATCATTCTAAAGGAGCAGTGTTTTGTTGTGTTTTAAAATTCTGAGTTTTGATTCTGACACTTAGTCATTTTTCACTAAGTGTTGCCATCAATGCCAAAGGGGGAGATTATTGGCATATGGCTTGAGAAGATTTTTTATGGCTTCTAGTGTTGTCATTGATGGCAACTGAATTCATTATCTTGTTCCGTAGATTAGGATCTACTTATACCAACAGAAAATGTAGAAGACAGTGTGTTACCGACAGAAAGCGTGAAGAACAGGGTATCCGGTCAAATAGTCAATCTGTATGCTTCACTAGATCATTATTTTGTGTTGTGGACCCCCAAGAAAGTTTTTTGAGCATGTATGTTACCTTATTGGTAAGTGTATAGTGTTGCAATTGTCGGTGTACAACTTAAGAGATTCGGTAGAATGATTTTCTATTTATTTGTTCATTGTGGCCGACTCAATGAATGTAGCATGTGTAAGGCCAAGAAAGTGCACAAGACAACATATTAGAAGCAAGCATGCAATACTAAATCTAAAATGAAAATATAAATGTTAAGCAACAAAGAACAAAGGAAAGTAAAATGTAAACAAACTGAAACAATCTCACCAATTTCAAACGTATTTCCATGATTCATCTCGATTGCCCTTCTCCATTTTGCTTGTGTAGTATAATTTCCCTTAGATTTTTAGTAATTCGTGCAAGTATAGCCTAAGATAGTGATTAGAAAAATATCAAAGATTCAAGATTGAGTGCTCTCAAAAGTCATAAGATTTCGCGAGAGATTGGAATGAAGAATGACAAATCAATTTATAGAAAATTGATTATTCAAACAACAGGACATGATTGAAAGATCAGCAAACGTTTGAGATTGATTCATTGGACATGCATTCAAATAACTGTTAGTAGTGACATGAGTGATACAAACTAGAAATAGAATTAAAGATTAAATAAATGATATAATCTTCAGTTCGGTATTCGAAAACAGAAGAAATATCTTTTCATGACAAAGATAAAGATTGATTAAAGTGACTCTTGTTCGAATGCACGCACAAAATTTAATTAATTAAATAAGAATATTTAATTAATCCGCATGTACACGCAAATGAGTTAGAACTGGACGATTGAATGATCTGATGAAGAGATTACTTGAGAACGCCACTCAGACATCAAATCAAGAGTTAACTGAACGATTAAAATAGATGTCGAGTCAAGTAAAAGTGAATACTTAGATAACTCACATAATTATCTAAAATATAGAAGAATGTGTTAAAATAGAATTAATGAATTAAATAATTCATTTAGTTCAAGACTCGATATTTGAAGAATAATTAAATAAATAATATTTATTTAATTACGTGATGAAGGGATTTTAAATGAATAATTAAATAAATAAAGAATTTATTTAATTATAGTTGAAATATGATAAAGGTAAATTAAATAATGATTTATTTAATTTAACATGAAGAATAAGGTTAATTAGTTACATAATTAAATATAAAGCATTTATTTAATTAATCAGATAGAATAAAGAAAATGTGAATTAATTAAATAATTAAGATTTTTTAATTAATAGAAGAATAAAGAAAATGTGAATTAATTAAATAATTAAGATTATTTAATTAATAGAAGAAATGAAGACTATGGAGAATAATTAAATAATTGACATTATTTAATCATGACCATGAAGAATACGAATTATGAAGAATATGGAAGTCGCAGGCCTGAAACCAGATTTCGGTGTCTACATTTGCCCCTCTTTTATACAATGTCATTTCGGCGTTGTGTCAAAGAAAATCAATAAGAAATATGCCCCAGTAATGCTCCAGATTAAAACAGGTGAAGGTATGCCCCCTTGGGAAAATTGACAAATTTTTGAAAAGTTCAGAAAATTTTGGAAATGCTCCCGATTAGTCCATTGGATAGGCAGAAATACAGTGGAGTTTGTAGAATTGAGTTTGGAAATGTCAGGGACAGGTACGGGCTGGTCGAGATGGGAAGTTAACACAGCTAGTAGGACAGAAATGCCACCTAAGCCCTCGGTATATATAGGAATAGGGGTAAAAACCTATTCATTTTAACCCACCTAGCTTGGAAATTTGAGAATTTGCTCTGCACTCCTAGTGACAATGTCCCCTGTTCCGAACATCCATCACTGAGCCTACAGGATCCGGACCTTCTAGAGACCAGCTGACGCGGACCCCCCGGTATGTACCTCAAACTTTCCTTTTGAAATTTTTCACTTGCGCGTAGTTTTATGCATTTAATTCCCTTTTTAGTTATGCGTCATTTTAATAAATCAACGCATTTGTCTGCGGAAAGCCGCATTTGTAATTTTACGTTAGCCATTTTGCATAGCTAGGCTGCGGTTCAACGCATTTGAATAATTTTGAATCGCATTTGACATTGTGCATCGCATTTGCATTTAGAATAGCCGCATGTGTTTAGTTTGAAACGCATTTGAATAATTTGCAACGCAACCTTTATTTTTCAACGCATATGAATTTAGTGTAACACATGTGATGTAATTAGCCCCATTTGTTTAAGAATGACGTATATGAAGTTTATGAACCACATATGTTAAAAAGCGATGCATGTGAAAAATAATGACGCATGCGCAAAATAACGATGCATTTGAATTTAATTTAGTATAGTCAATTTGCACTAGAATAGATGATTGAGGCTGACATAAGGCATATATAATGCCATTGTAGGTTGTGCTAGACACTATATACACGAGAGTCGAGATCGACTACGTTTTGATTCAGAGACAGTTTGCAACCAACAGAGCGACATATTCTATGGCACCTTGGTTTATTGCACGTGATAGACATGCCCCAGATTTGGGCGAATCAGGGATTACTGACAGCTTTGTGTGAGCGGTGGCACTTGGAGATATCGTCCTTCCACCTACCGATTGGAGAGGCGACCATGACTTTAGAGGATGTCTATAGGATCCTTAGACTTCCTATTAGAGGCACACGGGTAACATATGATACCCAGAGGGGTGCTGCGAGATGTGTAGGTACTACCCTCATGCTGACATTAGGCAATTAGGATTTGATGATTATGAGATTAGGTGGCGGGTGTTGGCCCAGAGGTATAGACAGCTAGACTGTCTATTATGTAAATTGATAGGCAGGATAGTACTTCCTGACTGCCGAGGTCATGGTTTTCCCGTGGGATGGGGGGAGATGCTAGTGGGCATGCTCGAGCGTCAAGTTGTCTATGCTTAGGGTTCCTGTGTGCTCGTGATGTTATACTTTCATCCGCATGATATTGCCTACCGAGAGGCACAGTCGATGAGTTGTGGTACCACGCTCTTGATGGTATGGGTGTGGGAGAATATTGCCATTTTTCGGCTACCTACGACAGTTGACCTTCCACATGGAGCTCCATATGCCTTCCGTTATGTGGGGGCTAACAAGCAGCATCACATTGGAGATACCGGTTACTTTAGACATGCCATAGACACCATGCAGCAGTTTACATGGAGACCATACTTGGGTTGTGAGAGTGGTCAGATGAGGATGAGCATTTTCCATTTTGCAGACAGGCACAGTACCTGGTTGGGCAGACAGTATCACATGTCCATATCATAGAGCGTCAGTTGCCAGATCGTGTCATGTGGCAGTTTGGAGAGGTGCAGGATGTGCCTAGAGGGCGAGACAAGTTTGCGAGATCCTCGCGAGAGGTTCCGCTATGGGGTCCAGAGATTCCAGTGGCCATAGTAGAGGTAGACATTGATGCACTACAGGCACTTCCATGGGGATGGAGAGATGGTCCAACAGACCCATGGACCATAGCAGAGTACGACTAGTGGTGGGCAGTTCACAGGCCAATCCCCTTGATAGATCTAGAGAAGCCAGTGCCGGTAGAGCGGTGAGGGACAGGTCCACGAGGCAAGCGAGGTAGAGGGAGAGGTCGGGGAGACAGAGGAGGCTATGGTGATGGAGAAGATGATGGCCGAGGTGGACAACGTGGAGGCAGGAGAGGGAGACATGGTCAGAGGGGACGAGGGCCAGCATTGTCATCGATCCGTGAGGAGGGACGAGGAGAGGAGGATGTGGTCATGCCAGAAATTGGGAGAGGAGGGGAGGAGGATATTGCTAGAGGTGGAGAGGAGGTGCATCTGGTAGAGGAAGCTATCCCAGACATCCCAACAAAGGAGGAGGCAGGTGCCGAGGAGGCAGGCAGAGAGGAGGCAGAGATTGATGCCCTGGGTTTGTTGGGTACCTACCAGGAGGATGATGAGGGAGATGATGATCACAAGAGAGAGAGATTTGGGATCAGATCCTGGAGGAGTTAGATGAGGAGGATGGGAGAGTGAGAGACAGATAGGAGGAGACAGGGGCAGTGGATCCAGACACAGATACATTGCGGGCCCAGGTTGCATCTTTGGAGGAGCAGATGAGAGTTCTGATGGCCGAGAGGGATGCATATCAGATGGAGAGGGACAGAGCAGTGATGGATAGGGATCAGGCCATAGCTCGGAGATAGGAGACTGAGCAGAGATTTGCAGAGCTCAGGGCATTGTGCACGGGACCATCAACCGCTTTTGCTAGAGAGCTAGTCAGAGCCGGGGAGAGAGAGATACTATCAGGATCTGTATGAGGTAGAGATTCCAGTAGAGAGATGGGCTCCCAATTTCTCAGAGGCACATAGTAGCAGGTCCTAGACCAGGACCCACAGTAGGACAATTAGCACAGAGGGGGTGGAGCAGCCACATAGAGCAGGTCCATATGATAGACCTCCCTCAACTCACAGGTCATCGGGTTCCCATCATCATTCCCCCACACACTCCAGGCATGATAGCAGTGGCAGTTCAGGATAGGGATACTTCTTGAGATGTATCGAGACATTGTATTTTGATCTTATAGCCTGCGGGCTTCCATGTATTATTGATACATTATGACATTGTGATGTTACACAGTTGAGCGAGATATATATATATGATTTTGGCGGTGATTCTCATGATATGCATTTCTATGTATTGATTATGCAATCTTTATTTATACATGTGATGTTTATATGATATGCCTATGTGATGGATGAGTATATGTATGTTATGATGTTTATGCAGCTAATGAGATAATGTTGATTCTATGTGATGTATGCAATTTAGAAATTATGAGATGCAATATGATGTTATATGTATAATGCCGACTACATGTGATGCTATACAAATGTAATGTGATGCATGTATTTATAGTTGCCTTGTAAATGGAATGCTTATGATATGTATTATTTGATGATGAATGTCTATTATTTAATGATGATCTAGATATAAAATATGCCTATATGTATGTATTTTTCTAACATGTACATTGATGTAGGATGATGTATAATGTTTTGTGTCACAAGACTCCATCATTATGCAAGAAAGAAGAACTGTTAGTGCGGAAAGAAAGATCGAGAAAGAACGAAAGACAAGAGATAGATGTTAGTATTAGCAATCTTCGATATTTCGCTGTATCACAAAAGGTATTGCACTTTATCATCATTGGGCGGGACCAATACAAGTGGAGATAAACACCATGATATGACATAGATCAAGGTGTGCAAGGTCAGCCACTTGCTAACAACAGACAGTCACAGACAAGGATTGTCATTAACTCATACTAAGGGCACAAGTTGCCCCAGTCTTTTTGTCAAGACAAACCACATACAGCAAACAAAGTAAAAGACGGGTCATGAGACGTCATTTCTCCTCTAAATCCTTCATAGGACATCCTTGAGGAAACTAGTAACATGACTCAAAAATCAAAGTTTAAAAGATAGTCGACAGATAACAGTCAAAGAAAATAGAATTCTGATACATCGTTGCTTCTCTAAATCCTTCATGGGACATCCTTGAGAAAGATAGTAACATAATTCCTAGTCATCAATTCAAGATAAATGATAAGATAAATAAGCCATAAAGTCAAAAAGCCAATAAAATATTTTCCAAAACTTGATTTATTTGTTTGATTCGTTTTGATTGATAAAAGGATTGATTGACAGAGCCTGATTTCAGGAGATACACATACCGGATAATACTATGAGTCTGGTTTCGATGTTATGACTATCTGTATAAGGCATGACAAAGCCTGGTTTTAGAAAGACATGTATCGTATAAGACGTTGAGTTAGATACCGTTGATGTGATAACCTGTGTAAGGCTATGTTTGATTGTTTGACAATGTCGATTATGCAAGAAGGACCCATCCTGTATAAGACATAAATTGTTTTACTGATATCAGTATTTAGGAAGGACTCATCCTAAACACGATATAGGTTGATTTCCATGATGATAATGTCTGTTTCCAAGGACACATCCTGTAGCAAACATTTGTTGATCTGTTTTGATTGTTTTGTTTGGCAAGTTGTTTGATATGACTTAGAGACATTGCTGACTTGTTCACCAGATTGATGCATGACTTGAGATGATGCGTTGACAATTGACTGTGTGTGACGACAAAACCCTAAAGGACTAACCTAGTGCGGCCTCAGGGGCTCATCAATTGATGGCCTTGCCTACGTTGTACACGTAGAGACCTCGTAGTTCGACTTGACTTGACTAACAAGACTGACTACAAATAGAAGACGTGTGTGAAAATGAACGTGACGAACCCTAATGGACTGACCTAGTGCGGCCTTGGGGGCTCATCGATTGATGGCCTTGCCTACGTTATACACGTAGAGACCTTATAGTTCGACACGACCAATGACCTTGGCATATAGACATATGGCTTAAATCATGACTTTATACAGACAAACCTAAACAGACTGACCTAATGCCTCAGGGGCACATCGGCAAATGGCCTTGCCTACGTCCAGTCGTAGAGGCAATGTAGTTCGACAAATGACAAAGACTAACAAGTGAGACTGACTTTGACTCTATTTTTTTGGATTTTCAAAATGTTTTGATTTTTTTTATTTTTTTTTCTTTCTGAAGTTTTTTGATATTTTTGTGTTTTCTCAGGTCATTTTGCGATGTTCGTGAATTTTCCATGGTTTTACGTCTTCAACACAACCAATGTATAACCAATATGACACATGTCAAGTATTTTCCCCCAGTCGAGTATAAGACCAACTGACTATGAATAGGGTTAAAATGGGGGATATGAACTGCACTCCATGTCAATCATTCCAAGTTATGGGAAAGACTACCAGTTATTACGAAATGGTATATACAAGCGATGGGTTATGAAAGATAAGGGATACGTACAGGGATAGGTAGTACGTACAGGGATAAGAGATATGTACAAGGAAGTGGACTATGTACAGGGTCGTGGACTATGTACAGGGATAAAGACTATGTTCAATGATAAGGACTATGTACAATGATAAGGACCATGATTAGAATAATAGTAGACAAAG
Source organism: Sequoia sempervirens (assembly GCA_007258455.2). Classification (NCBI taxonomy): domain Eukaryota; kingdom Viridiplantae; phylum Streptophyta; class Pinopsida; order Cupressales; family Cupressaceae; genus Sequoia; species Sequoia sempervirens. Next base: position 304,972,387 of record VDFB02271358.1, read on the forward strand.
GAGCAGAGTTAACTACACATGGCGCCTGTTTGCTAGGTTTTCACCATGGTACCTATCCAAAGCACCACCGAAGTGGTTTTCACTATTGGACGAATGATTTGTCTTTACTATTTTCTAGATTATCTAATTTTTTTTTTTGTGTTACCAAGACGCCTGTTTGCCAGGTTTTCACCTTGATAACAATTTTTTTATGATTTTCTAATTTTTTTGTATTTTTGCTAATTAAGACAAAGGCTCCCAGAAGCTATGCATAGAACTTCTTCAGATGCATACTATTGATTGGTGAGGACAATGGTTCCCCTTCAGGAGTAGAGAGTTGGTATGCTCCTGATCCAAAAGCTTCCATAACAACATAAGGTCCTAACCAATTTGGTTCAAACTTTCCTAGTTTTTCTCTTTCTGCTTGATTCTTTGGGTTCTCCATTAAAACTAGGTCACCAATGTCAAAGTTTCTATTCAATACCTTCTTGTTATAGCTACGATGAAGGCGATTCTGATATGCTTGAAGATGGTCTAGTGCCTTCTGTCTTTGCTCATCCAGGAATTCTAGCTCATGGAGTCTCGATACTCGGTACTCTTCATCATCAATGTGGCCTTTTAGGGATACCCTTAGAGAAGGAATCTCAACCTTAATAGGCAGAATAGCTTCAGAACCAAATACAAGTGAATATGGAGAGCAACAGTGGGAGTACATATACTTGTGTGATAAGCCCATAAGGCAAGGTTAAGCTGTAAATGTCAGTCACAACCAACATCATTGACAGTCTTCTTGAGGATTCTAATAATGGTTTTGTTAGATGCCTCTGCTTGGCTATTACCTTGTGGGTAGTATGGAGTGGAAAAGTGATGTTGGATATGAAATTCATCACACAGATGGTGGACTTCTTGGTTCTTAAATGGGTGGCCATTATCAGTGATTATGGACTGAGGGACACCATACCGACAGATGATATAGTTCAGGATAAATCGATAAATTTGTGTGTTGGTAATGTATGTCATAGCAATGGCTTCAATCCACTTAATAAAATACTCAGTGGCAGTGATAATGAATTTGTGTCCATTAGATGATGTGGGATGGATCTTACCTATGAGGTCGAGTCCCCATTGGGCAAAGGGCCATGGTGACATTATAGGATAGACCTCCTGTGTTGGTGCATGTATCAAGTCTCCATGAACTTGACATTGGCGACATTTCGTTACAAAGACATATGAGTCTTTTTCCATAGTAGGCTAGTAATAACCCAGTCTCATAATCTTTTTGGCTAAGGTAGGATCGCTAGAATGGGAACCACATATACCCTCATGCACCCCACGCAAGGTTGCTTGTGCTTCAGTAGAATCAAGACATCTTAGTAGGGTATTATCTAAGGCACGTCTGTATAGGGTGTCTCTGACGATGGTGTATTTGGCTGACTTGCGGAGGAATGTCCTACGTTGGTTATTTGATAGGCCAATGGGTATGACTTCAGCATGAAGGTAATCATAGATTTCTTTGTACCATGGGGAATCAGGACCAACAATGTCACACACCATTTCAGAATCTGGGATATCGTAGGCTGGGACCAAAAGCTATTCTAACAAGAACTCAAACTTAGGCACGTTGTTAGGAATGTCAAGAAGTGATGCAATTGTAGCCATAGTGTCTGCTGCCCTATTTAAAACATGAGGTATCTGATGAAATTCGACTTTGTCAAAGTATTCCTTAAAGCTATCAGCCATGCGCTTGTATGGAGCAAGCTTCTCATCCTTAGTCTCATAATCATCATTTACCTATCTGATTACTAGTTGAGAATCTCCATATACTTGTAAAATCTTAATTTTCCACTTGACTGCCATACGTAACCCTGTCACTAGAGCTTCATACTCTGCCATGTTGTTAGTGCATGGGAATGCAATCCTAAATGACTTAGGGATGGAATCACTCTGTGGTGTGATAAACAGTATCCCAACCCCTGAACCATGATTTGTATGTGAACCATAAAAGTATAGTTTCCATGTTATGTTTGTGTCAATTGTGAATATGAACTCATTAGGAAAGTCTGCAACTAATGGGTGATCTGCCTGTATGGGTTTTTTAGCTAATTGATCAGCAATGACCTATCCTTTAATAGCCTTTCTTTCTACATACTGGATATCATACTCGCTAAGTATCATAACCCATTTAGCCAGTCATCCTGTTAATGCTGCCTTGCTGAGGAGATATTTCAGAGGGTCTATTTTAGCAATCAACATTGTTTGATGGTTTAGCATATAGTGCCTCAATTTTTGAGTAGCAAATACTACTGCAAGACAGGCACGTTCAATGGTACTATAGTTGAGCTCATAACCTACCAAAGTCTGACTGATATAATAGACTGCCCTTTCATGACCTTCATCATCATTCTGTGCAAGCAATTCTCTGAGTGATGAATGGGTTGTTGTAATATAAAAAAGCAATGGTCTTCCTTCAACATTTGGCATTAAAACAAGTGGTGTGAGTAAATATTCTTTAATCAATTGAAAAGCCTCTCCACACTTGGTTGTCCATGCAAAGGGTACTCCTTTCTTAAGTAGATGTTGAAAAGGATGTGTCTTATCTGCTAACTGCACTATAAATCTTCTGATAGATTGCAACCTTCCCTGTAATGTCCTTAGTTGACTAAGATTAGTGAGTGGTGGCATGTCCATGATTGCTTTCACCTTAGCAGGATCCACTTCAATGCCTCATCTAGAAATGATATAACCTAACAACTTTCCTGACTTGACTCCAAACACACATTTCTTTGGATTGAGTCTCACATTATACTTCTCTAGCCTCTGAAATATCTTATCTAAAACCTATAAATGTTCTACCCTTGTCTTGGATTTTGCAATAAGTTCATCGACATAATCCTCCATAAGAGTGTGTACTAGATCATGAAAGATAGTAGTCATGGCCCGTTGATAGGTTGCTCCAGCATTCTTGAGTCTGAAGGGCATAACATTCCAACAATACGTTCCCCAAGGACAAGTGAAAGCCATCTTAGGTTGGTCTTCAGTTGCAATTCTGATCTGGTTATATCCTGAGAATCCATCCATAAGGGACAACATCTCATATCCTGCTGTCATGTCAACTATCATGTCTATGCTAGGTAAAGGAAAGTCATCCTTAGGACAAGCTTTGTTGATATCTCTAAAATCAGTGTAGATGCGGATGCCCCTAGTTGGTTTAGTGACTGGTGCAATATTGGAAATCCAATATGCATAGTCGATAGATCTGATGAGACCAATGTCTAAGAGTTTCTTGAGCTTTGCCTTGACTAATAAAGCAATCTGTGGGTGCATTTTTCTCAATTTTTGTTTCACTGGTTTAGCACCTAGTTGTAAGGGAAAATGATGCAGAACAAGTTCAGGATCCAACCTCGGCATATCTGCATATGACCAAGCAAAATTTATCTGTCTTTGTGCAAAGAAGTTATGAAACTTCGGCTGCTCTTCTATTGTCAATGACGCTGCAAAATAAACCAGTCGAGGATTCTCTTTGGTACCTATGTTGACTTCTACTAATTCTTCAATGAGCATGGGTGACCTTTCCTGTGCAATAGGGAGAATGTTCAAACCTCCATCCTTAGGTGCCTCAGAGAGGTTTTCACCTTCAGATGCGTCCTTTCTTTTTACTTTTTCATTGTCTAAAGGTTCCTTTTGGTTTTCACCTAGAGACTCATCCTTTTTATCTTGTTTATTCTTTTTTCTCATTTTTGTGACTGGAGGGTTGAACAGATTCCCCAAAATATGCTTTGTTGTCCAAGTCAATAGTAAAACCAACCTTATGATCACTGTTTGGTATGCCTTCTCGTAATCCCAGGAACTCAACAATTGCTTCATTGTTCTCAAACATATCTAAGACGGGTGTGTCTTGTTGGTCTCAATCAATAAGTTGGGGATAGACTAAGGGCATGTCATCGTTGGAGTTATCAAAGTTTAATGGGGTCAAGGTAAGGATTGAATTATTCATGTGGTTACAAAAGTCTTGTACTAGGTCCTTTTTTCTCTTAGGTTTGGGTCTAGGTGGATGGATAGGTGGGCCTAATGCCAAGGTTTGACTATCGAAAACAGGTGGCTCAGGTTGCCACGAGGTAGGGTCAAGTGATTCCCAATAGTAGTGTTTACACCATTCCTCTTTTGTCATTTTCTTTGGTGGACAGGAATTCAAGGGATTGGGTGAGAAACTTAGCATCAAGTCAAGTTCTCCAAATAACTTGTCAAGGTCCATGGAAGAAGTAGAGGATAGGGAATCCCACTCATAATCGTTAGAGTCAGGGGAGTCACAATGATATTGGTCCACTGGTTCATGAGATGTCTTAATATCTTCTAAAGTACTTACTTCCTCAAGTAAGGGTAATGGGGTACTAGGAACGCCAATTTGAATCAGTTGAAACCCTAGCCCTACTCCTTTTGGCCACTAAGAAACAAATATTGGTTCAATCCTGCCATCTTGGTGTAAGCCTAAACCACTCTGTCCATCATATCCTTTGCTTTGCATGATTTTAAAACCCTTTCCATATATATTTGTAGGAATATGAGCAAGTAAGAGGGGTTCCTCATCATCTTCCCTATACAGCCAAGAAGTGACATCTTCTGTATCTACGGCCTCTTTGCTTAATTCACCCCATTTAGTAAAAGTTGTTGTAGGAGGAATGTGTATAGTGACCATAGATTGTCTCCTATCTGATGTAGGTAAACCGTATGAATTAGGAGGAATCAAATGGCTAACACAATAGGAAGTTTCCATGTAATACTCTCCACAACCCTTATCTTGGATCTCAACCCTAGGAGTGGTAGGAACTGAGGGTGAAATAAATGTCCGAGTGAGTGTGGCTGGATCAACATAGAAAGATGATTTGGATGATGAGGCCTCTTGGTTCACTGGCACTTGGCATTGGGGGATTTCCTTTAGATTGGTGCAATACTGGAAAGGATCTAGATCACCATCTATAGTTATTTTGGTGCCATTTTAAGGAAATTTAAGACACTGATGATACGTGGAAGGGACTGCCTTCATGGCATGAATCCATGGTCTACCTAGCAGAAGGTTATAAGGGAGGGTGAAATCCAAGACCTGGAACTTTGTCTCCATTACCGCAGGACCAATTCTAATAGGAAGTGTTACGACTCCCTTTTATTTTCTTTCCTCATCATCATAAGCTTTAATGACAATACTCTTGGTCGTTTCCACGCATGCTTCTAAGATACCTAAAGCCTTAATTAGTTTTAAAGTACACAGATTTAACCTTGCTCCTCCGTCTACCAAAACTCGTCTAACTTTGGTGTCATCAACAAGGACTTCTAGATGTAAAGGGTCGTTGTGGTTCATCTTTTCAGTTGCATAGTCTTGTTTAGAAAATGTGGCATGGTGATTATTGGTCAAGTAGCCTACCATTTCCTGGAAACAATTGACATCAAGATCATTAGGGACCATGGTATTCTGTAAAGCCTTATCAAGGATAGATCGATGCTCAGGGGAAATACACAACAATTCCAAGATTGAGATTTGGGCTGGGGTCTTCCCCAACTGGTCAAGAAGGTTATATTGTAACTTGGAAGGTTGGGGTGTTTTCTGCGATCAAGGGCCTTGGATAGTGAACTTAGTACCATGAGTATTGACCGCACACTCATGATTAGTATTGATAATAATGGTATTGATATTCTCATCGGTGGCACGAAGGCAGTTAATGATTTTTCCACTATTATAATCGTGCTTGACACTAGCATAGTTGGCTAACATATTGGTCTTAGTACTCGAACTGGGGATAGTTCCTTTCTCATGGTCATGTAGTGGGTCAGAAAATACTTGATGATCAGTGTTTGATGACTTCTATTTTTGTCCACTAACTTCAATAATTCTCTTTTCGACAAGGTCCTGTATGATATTCTTCAGTTGTCGATAGTTTTGTAGGTTATGCCCCTTAGTTCTATGATAATCACAAAAGGCATTGTCATCCCACCAAGTTGGTTTAAATTGTCCTAGATCGTATTGTCTTGGTTCCTCCAACTGTATGAGATTATGTAGTAACAGTTGTTTGAACACCAACTCAATGGGTTCCCCTAAGGGAGTGAACTCACGTTTTTGAAATCTTCTTGGTTGTGGACATTGAGTATTTTGGACCACATTAGGAGGTTGATTGAAAGCATTAAGCGTGTTGGAAAAAGTATGAGGTCCTTGTAGTGTGAGGAGGGGTCCTACTTGTAACGTTTTAGCATCAACCACCCCATCGTTGGTGACATTTTTGTTGCGAGACTAGAATCTATTTCTGTCAGTGGGGGTGTTTTGTATGATCGGGTTTCTATTGGATGTTGATGTCTTGAGTTCGCCCTTTTCAATGAGATCCTTCTCTATTATAACCCCTTTTTCCACTAGTTCCGAAAAAGATGTACAACAATGTACCCTTAAGTTACTCTTGAGTTTTGCATGAAGGTTTTCTTGAAACATAGTAACTTTTTGTTTTTTGGGTATCTCGACAAGACACCTACTAGCTATAGTTCTCCATCTCTAGAAGAAAGCAATGAATGTTTCCCCTTCGTCTTGCGTTGTGTGACACAAGGTTGCTATATTTATCTCATGGTCTATGTTGAAGGAGAATTGCTCCACAAATTTCTCAACCAATTCACCCCAAGATCTAATGCCAGAATCTAGACCCGAAAACCACTCTAGTGCAATTCCTACAAGACTTCTTGGAAATAGTCTCATAAGATACATGGGGTCATAAGCAACATCTATGCATATGGTAGAAAATTCCCTTATATGTTCTATTGGATTTCGTTTGCCATTGTACTTAGGAAGATTTGGTATGACATATCCGTGAGGGAAAGGGGTCATGTACAATGATCTATCAAAGGGAAATGGGCATATGTCCTTTGTTGAAAATGATTTCTTAGTTGACACCGACATGTTATCCATTTGTGTTTGTAATGCATGCATTTGTGTTTGTAAGATGTCAACTTGGGTCAAAGATGTGCTAGGGGGATTATGCGAATCCATGTATGTGTTCTAAAATCCAAAGTCTCGTGATGGGTTTCGATTAAACGTTGGCATCTGAGGTGGATTTGGATTCAGAATGTTGGTAAATGTGTTCTGGTTTGGAATCTGTATAAATTGGTGTTGACCTGGGATCTGTGTAAACAGATTCTGAATACCACTTTGGGAAAAGGGGTTCTGATTGGGAATCTATGTAAATGATTGGTGTCCACCGATTTGAGAAAATGGATTTTGATTCGGAATCTGTGTGAATGGATTATGAGTACCCATTTGGGAGAGTAGATTCTAACTCAAAAACTGTGTGAATGGATTCTGATTGCCATATTGGAAGGAGGGAATGCCCCCTGTTTGTGTGATTCGTGGTATAGTACTAGTGACTGGAGCACTAGGTATGGCTGTCGACTATGGTATGGTACTCGTGATACTAGTGTTAGGTATGGTCGTTGACTATGAACTTGTGACACTGACATAAGGTGTAGAGGCTGACGTTTTAGGTCTTTTACTCCCAATAAGAGGACCGAAGGGAATGGATGATGAAGCCCCTACAGTGAAATTAAATCCTGATGTCATGCTAGATGTACCAAATGGGGATGTATGGACTATCATACTCTGTGTAGATGTGCTAGATGGCATAGTCATACTAACCTGAGGTATAGTAGTACTAGCAGTCGTGGTATTTGTCCCTTGTGTAGGTTGAGTTTGTAAGGTGCTGATATCAAATCTTGGAGGTAAGGTAGCGCCTTCAGCTAGCAATTTGGCTAAGTATCATTGTTGATCATTTGCTAGGTACTCATCTACGAAAGAGACAAACTCAGGGTCCTATGCGGCAGCCTCTATGTCCTCTACTGCAATATGTCCTTGAGTGTTTCTAGTGGTGAATTTTTCTAATAGAGTCTTATGAGGTCTTGAAGAAAATGGATTGATGAATTCATTTGGGCTCAACATGTTTTCTCTCTCTCTTCTCTTAGACCTAGTTTCAACCATGTAAGATAGGCTCAATATGCAGGAAATGCAAAACTATATCTATGAACAGTATGACTCTAGTATATGTTTTTGGGATTTTCGTATGCAAGATAAGGAATGTTCTAGGATGACACTAGCCTAAGATCTAAAGATGCAAGGTCTAAGCAAGGTTCTAAAATAATCAATTCTATAAACCTTAAGACGAAGGGACCAAATACCTAAAGTCTAACCAAGGCATCAATTTAGTTTAAGTCAAGGAACCAATGTAGGACGAGGATCAAAGGCAAGTTGAGTTTCCTAACTAGACTAATGAGCTAGGAATACTCTGTGTAGGACAAAGGATATACTGATAAAACTAGGTTCAATGACAAATTTCGTTGACGCTATGACTTTTCTAGAGTATAGATGGTGAACTAGTCCTAAAGTTTGTAAAAGTGACCTTTCTAGAAGTTTAATGCAAGGTAATATGTATCCTAAGATGAAACTAAACTCTGAATGAAGAAAACTATGGTAATGACTAAATGACCCTAAAGGATGCAAAATTGAGCAAATCATTTTAGGTTTTTGTTCAAGGACTGTTTGTGTAAAGACAACTGAAACTGGTATAATCATGTTGACTGGACAGTGACTTTGAATTCTAGTTTTCTGATAATTAGACAGATGCGTCGCGGGATTTCATAGATGCAGTTCAAGTTAACAGTTGCGATTTTCTAGTGATCAATTGCATTTCTCTGGTAAAGTTCAATTTGACCCTAACAAATGCGGTTAACCTTCTGACAGATGCGACTCATACTGACAGTTACGACTCATAATATAATGCATGTGGGTTTTGCAAAGCAATTGCGAGCTAACTGGCAGATGCGACTCTAAGCTAGAAAAATGCGACTGGTACTGACAGATGCGACTCACAGCTAGAAAAATGTGACTCGTGATAACAGATGCGACTCGAAATTCAACAGATGCGACTCCTGATAACAGATGCAACTCAAGTTTTAACAGATGTGACTCTAAAAATCAATTGCGATTTTCTCGTGAATAGTTGCGACTCTCTGTGTATTTTCAGTGATGAGATTTAAACTGACTTCATTTTCCGTGATCAAATTCTGACAATCAAAGACAATCATAAGACAAAGTGTTTTCAGTTTCGATTTTGGACTCAAAGAACATTTAAATTGATAACAGACAAGCACATCCTAATAGGCCAAAGGCCTAGGGTTTGTATACTTGGTATAGCCCACCTATTGTACCCCAGATTGGTGATAAACACCTTTCCTTCTCGAGAGCAGATAGCTTAGAAATTTGGTGGCATTGGCTCCCCTCCATGGCTCATTAATGTCTTTCGAGCACACCAATTTTGAATTCTTTGGGTAATGACCTCCCAAGAACTGCTATCTCTACTCAAGGGGATCAGTAGTGAGTATCTTCGGGCATGATACTGTACCCTACACTATACCAAGCAACGACTACAAATAGGTTGGTCTCTAAAACAAAAGGTATTTAATACGGGCATTCCGTTCGTAGGGCATGATCCATGCGGTGAGAGTCCCCTTTCGAATCCATCTCATCAGAACCATACGCGTGATTCTTGGACTTTCCCCAAGAATCCACTTTTATATACCGGTTGGAAGTCCCTCGGGTTCAGGGTGCTACCAATCTGAGTCATCCTGGGGTGAGTACTTTTTCCCACTAGAACAGGCCCAAGTTCTAGAGTTGGTAACCGTTTCTCTTACACCCAAGATCGCACGGATGCGCAAGGGGAGAGGATACTTCGATGTACCAAATCGTGAGGGTAATTACACAGTTGTGCTTTCGCACCAAACACAGTAAACACTTGTTAAATTTAATCCAAATGAAAGATTTGCTACACTACCAAACAATCTTTTTCAAAATTAACTAGGTCTTCGACAAACGTCCCGTAAAAACTCGCTCATTAGTAATTTCTTACCATTACCCTGGGCTAATCATTCCCGCAAAGTTTGTTAACTCCAAAAGGCCACACGCTGAAAATCAGATATTAGTAACACACAATTTAATTGAAAATTTCAGATTTCCAAAAATAGAAATAAAGTTTACCAGTTAATTGCGTCGATGTGTTACCAGTCAGATGCGTTGATATTTTCTTCAATTGCGCTCGGTATTTACCAAATAATTACGGTTCAGAATTTTCAGACGCTGCTTTCTCTCATCGATGTGGTTCAGTGAAGTCAATTGACCATGCCTATCAAACCGATGCATCGCTCCAGCCAAAACCTGAAGAAAAATCAAAAAATAAAAGTCTATGGATTCGCTAAGATGGTGCCTCAATACGTAAGTTAATCCAAATGTAACGCCAAGAAAGTGCACAAGAAATAGATTAGAAGCAAACATGCAATACAAATATAAAATGCAAATCTAATGTTAAGCAACAAAGAACAAAGGAAAGTAAAACGTGATTAAACTGAAACAATCTCACCAATTTCAAACGTATTTACGATCTATCTGATGCTCCTCTCCATTTGCTTGTGGTGTATAATTGCCCTCATTTAGTAATTGTAGTAAGTATAGCCTGTGATAGTGATTATAGGAAATATCGAAGATTTAGATAAGTAAGTGCTCCAAAAGTCACAAGATTTTGGGAGAGATTGAAATGATGAAAGATAGATCAATTTATCGAAAATTGATCATTCGAATGACAGGCCAAGATTGAAAGATAGATGGATGATTTAGATTAAAAGATTGGACATGCATTGAGATAACTCTAGTAGACATGAGTGATACAAAAACTAGAAAATTGAATTAAATAAATGAACAGATTTAATCTTCAGCCTGTGACTAAAAATAAGAAATATCTTTGCATGACAAAGATGAAGATTGATTATAATGACTCTCTGTTTGAGTGCACGCACAACATTTAATTAATCAAATAAGAATATTTAATTAATCTGCATGTACATGCAAATGAGTTAGAACTAGAGGATTGCATGATTTGACGAAGAGATTACTCGAGATAGCCACTCAGACATCAAATCAAGAGTTAATTTAACAATTAAAATAGATGTCGAGTCGAAAGTAAAGTGAATACTTTCTAGATAACTCAAGAATTGAGTTCCCAAAATATAGAAGAATGCGTTAAAATAGAAATTCACTCACAAACAATTCATTTAATTCAAGACTCATATTTGAAGAATACTAAATAAAATAGTCATTTATTTAATCATTTATTAAGGGATTTTAAATGAATAATTAAATAAATAAAGAATTTATTTAATTATAGTTGAAATATGATAAAGGGCAAATTAAATAATGATTTATTTAATTTAATACGAGAAGAATAAGGTTAATTAGCAACATAATTAAATATAAAGCATTTATTTAATTAATCAGATAGAATAAAGAAAATGTGAATTAATTAAATAATTAAGATTTTTTAATTAATAGAAGAATAAAGAAAATGTGAATTAATTAAATAATTAAGATTATTTAATTAATAGAAGAAATGAAGACTATGGAGAATAATTAAATAATTGACATTATTTAATCATGACCATGAAGAATACGAATTATGAAGAATATGGAAGTCGCAGGCCTAAAACCAGATTTCGGTGTCTACAGCATGTCATGGATGTATAAGGAGTATTTGTTTAATTGTTTATAATTTTGAAAATATTGTTTTGGGTCCTAGCTATGTCTTAGCTGACTTGTGTGGGTGCACATTAAAGATTGCTCATGATTTGAGCCCACTATTGGAGAATATTTCATGTTTTGTAAAAGTCGACTTGAAGCAATGAAATCTTTGTTAGCGGATATATATGAGATCGATAATTCATTTTGGTGGGTGAATGACATGGTGAGAAGGTGTGTGTGTGCAAAAAAGTGTAGAGCAGTTGTATGAGCGTACATCAAAAGATCTATTGAGTGAATTTTTTCTTGTGTAATAGAAGGGTTTTTGTGTAAGCAGAGTACAACAAAGCAGAATAGAAGTGTGAATTGGATAGAAGGTCTAGAATCTATTTTATGTGCTTCATTGGAATTGAACCTAGGAATTTTTAGATGCTATCTTCTCAGTTCAATTTTTTTTGTTATCACAAACTTCTTGTAAGGTAGTGAGCCTTCTTTATTTTGAGCAATGATCTCTAGGTAGTGTGCCTGAATGCAAGTGCATTCCCTTTTATTCATACTTTTAATAGAGTATATACATTGTGGATTAATCTCCACCGTGGTTTTTACCCTAATAGGGTTTCCACATAAAAAATGGTGTTATGGTGCTTTGATTATCTTTCTCATGTGCTTGCATTTTTATTTTTGTTTATGTGCTGCAAATAGTTTAAGATCAAAATTAATTGTTTAAATATATTTGAACACTGATTCACTCCCCGTCTCAGTGTTCCTTGAGTTCAACATCACTTATATTGTAACACCCCAACTAGACTACTAGAAACCAAACTAAATATTTTCCTTTTATTCAATAGTCAAAAGCCAAGTTAATATCTTGACTAATTTATACTATAGATAAATTTATTAGTTTATCTTTTTACATATCTTAGGATCCAAAACAATGTTAGTGCAAGTTTTTAGTTTTCTTTATTTGTGGAGTTATTTATTTTTCCTACACATATATTTAATATTTCTTATGTTATTATAAATGACAATCATCAAGTTAGATGGGATCCTCTATAAGAGACATGTCTATATTGCCTATATATTCTTAGTAGTTGGAGTTACTTGTTCTCTTGGATGTATTTGGCATCTTCCATTTAGATGTAACTCTTACCTTTTTTGGTAGTTAGGATGTTACTATTGGTTGTATATTCCTTGAGCACTTATATGTATATAATCCACTCATCACTCATTTTTGATGATGAAGAGTGAGCTTCCTTTATGTTGCTTATTTATCTCTTATATTCCTACTATCTTTATTTTTATGTTTTGATTTGAGGATTGTCTATTAAAGCATTCTATTATATCTACTCCTACACTGGGTCTTGGATACTTTTCCCACTTATTTTTAAAATATAATATTGTATCAAATACATTGACTTGTCAAGAAACATCAATCCATTTCAATATTTTTGAGATAGTGACCTTCATGATTTTGGGTGTGGTTAAATCTTTTTCACACCATGCACCATTTCTAACTACACCATTGTGCTCAAGAGCTTCAAGAAAGTTAGACTTTATTTTATCCAATTTATATTTTGGAAAAATAATCTACAACTAAATTTTGATATGTTTGATTTGTATGGGTTTTATAGGTAGTGTTGTGGTCCATCACAACATGCCCCTAAAATTACATTTTTTGGAAATCTTTGAGTGTGATCTTGATATTTACATTTTCATAGATCTTGAGAAAATATATTTTATGTTTTACTTCAACATAATCATTTTGTCAAATCTATTTTTCAAAGTTGATAGTGTTTAAAATACCTAAGGGATAATTTTATTTAATTTATAAACTACAAAGACCTTTGAGCTCCCAAATCATGTTTTGAAAGTTGCTACAATTTCTTAGAACCCAAAGGATGTAATGACCTGCTTTATGTAACCACATAATATCACAACTAAAATTATTAAATGAGGAAGAGATCATTTTTCTTTTTGAATTTCATTAATATACCACTTATCTAACAAATCAATGTAATAGATTATACTAAATAATAACATATTCATACACAATAAGAATATATTATGAGATCAATTAACGTCATGATAGATAGATAAAAAAATTACAAGTTAATAATGTATTCATTATCGAAAGTGTAAAACACAATACATATGTATTATCATTGATTACATATTATTTTACAACATATAATATCTTACAATAGAATTTGATTACATTCAAATTATAATAATTACAATCTTCAAATCCTAAATGGTTGGAGAGGAATGAAGTGCATGATATGAGAGAGTGAGAGAGAGCTTGATTGAGCTATTTTTCTACCCAACCATGAAGTTAATGCTTGCTCATTATTCTCCCAACTAGAGAAGCTTGACCCTACACAAAGGATCTATATTTTTTAACTCAAAGAGCATGAAGGAATATGGTGCAACATGTATATCTAGATATCTAGATGTATTCATATACCAATGCTCATGCATTTCTAAAAAATTGCATATGTCTATCTAATAACATCATATGGTAGTGAATACAAACAATCCAATCAAACATATTTTTTTTGACCTTTGGACAACGTGTATATATGTTGTAGGTTAATTTACCTACTATTATATAGTCTTCATATCTATCACCCATCCACTCTCCCATGTTCCCAATCACCATATACCATGGAAATAAAATAATATGAAATTAAAATATACAAGATGGGTTAATTTGATGACATATCTAAGGTTACCCAATTGTTCATTAGATAAATATTGTTTAGTAATTCCTCTTTTTATCCCTATAAAAAATCTAATAACTAGGAAATAAATATAAATTCTTTCAAATAGAAAAAAATCATTTTTCCTGTTGCTCTCTCCCACTCCTCTGGTTTTGAATTTCCTACGCACATGGTAGACTCTTTATTAAGGGTACCCCACGATCCCCCCCCCCACTATCCTCTTCTAACTAGATTCTTGCAACAACACATGTTGTGTAAACTTCTTCGGAGGTCTCTCATGTGTTGTCCATTTTTGGGGACCATGTGATTCCTGGTGAACTAGCTATATAATTGCATGCAATCCCTATCATACCAAATTTAAAGGGATGAAAAGATGTGTTTATTAAATTGATCCCGGTGGCAAAGTCTTCTCTTCCTTGTCTTGAGGAAGAGATCTCTGTATCAGGTATTGATTTCTCTATCCCTAAGCTATTAGCGATAGGATTGTTTCTTCCATGTAGAAAGTGGTGATAGGAATATTCTTCTCTTTCTACCCTATTGTCAAGATGGTGCAGAGATGGGTGTTTTCCAAATGGTGCTTAAAGGGCAGTGTGTGTGTTTATGCCATGGTTGGGGGACTCTTCATTTTCAAATTCATAGCTAAAGAGGATTTGATCTCTATTCTCTCTTCAGGTCCCTGGGTCTATGGAAAGCATGGGTTGTCTCTGTGCCAATGGAGGCCAGGTTTTGATCCTACTATTGATCTCAATAAGTCAACTCCTATGTCGGTGTGATTTCTAGGACTTCCCTTGGAATACTAGGATGATGCAGTTTTTTTAAGTATTGGTGATTCATTGGTCCATTTCATCACCTTAGATTCAATCACCAAATATATGTCCAGGTTATTATTTTCATGTTTTTGTGTCAACATTGATATAAATAAGTCCTTACCCAATTTTTTGAAGCTTTGTTCCAAATTTGGGTCTTGGACCCAATCAGTCTGCTATGAGAATGTAGTGATTTATTGCTAGAAATGTGCTAAGCCTGGCCACCTCATTTCACACTGTAAGTCCACAATTAAACACAACCCTAGCCCTAGTGATTTTGCTATGGAAGACCTCACTAATAGCAACCCCTTTGAGTCTAATATCCTTAAGATCATGGAGTCCCCAACTAAGGCTAGGCTGGTTGACTCAATGATCCTGGAGGATCTGCCTAGGGATATGGTCTCGATTGATTCTGCTTCAAAACTTAATGGGTCCTCTCCCAATAGTGTGTTCATGTGTAAGTCCCTATTTCTTGGATTTGGTGTGTTTTTGGAGCCTACGGTTGGAATGGAGAATATTTTTTCCTCTAAGATGAAGGAGTTGAGGAAGGAGAGATCTATGAAGAAGAAGGGATAAAGAAAACTCCTAGTCTTGGACATATTGAGATGGAGGTTGTGCCTTAGGTGCAAACCATGGAAGAAGAATTTTGGTCAACTCCTAAAAAGGAGGGTAAGCAAAACAAAGAAGATTTGGGAGGTGAGTCCAGACCTGGTAGACCCAATCAGTAGAAGACTAGAAATAGAGAGACAGTAAAAGAAATTGTGATTAGTAAACAAAGGATATTAGAAGTGTCCTCAAAGAAAGATTCCAAATGAAAATATTTTCATGGAATGTGAGAGGGTTAAATAGCCCCCACAAGAATTAGGCCCTAAAGAACTATGTGTTGGAACACAAGATTGATGTTTTTCTATTACAAGAAACTAAGATGAAAAAAACTAATTTTGAACCCATAGCTAGATATATTTGGTTGAACACCCTCCTTTCCTGCAATGATGCAGATGTGGCCTCAGGTGGGTTGTTGATAATGTGGAGCCCCAATAGGATAACTAGTTTTGAGCTATTCCAATGTAGGAATAGTGTAGGTGTCAAGCTCTTCAATGATGGGGTTCTTTGTTTTTATTAACATTTATGCCCCTAACTTAAGGAATGTAAGAAAAGCTCTTTGGAAAGAAATAGTTGATTGGATTCTGGGAAATAGGGGGCATGTTGGCTGGTGGCTGGTGATTTTAACTCCCCCCTATACCACTCAGAGAAGTGTGGTGGTCTGATTGATTACACTGATAGCATGTATGATTTGGTTGACTTCTTAAATTGTACTAGCCTGGTGGCTGTTAATTTGCAAGTTCAGTCTTACACTTGGACTAATAGATGTTTGGGAGATGATTTAATTCAGGTTTGTCTTGATAGATTTCTATTCTCTCCCAACTGGACAACTTTAATTAATGCTAATTTGTTGGATTTTCCTGAAACTATTTCAGACCATAACCCTCTGTTATTTGTCCTAAATGAACACTTTGTTGTGGGTCCTTTCCCTTTTCAATTTGAGATCATGTGGAACTCCCATCCGGATTTTAGGAATAAGATTGTTGCTTGGTGGAATGCACTTGTACACGACTCCCCCATGTTTAGGATTTTCCATAGGCTCAAACATATCAAAAATATGGTTAAGGGGTGGAACAAGCAGGTGTTTGGGGATGTCAAAAAATATTTTAGTTGATAAGCTCAGAGTGACACAGAAGATGATGGAAGAAGGGGATATCAGTAATTAGACTTTCCAAAAAGAGAGGGAGGAGTGCATGGAATGAGATAAAATTCTAAAAAAAAAAAGAAGTTTTCTAGAAGCAAAAATCTAGAATTCAATGGCTGACTGAGGGAGACCGAACATGTCTTTTTTCCATATTTCAAAACTTAAGCATAGAAAAAGGAATTAGATAAAAAATTTAAAAGATGAGTTAGGGAATTTTGTTTCCACCCCTACTCAAATAGGTCTTTTAGGGGTTGGTCACTTCCAATGTGCTATGTCAACTCCGATTGAGGCTCCTAATCTGGTGTTGGATGACTTGCTACTGGAAACCCTTCCCAATCCTATAACCCAGGAGGATAATGACAATATTATGGGGGTTGGTACTCCTAAGGAAGTTTAGACAACAATTTTTAGTATGGGTACATATAAGGCCTTAGGGCCCAATGGTTTCCCCTCAGATTTCTTCCAGATCTTCTGGGATGTGGGGGAGGACCTAATTCTGGCTGCTAGGGATTTTTTCAATTCTGGAAAACTGCTCAAACACCTGAACCACACATTCATTGCCACTATTTCGGCCCATCAGTCTATGCAACATTCTATATAAGATATTTTCCAAGATCTTGGTGAACCGCTTGAAAAACCATTTGGATAAAATGATAAGCCCAATCCAAAAAGGATTTGTTCCGAGTCACCATATCTTAGATGCGATGATTACCACACATGAAATTTTGCACTCTATGGACTGGTGCAACAGTGCTAGTATGGTGTTTAAGTTTGATATTTGTAAAGCTTATGACAAAGTCATATGGAACTTTCTCCTTAAAGTCAATGAAAGTTTGGTTTCAATCAAAGAGTGATTAAAACTATTCAAGAATTCATAACCACAGTGTAGTATTTTTTTCTTTTCAATGGAGTTCCCCCTTTTTTTTTACAGCTGGAAGATGTATTAGATAGGGTGACCCCATATCTCCTTTTTTTTTATTATGGTCGTTGATCTACTAAGTAGGTATGTTTCTCGTATGTTGTCAAAGGGCTCCATCAAAGGGGTCAAGCTTGCCACCACCTTAGACCCAATTGTCATTCAACAGTTTGTGGATGACACCCTGCTGTTCAAGAAAGCCTTTGTCGTGGAAGCTAGGAAATGGAAAAGATTCCTCAATAATTATGTGGCTTTCTTAGGTCAATGCATAAATTATAATAAGAGTATAATCTATTTCTTTAACTTCACTACTAGCCTGTAGGATCGTGTGACTATATTTTTGGGTTGTGTGAGTGTCGCCCTTCCTTCAATGTATTTGAGTCTCCCTCTCACTGTTAAGGAAGTCACTCCCAACTTCTGGAATTCTATCCTAGAGAGGATCCAACAGAAGCTAGCAGGATGGAAAGGTTCAATCCTTAGTCATACTGGTAAGATACAACTCCTTGTTGCTACCCTTCAAGGGATCTAAGTTTACTTCCTTTCCATGTTCAAAATTCCCAGTTACATTGCTGAAAATTTTGAAAAGATCCAAAGGGTTTTCCTTTGGTCTTGTACTAAGAAAAAAAAGATGCCTTTGGTCGGTTGGGATAAGGTGTGCCTTCCTAAACTTGGTGGAGGTTTGGGTATAAGGAAATTCTAGTTTACCAACAAATCCTTTCTTGCAAAGGTGGGTTGGGATCAGTTAAGGAATAAAAAATATTGGTGCAGGATAATGAATGTTAAATACCTAAGCAACTACCCCCTAATCAGGTGCATTTCAGATGATCACCCTCGTGGGTCCTTGGCTTGGAATAATATATACAAAATGAAGAAGTTGCTTCACTTAGGGCTAAGATGGAAACTTGGTGGTGGCAACAAAATTCATTTTTGGGAAGATTCTTGGCTACTCGATTCCCCTTTGGCCTTGTCTGATTTCAAGAATGTGATGGAGCTTGTGCTTCTCTTTTTTGGCAGGAATCTTTGTGATTTCCTCCATGGTTAGCAGGGTGTAAGGAAATGGAAAGATTTAGGTTTGTGCTGCCCCTTTTCCTTAGATTTGAAAAGTTTGACCAATTCATTATAGGACTTATGCTCTCTAACCAGAATCCCCATATAAAATGTTGAGGACAATTTATTTTGGACTAACAAAAGAAAGGGAAATCTCTCTATCAAGATGACTTACAGTTTGTTGTTGGATAGGGGCATTTAGAGTAGATTACGAAAACTGGTTTGGATCAGACACTTGACACCAAAAATAAATTTATTCAAGTGGACGACCTATTACAACAAAATTCTAACCCAGGGTAATTTAAGGAAAAAAGGGGTTTTCATATAAACAGATGCATTTTATGTAAAAGTAATGAAGAGTCAGTGGATCCCCTATTACTACATTGCTCATTTGTTGTCGAAGTCTAGGATATGGATTTCCAAAAGTTGGGAACTCATTGGACCATGGATAGGGACTTAAAATCCTTTATTGAAGGGTGGAATGGGCCTTTCCAACACCCTCTCTCCATGGAAATTTGGAGACAAGTTCCCCCATCCTTTGTTGGTTCTTTTGGAAGGATAGGAATAGTTGGATATTTAGAGACATTGAGAGAAGTCCTGAGGATTTTTTTTGCATAGGACCTAGACTTATCACTGAATGTATCTCTCTGTACATTTGGAAACCACTAGATAAGGCCCCTACTGAAAGGGAGATCAAAATAGAAAAATCTTGGAACATAAAGTTGTAGACCAATTCCTTTGACAACTCCAAGTTTCTAGCTAGAAGGAACACATTTTGGAATCTACCTAGGGTTGGGTGGTTCAAATTGAATTTTGACATAGTAGCTAAAGGGAACCCTGGTATGGCTAGTATTGGTGGTGTTATCAGGGACTACAAGGGAAAATTGGTTGTTGGGTTTTCTAGAGGTATAGGCATATAGTCCTCTATGACGACTGAATCATAGGAGTTGCTCAAAGGAATTGAGTTAGCTGTCACTTTGGGCATAAAAAAATTGCACATTAAGGGGGACTCTATGACAGTGATCGACTCAGTCGATCATGGTCATTTACATGGTTGGAACATTAGGGATATCCTTTTGGATATAAAATTATTGACTAAAAATTTGGAAATGAAACATTTGTCTCATATCTTTCATGAAGGTAATGATGTGACCGATGGCCTGGCCAACTTGGGTTCCTCTTGGAGTCTATGCAAATTTTGAAGAAGACTTGAGTGTTTATCAAAAAATATGCAAGGATTAATCCTCATGGAGTAGAGAAATATATCCATTTGATGATGGAAAAAAAATCTAGTTTTGGGGGGAACAAGTGGCACTACACGTCTAGACCTATGATGATGGGGACTAAGCTAGATGATGTGACAAGTTTAATGAGGGATTTTGAGAATGGTGGGGTCCCTTGCCTTTATGGGCTATCTTATCATATGTACCACATATCCCACCAAATCTTCGGGAATATGTGTATTGTGATGTTTATCTCTAGCTTGATCATTAATTATTTTCTGATCAAGCTAATGATGGCCATAAGTTTTAATGATGCGTACTTAAGGATTTCAAATTTTGGCCCCTTAGCTAAAAGACATGGGAAAATGTGTAAGTTTAATGTGATTTTTAGCACATCGGGTATTAATTATCTGATATTTTTTATCATGGATTTTTTACTTAACTTATTGTACTTAGGGAAGGATTATATCCCCACAGAGTTGGCTTCATTGGGAATGACCACTGGAGTGTGTAAACTTCTAAAAGCTTTAATTACACTTTATTGCCTGAGATGGCTTGGTAATGATGTTATAAGGGTGAGTAAATTCATTGGCGGCCAATCCATTTTCTGGCTAACTTTGTTTTCTTGGGCTAGTTTCTTTGTCTTGTGGGTTGAGATGGGTGGCGATAGGGTTAAGACTAAGCCCAACAACTGGGATGAATTTTGTAGAGACCCCATTGTGTGGAAAATCTATATGGAGGGGGGCTTCGCACCGCTATTAGAAATTTTGGTGGGTCATAATGAAAAATTGTTAGCTCAATTTTTTGGTTCGTGGAGGGAGAGAAGAGTCACCATGGGTGGAATCTCATTTGAGGTCAATGAGGAAGTGATTTCCAAAGTGATGTGCCTTTCTTGCAATGGAAACAAGTACAAGAAGCACAAAAAGACTCACGATCTTGAGAGTCTCAATTCCTTTTTCAGGGACAATGAGAATCTGGTTAAGAAGCATTCGAGCTTTGATAGAGAGGCACTACCTAAACCTTGGGACAAGGTATCTCTTGATCTTATGAAATATGTTACTTTAGAAGGTAGATTTAAGGTTATTTTATTTTTATCATCTGCTGCCGCTAAACCACCTAAGACACAAAATGATCCTAAACTTTTCTTTCTTCCTATTAACCTCCCTTGAAAATTTGATTAAGGAATCCCATGATATTGTTGCTCTTAACCTTGACTTGTCGACTCCCTTGCATCAGGGCCTCATCCTTAGGATCTATCACTTCCATTTGGCCCTGTGACCCACTAAATCCATCTTGATTGTTCGTGTGGAAGAATTGGAACCACCTGAACTTTCCTTTGATAAATCATCCCATGTTGCTTTGGTGGGCCCTAAGAGAAAAACTCCCCCGACTGAAAGTGAACCCTCTGCTAAGCCTAAGTCTAAAACCCCATCAAAAAAGAAGAAGGGGGAGGTTGGGTTGGACCAGTTCAAGGCTATGGCTGGGTTATGTGAACTAACGAACAAACCCACCAAGATGGATAGTAGACCTTTGGCTAAGAAAAAGGGGAAAAAAGACACTGCATGCCAGGTGGAGTTGTCAACTACTAACAGTGAGGGAAAAAGTGTTGAGGAAAAATACTCCAAAGCTAACATGATTGTGGATACTACTATGGATATGGGGACTGAACAAACAAGTGTTAGGAGGTCCCACATACTGGCTAAGAACAAAAAAGAGGTTCCAGTGGATGATATTTCAAGAAACTCAAAGTGGACTGGCGGTGGAGATGAAGGAAAGAAAGACACTATTGAGGAGATGGAGAGGAATTTGTGGAGGGTCCTAGTCATTTCTTGAACATGAAAAAAATTCTCAAATATGACTCTACCCACTCTTCGTATCCCAGGTCTACCAAGGATACAACCCAGTGGAAGAACGACATGGATGAGGACATCAACAAGCTGTGTGAGCAAGTGGTGAAGCTTGAAAGGAAATTCAACAAGTTGGATCGTTTCACTATTAAAATGATTCATAGATCTGTAGTCACACTTTTTGAGGTCAACAAGGAGGAGGCTAATAGGATTACTAAGGGTGAAGGTCGCAATTGGATTAGGGATGATGTTTTAAATCTCCTCATTCAAAAATGGGAAGGTGTGGCCAATTAATGGTCTAGTCTGGTTGTTTATGTTGGGTCTCTACTATTAGTGTGCAGTGTATGTGTCCTTTTTTTGTTGTTTTTTAGTTTGGTTTTGTAATGTTTTGTTGAACTTGGTACTTTTTGGCCCAGTGGGCTCCTCATGTAAAGGGTACAACACCTTGTAAATGATGCTTAACTTATCAAAAACAACCTTACAACTATAACCGATAAATATAAAAATGGTTAACCTTAAGATATTAGATAACAATGATAACTAAGATTATCTAAAATAACATCAATTTTATCAAAATTATTTAACTCAATAACCAATGAATCTACAACAAGATAACTAAAAAAAAATTAAGAAACAAGTTCATATATATTGACTTATCTATGATTATTTAGAATGATAACAACATAATTAACATAAAGATAATAATTTATATTGTCACAATGATAATAACTAATTAAGAATAATGTTAAAAAATTTATATCCAGGTAAAATAATAACAATCAATGAAAATGGTGATATCAATTAGATACTAATGCGTAGCAGATCATCATATCTCAAATTGAATGTAAATATGTCAATTCTAGACCAAGTTTGAACTAAAAAGAGAAATAATATGTATGTGTGTGTTTGTACATAAAATATAATCCATATGATTCCTGAATTATAACAAATGTAAGAAATTAGATCTTAAATAAAGGAATTAAAATAAGTTCCCTAAATCATCCTTAGATGATTAATGTTATTACATTAGATGTCTTACAACCATAAAATATTAAAATACCTTAACCATGCAATCTAGTTACATCCCATTTCATAATTATAAACCTTGGTCAATATAGTAACCTCAATGGGTTCAAAAAAAATGTAGCCAAGATAACTATTTTCCAAACAACAAAAAATAAGGTGAAGTCCAAATCCAAATAATGGGTTATCTCTATGAATATTCAATATCCTCAATGAAGCTAATAATACCACAACCAAAATGAATGGTTTTGTGAAACATGAAAGTAGATTGATTTTAAGATAGAAAGAAAAAATGGGTTAAAGATAAAATCTCAAAGTTGGTTTTACTCACATTATGCATTGCTAAAACATATTTGTTTTATATTTTTGATGTTGTAGATTAGAATGCTTTGAATCCACCTAGACTACAATAAACTAGCCTCCAATTAGAGCATATTATGCATATAATAGAAAAAAAATGCTTCCAAGAGTAGAAGTTATGTAGTATGATATGAATCAAATGAATTTAGGGTTTATGTGAGCCCTAAGATAGAGGATTTCATAGACTTATTTTAAAAATAGAGAGTTAGTGCCTCTGAGAATATAGGGAATTCAATATGCATAGCATATTAATCTTTTTTTGGTTTCAATGCAGCAAAGATAATTACAAATTTATGATGATTTTCAAGTGACTATAGTAGCATGTTACTTCTTTATCCATGCATAATCCTTATCGAGTTATCTCTCTTGGATTATAATTTATCAAGAAAAAATAAATAATATAAATTATGACCAGTTGTTGGTGAACTTAGTTTGACAATGCACTTAAATCTCCAAGAATGGCCCTATTTTCTTGAAGATCAATGAAAATCATACCAACAATTGGAGATATCACTATGAAATAGTGGCCTTCCTTTATGTTTGAAATGGAAAGCTCCCTCGTAAGATAAAAAATTGGTTTTTATGGTATTTTAACAAAAAGATACTAAAACGTAAAAGGGAAAAACTATTGGGGAAATAACTCACATGAACTCCAACTATAAACATACAAATACCAACTGGGATTTAACAAATTCATTATAAGTTATAAGGGTTTTTCACCATAATATAAATTTGTATATGCGATGATGATAAAATAACAATAACTTGTAAGAAAACTTGCAGCCATCTAATGATAATTTCCACATAACACAAAAGAGATAAAATTACAAATAAGTGCTTAGAATCTACATGCAAGAGAATAGACAACATACCCATCAAAGATGACACAAGATATACACTAGGAAAACCCTCAAGAGGGAAAAACCCAACCTCCAAAAGCATCCATACTTCATCATATTAATTAGCAATAAGAAAATACAAGAGTTACAATGAACACTTTTGAAGCATCAAGTCCTCCAATGCATTCCCATGTGTCCAAGCATGAATCCACACATCCCATGCCATTCTTCAAAATGCACTCTCAAGAAGACTCAATAATGACAACCAAACCAATCAGTCGACCTAAACCACTACACATGTGTTTGTTTTTATAGACACAAGCTCAAACAAAATACAACTAGTGGTAAGGTGAAACCATGTACCACAAAACCATGTGAATACAAAACCACCAACCCCTTATTTAATATTGGGTACTAAGACATCACATTATTCAATATTTTCCCAATATTAAATTATTATCACATGTCTCCCACACATTAAATAATAATACAATGTTACAATACAACATCAAGTGGGTCCCCAAATAATTACCTAGTGTGATTAACAACACCACCAAGATGTATCACAAATAAATAATTCTTTAATTACAATATTATAATAAATCAATTTATGCAATGGTGTACAACACCATATCCCAACATAAATAAACTCAACATATGAAGAGATAGGTTGTTTCAACACATCTAGACCAAGATACCAAGATGTGATTGTGTTTCATTACATCAATTACATAATTTATAATAATTATTTTAACATATGCTAAATGTTTTCCATAAAGAAAAAAGGGATTACTGAATTGACATGTGAAAAATTAGTAATGATAACTCAAAAATGCAATTAGAACACATGAACCATACACAATGTTCAATATTTTTCTTAATTTTTACAATCTCAAAAACCATCTTGTACCAAGTATCAAGCCAAAAATATTTCCAAAAATTATTTCTCTAAAATTTCCCTTTTTAAAAATTCCTCCCATCGAAAAGATAGAGCCTTATATATAAGCTTCTTTTCAAACTATCTTGTAACTACTTCTAATTTATAACTTACTATGAAATAATAATAAAAGAAAAATAATAAAAGCAACATTATTCATTGTAAAGTTATAAAATATTCATGAATAAGTCATATAAAAATGACTTAATTTATAAATTATGAAACAAAGTGTTGAAAAGTCTTCAAGTTTCTTTGGTCAATGTATTTTCCTTCATAACTTCTACTTTGTGAAAAAATAGTAATGATAACTCAAAAGTGAAATTAGAACACATGAACCATACCCAATATTCAATATCTTTCTAAAGTTGTACAATCTCAAAAATCATCTTGTACCAAGTATCAAACCAAAAATATTTCCAAAGATTATTTCTCTAAAATTTCCCTTTTGAAAAAATCCTCCCATTAAAAAATAGAGCCTTATATATAAGCTTCTTTTCTAACTAACTTGTAACTACTTTTAATTTATAACTTACTATAAATAATAATAAAAGAATCATTATCCATTGTAAAGTTATAAAATATTCATGAACAAGTCATATAAAAATGACATAATTTACAAGTTATCAAACAAAGTGTTGAAAAGTCTTCAAGTTTCTTTGGTCAATGCATTTTCCTTCATAGCTCTAGAAAGGATTAGTTCTTTAACCATTGGGAAATAGAGTTAAGGAGAATCAATACAACACATTGAAATGCGAGACTAGACACAAGCTGAAAATGGAACAAACACAACAAAAATTGTACCAAAATGTGCACATGGTAGGTACCCCTACCTCAAACTACCTAGGATGATCATACACATCCAATAATCAATTGAGAGAAATAGGCATCAATACAAAAAATAGATGTTTTCCCATGAAGTACCTATGAACTTATTGGCCATTGTGTAATCATGATGAGAAAATATAAATATGTGGAATATAAGGACACTTTGAATGGTCCATCAATACACCACTTCTCATCATAGGTTTTAGATTCTTTTCAAATCACATTGGTTATATTTTTTGGCATCATGTTGAGAATACTAATGTTCTCTATCTAAATATTCTTTTAATTATCTTTATTGGAAGACATCAAGCCATGAATTGAACAACATTTATATAATTTGTGATGTGAAGAAACTTGTGTTGATGTAAATGATGAATCAAGTTTTTGAATATTACTTTCTACTAGTATAACATCACTTCTAATTACAATTTTTTCTTTTTTTTGTTGTTGTATGAACCTAAGACAATGATTAGTTGTCTTACGAATCTTCTTTGTGAATATCAACTTTGAGAATTTCAAGCTCAACATGACTATAATAAACTTGTTCTTTCTTGACTATAATCAATTTAGAAATCTCTTTGATCATATATCAACTTAACATGAGCATTAGGTGGAAAATATGTATCATTGGTTTCATCAGTCAAAAAATATTCTTTCATCAATGGTGAAAGGAAAGGAAGGGATTTTTCTCTTGAATATGATGGAAAGAATAAAAGTGGAACACATTGTTTGAAATTAACCTCTTGAATACTAAAAATTCCATTTGTATCATTTTTAAAATCAAAACTATTATCTCATATGTTAATATCATCATTTAAGCTAATTTCCCGAACATCATTATCCATTATTTGTACTCCATTAAGTAAACCAGCATTAAAAGAACTAGGAAATTGTAATGAAAGAGAATATTTTGAAAAAATAATTTTAGGGATAAGTTCATTCTTAAAATCTTTTTGTATAGATTTGACTTCATCCAGGGAAATCTCTTCTTTAATTGATTAAGGATTACTGTAAGGAAAGCATAGTGTGGAAAAAACCTTCCTATGCTTATCTTTAGGAGAGAGAGATACAAAAAACATTTCAAAACTTTGAAATTATAGTTCATTTAAGATGCACATACAAGAATAACAAAATAGACAATAAAGAATGAACACTAGATTTTGCATGGGAAAAAACCCACACACCAAGCAGATATCTCGTGTATTATCGTTAAATTCCAATTACATACAAGTGTAGAGCTATGCTCTTTCAGGTGTCAATTTGGAAAGTGAATTTGACAAAATTACATTACATTCACTTTGATCAATCCATCACACTATTACAAAAATGCACTATTGTATCATATTACAGGCTTCTCAAGTGTTCTAAGAAACTGACACTCCAACTTCCATAATAGACAAATGAAATTTAACCAACTCAACCATCGTTACCTTCTACCTCCATCATATTGGAACATCAAAGGGACACTGTAGCAACTCATTTCGACATGGAAAAGTCTTATCGATGAAGTCCCAATCATAACCACAATACCGCAAAGCCTTCAATGAATAACCACAAGATTGTAGTTTACTTCTACCATTCTTTCTAACCATCACAACACCATAATCATCTCCACTAACCATCACTAGATCTTATCCCGCACCACCGCTATACCATCTCATGGGCTATTATGAGATTGTGATATCTATATCGTACTACTATAAGCCTCCTCTTGGACTATTCACAGGGTTGTGGGATGGATCGCACACTTGCCATCCATCTTCCTAGATTGTCAAGGAGTGGTGGGGTAACCTCTTGATGGACTATTGTAGGGTTGCAGGTTAGGACTCCTCCCACACTACCACACAAGCTGATGAAGACCATCGCAGGATGGCAGGTAATAGTGCTAGCCTGCACCCCTCTTAGTTGCACCCTACAGTATTGTAGTAAAGACTTGAAAGAAAAACCTAAGAAGTTTGACAACTGAGCTAGGGTTTCCATAGTGAGTTTGAGATATACATTCTCAAAATTCTCCCACTTGATGAAGAACTCACTAAACCCCTCCCAATGCTTGAAATAACTAAATATTCTAGGCCCCAAGGCCCATCGAACTAGTGCACCATTTGAACTTATTTGTTCTCACAATATTTGTCAATGCATCAACAACATTCACCAGAGTGTCAACTTTTTCCAAACTAACCTTTCCATCCTCCACCATATCATGAACAAAGTGGTACTACATATCAATATGTTTCATCCTAGCATGGAAGATTGGATTTTTCACCAAACAAATGACACTTTGACTATCATAGTAAATGACAATCTTCCCTACATCAAAACCAACATCAAAACACAATATTCTAAGCCAAATGGCTTCCTTGCAGGCATGAGTTGCTGCCATGTACTCAACTTAAGTAGTTGATAAAGTGACTACTACCTACCGCTTGCTCATCCAACTAACTACACCATGAAACAAAGTGAATACATATCCACTGGTGGATCTTTTATTGTCAATGTCCCCTACCCAACCAGACTCCACATATCCATGAATGCTAACTGAACTCTGAGATATAGTAGAGTAACCATGATAACACAAGGCATACTCAAAAGTACCCTTCAAATCCTGAAAACTCTCTTCACAACATCCCAATGCAACCTTCCTGGATTAGCCATAAACCAACTAAGTAGTCCCACTACTTGGGAAATGTATGGCCTAGTACAGAAAATTGCATACATTAAACTACCAACTACACTTGCATAACCCTATTCATTTCCTCCATCTCATTAGGAGATTTTGGAAAATATTCAATAGAAAGTTTCATTCCTGACAACACTGGAACAACTAACTACTTGCCATCCACCATGTTAAATCTCTCTAGGAAAAAATTTATATACTTTCTTTGGCTGAGCCAAAGTTTTCTATTTCCCCTATCTCTTTTGATCTCCATCCCTAGAATATACCTAGTTGAACCTAGATATTTCATTTCAAATTGTGCTAATAATTGAGATTTTAATTCAGAAATTAGACCCTTACTATTCCCAATGAACAACATGTCATCCACATATAGGGCAATAATAAGAAGATGACCATTTTTCAGTCTTAAAATAAACACAATGATTAGACTTTGATCTCACAAACCCCAAAGACAACACATAGGTATCAAACTTCTGGTACCACATTCTAGGTGACTGCTTCAAACCATATAGATTTCTTTAATTTGCAAACCATGTTTTCCTTACCTTTTTCAATGAAGTGATCTACCTGGGACATGTAAATCTCTCCTTCAAATCACCATGAATAAACGTTGTCTTCACATCCATCTTCTTGATCTCTAAGTCATATGCAGCTACAAGTGACAACAAAAATTTGATAGACATCATCTTAGCTATAGGAGAAAATATTTCTCCATAAATAATCCCCTTTACTTGGGAATATCATTTTGTGACCAACCTTTCTTTATGCTTCTCAACACTACCATCCAGACCTATCTTTTTCTTGAACACCCATTTACATCCAATAGGCCTTTATCCTTCAGGAAAAAGTACTATATCCCATGTTTCATTCTTCTTCAATGATGCCATTTCTTCATTCATGGCTTCCAACTAGGAATTTGAATTAGACATACCCATAGCCTCTCTAATAGTCATAGGCTCATCAATGTTAGCAATCAAAGCATAAGAACAAGTGGAATATAACATAGAATATCCAAACCTTTTAGGTTACCACTTCACATGCATAGACCTCCTCATAAGTTGAGGTTGAGGTTCTTCTTCTTGTTCAAAAATTTTAGAGCTGCTTGACCTCTCCTCACTAACAGGTCCACTAGGAGTACATAGTTCATCTTTATCTGGAGTAAGAGGAAATTCAACTACCTCCTTCTTTTCTACTTATTTCACCTTTGTCTGCAAATCAACTGTAGAAGGTTTCAGCTCACAAAATATCACACATCTACTATACAACACCTTCTCTATAAATAGATTCCAAATCTTGTATCCTTTCACACCAATTTCATAACTGATGAAGATACACTTTACAACCTTGTTATCTAGTTTAGATATTTTTCACTAGGCACACAAGCATATGCCTCACATCCAAAGACTCTAATATGTCTCAACGATGTATTCTTATGAGACCATGCTTCCATAGGTGTCTTATCCATGAGTGGCGAAGTGGGAGAACTATTAATCAAATAACATGTTGTAGCTAGAGACTCAACCCAAAAATTTTGTTCTAGACTAGCACTACTCAACATACTTCTTTCCCTGTCTATCAGCATGTTATTCATCCTTTTTGCAACTCCATTTTGCTATGGAGTGTAAGGAGTTGTTTTATGCCTTTTAATTTTGTTGTCTTTGCAAAACTTATCAAAATCTATTGAAAAAAACTCACCTCCATTATCCATATTCCTCAAACACTTTATTTTTCTACCAATCTAATTTTCTAGCAAGGTTTTGAATTCCTTAAACCAATTGAAAACTTTAGTTTTACTTCTGAGAAAATAAACAAATGTCCTTCTTGAATAATCATTTATGAATGAGACAAAATACATAGATTTCAATAATGAAGGAACATTAACTATACCAAACACATCAACATGAATATAATTCTAAATTCTAGAAGATTTGTGAGGACTAGAATAAAACAAAACATTGTGTTCCTTTCCATACATACAATGTTTGCAAAAATAAAACTCAAGGTTACTTTTATTAATCCCTTCAACTAGGATTTTATTTTTCAAGGATTTTAAGCCTTTTTCACCAATGTGGCCAAGCGTCTGATGCCACAACATTGTCTTCTCTGTAGGGAGCTTAACCTCTAAAGAATAGCACCTAGAAGAACAATGTTCTACTTCTCTACTTGATTAGATTTACTTGACTTTCTAGAAGCACTATTACATTGTACTACACATGCATCCAACTTATATAGATTTCCATTTTGTGCACCCTTAGCCAACACCATAGAGCCTCTAGTAATTCTACAAACACCATTCAATAAAGAGACTTGCACACCAACATCATTAAGCTTGCTTACAAAGAGTAATTTTGAGCCACATCTAGTATATGCATCACATCATTGACTCCCTTCACTCTTCCATCAAGGAACCAAATCTTGACTCTTCCATGACCAACAATTTTAAGGTGAGAATCATCACCTAGATGCACCCTTCCACTAGCATAATTTTTGTATTTTGAGAACCAACCTCTATGAGGGTTCATGTGAAAGGAGACACCTAAGTCAATGAACCAAACATCATCTAATGCCTAAGTCACCAACGCTACTATGAAGGCATCTGCATGGCTCTGAGAAGATTCATTTTCTAAAGAACTATATTTCTTTTTCTTCTTCTTCTCCTCTTTACAATCTTTTTGGATGTGTCCAGTTTTCCCACAGTTCCAAAATTCCACCTTGGAATTTTTACCAGGAGGCTTTGATCTCCCCTCTAACTTGGATCTAGACTTCTTATCTTTCTTCTTGTCTTTCTCCTTTGATCTGCCTTGAATAAAAAGGGACTCCTTGGCCATCTTAGAAGACTTCCTCCACATCTCTTCTAACAATAATAAAGCAACCACATCTTCCATCTTGAAAGTAGTTGTTGTAATACAAATAGCCATTACCAGGTGATCCCATGTGTTAGGAAATAAACACAAGAGGAGCATGCATAGATCCTCGTCATCTATCTTCACACCAATAGACCCCAACTAAGAAATGATCATGTTAAACGCATTCAAATGATCTACAATAGACACTCCTTCCTCTATATTCAAAGAGTATAAATTCTTCCTCAGGAATAGCTTATTTACTAGAGATTTCCCCTGATAAATATCACCAAGCTTCTTCCACAAAATTTTTGTTGTCTTCTCTTCATGGATGTTCAACAGAACTAAATTAGCCAAGCATAGTATGATTAGACCCTTGGCTTTCTGGTCCATTGTATCCCAGTCATCTTGCGAGGTTGTTGATGGTTTGTTAGAGGAAACCACAACCCATAACTCTTGATCCATGAGAAAATATTCCATTTTAAGTTTCCACAACTTAAAATTTCCACCGTTGAACTTCTCAATCTCCATTCTTCTTGATGTTCTTGCCATCTTAAATCTGTAATAAGTTATAAACTATATTTATCTACAAAACTCCCACTGAACAAGATCAACATAAAACCCCATCTTAACCACAAGGAAAACAAAGCTACCCAAGATTTGATACCAATAGTAAGGAAAGCAGAGTGCAGGAAACTCCTTCCTAATACTAATCTTCAGGAGAGAGATACAGAAAACATTTCAAAACTTTGCAATTATAGATTATTTGAGATGCCCATACAAGAATAACAAAATATACAATAAAGAATGAACACCAGATTTTAGGTGGGAAAACCCTTATGGGAAAAAACCCACACACCAAAGCAGAGATCTCTTATATTATCGTAAAATTTCAATTACATACAAGTGCAGAGCTATGCTCTTTCAGGTGTCTATTCATAGAATGAATATGACAACATTGCATTACATTCACTCTGATCAATCCATCACATTGTTACAAAAATTCACTATTGCATTACATTACATACTTCTCAAGCATTTCAAGAAATCAACACTCCAAATTCCTTAAAAAATGAATTACCACTAACCAACTAAAAAGTTGTTACCTTTGGCCTTTGTCATATTAGAACATCAGAGGGATGTTGTAGCAACTCTTTTTAACATGGAAAATTCTTACTAATAAATTCCTAGTCTTAACTGCAATACCACAAATTCTTCAATGACTAGCCATGAGACTATGGTTTGCTTCTACCATTCCATTTAACCATTGCAACACCTCAACCATCTCCACTGAACATTGTAGGATGACATGATCTTATACCACACCACTGCTATACCATCTCACGGGATGTCATGGGATTGTGGTATCTATACTGCACTACCACAAACCTCCTCTTGGACTGTTCGTGAGGTGGCAGGATGGCTCGCACACCTGTTGACCATCTTCTTAAATTTTTGTGGGGTAACCCTTGCTCTATTGCTAGCCTCTCCATGGACTATTGCAGGGTTGCGAGCTATGACTCCTCCCACAATACCACACAAGTTGATGAAGACCACTGTTGGATGGTAGGTAACACTGCCAGCCCACACCCCTCTTACTACGATAAAGACTTGAAAGAAAAACCTTAGAAGTCTAGCAACTGAGCTAGGGTTTCAATAGTGAGTTTGAGACACACATTCTCAACAATTATTTGAAGATTCCATTAGCTCAAGTTGCATGGTTTCTTTGTAAATAAATTATTCAAAGAGTATATGATTATATTGTACCCAAGATTTATCATCTTTCTTTGAGATAGCCAACTTATAAAATTCATTATTTAATATTTATAAAGAGGAAGAAAAGAATAAATACATGTCTATGGTTTCATCAATAGGGATTTTCTCTTCAATGATTGATGATGGATGAATAAAACATCTTCCTCATAAATATATTTATCTTCAAAAGAATTGATACACCCACTTGAGATGAAAAGATCATGAGAAAGTTCTTGCAACATTAATTATTCATTATTATTTTCTTTCTTAGGCTATATGCATATTAGGAAGAAATTTGATGGTTGCTCTTTATATTGTTTTCCTTCAATATAGTCTAAGATTTATTTTATGTTATTGTAATCTTCACAATGGTGGTGACATGCTTCAATACAATTTTTTTCTATCTCCAAAAATTATTTTCAATTTCTCAAGCGGAGATGTGTTTTCATGAGAAAATGTAATAACATATTCTTTTTTGATACATTCATGGCCTAACAAATTTATTTTAGCCTTTGATTAGAAGATATTTCATTAAATATTGGTTCAATTGTAAGATTTTTTTTGTCTTGTTGTCCTCACCATGCAAGTAATATTCCTTAATGTAACCTTACCTATGTTTAAAAGTAAAACTTATTTTTGGTATGAATTTATGATTGAGTGAGAAAATAGGTCTATTTTCCATATATTTCTTCAATCTTTTACAAAGTTTGGAGAAAATAAGGGTGTATCTAATTAGAAGGAATTTTCATGCCACCATAGAAGCTTGTCAAGAAATTAACTTGATTGGGTTCATCAAGAACTTGATTTTTCCTAGGATGAGTACATAGAAAAATAATAATCTTCATCATCATTGTCACTATCAATTACTAATTTAGGAAATTGCAAGTTACACCTCTGAATTTCTTGATACCAATCCATTATACTAGGTTCAATCCTTCAGGTAGAGTCACTAACCTCCATTCAAAGGGATGTACCTTCAAATTTATTAGGAAATAATAGCACCAACACTTTGTTTTCCACAATAGAGTTGCAAAAAATCTATTGGTGAATATATTTTATCACTTTAATTAAATCTCCAAGAATGACCCTATTTTATTGAAGAGTAGTTAAAATTGTACCAAAAATTGGAGAGATCGCTATGAATTAGTGGACTCCCTTTGTGTTTGAGAGGAGCACCACCCTTGTAAGATCAAATTTGAGTTTTCTTATGGTAGTTAATCAAAAATACCAAAAGATAAAAGGGAAATACTAATGGGGAAATAATTCACAAAACCCCATGGTAAACATACAAATACAAATTGGGATTTAACATTCATTAAAAAATTACATGGGGGTTTCACCATAATATATATTTTGATATGCAATGATGATGAAAGAAGGATAACTAATATCAACATATAAAGAGATAGGTTGCTTCAACACATTCAAACCAAGATAAAAAGATGTGATTATGTTTTATTACAACAATTGTATGATTTATAAGCATTAAAAATATGATAAATATTTTCCACAAAGACAAAATGGATTACCAACTTGACATACAAAAAATTAGTAATGGTAACTCAAAAATACCATTAGAACATATGAAAAATATGTATTATTCATTACCTTAATGAAATTATACAATATCAAAAACCATTTTGTACCAATTATTAGACCAAAATATTTCCAAAAGGTATTTCTCTAAAATTTCCCTTTTTCAAAAGTCCCCCCTTTATATAAGCTTCTTTTTCAACTAACTATTGTCACTTTGTTCCACCCCTTTCATTTCCAATAAATTATAATTGATTTGAGAAATATTCATGGGTTTATCATGCTCAAGTTTCTTTGGTAGTTGTATTATCCCATTGTCAAGCTATAGTAAAAAACTCATTTGCAAAAATATCCAAAAGATGGCTAAATCCTTCTCTTTCTTCATAAGGTCCTTTTGAGGTTTTGGGTTCCAAATGAATATTTTGATAAATTTCAAATGCCCATGTTTTCTTTTGATTCCTCATTCTTATTTTCTTCTTTTAGGTCCTTTCAAGGATTTAGGTTCTGAATGGATATTTGGTCCAAAGGTCCAAATCCGTTCCCAATCCCCAATTCCTCTTCCCAATCCCCAATTCCTCCTTTCTTCTTTTCCTTCCTTCTTGTAGTCCTTTCAAGACATTGAGTCCTAAAAAGACATTTGGACATAGTCCAAATGTCAAGGCTTTTACCTGATCCCATTTTTCCTATCTCTTCTTCTATTTTGTTAGGATATCTGGTCCCATGAGGACTTTTGAACTATGTCTAAAAGTCCAAATCTACTTCAACTCCCAACATCCACTCCCTTTCATCTTTTCAAGAATTCGGCCCCCAATCAAAATTTTAGAGTTTGATGTAAAAGTCCAGGTCCACTCTAACTCCCAATCTTTACTCCCTTTCATCCTTTAAAGACTTTGGGTCCCAATTAGACCTTTAGAATTTGGTCCAAAAGTCTAGGTCCACTCTAACTCTTGACCTTCCACTCCCTTTTCTATCCTTCTGGGACTGATCTGTGTAGGATCTAGACTAGATTGCAGTATTTAAATGCTTAACTTTTACAATGCTTTTACAATGATTATTTCAAGTCAATTAAATCAAAATTAACTTAAGGAAATAACAGAATGAAAGTATTAACAAGGTGAGTATAACAGAAAGGAAGGAAATGAGAGACAGAAAGAGAGAGAAGAAGAGAAGTGCAAACAACGCTTGATAACGGAGTTCGTCACGAAAGTGACTACATCTCCGGGTCCACTCCAATAGGGAGACCGATCCGATTAACTCCAAAATCGATTACAAATGATGCACCAAGACCATCAGTTCAGCAGCATAACAGGGCTCCGACATTCAACAATGGCTTGAAAATTCTTCAACAAGACCCCTCTCTTCTGTGTTGCCTCAGCGTCAAGACTTCATCACCTGAAAAAAAAACTTACTTTTACTCTCACCTTACACCCCTTTTCATACAAAGAATTTTCTCAATTTGGCCTTTAACCAATTGATTTGCAAATATTCACCTTATCTCTCCAAATACATAAAAATATTTTACAATCTCCCTTTTACATAAAAAAATCTTCAAAAATCCCCCTTAATCTTCATTTTAGCCCTTTATTTATTCATTTCGGGCTTTTGTTGGTTTTGGGGGTTTTGATTTAATCTTTAAAAAAGATTATTGTTTGTTAAATATGGAGAGATTTGTTTGATTTTTAAGCATTCGGCTTCCAAAAATACAACAAAAAAAGCCAATGCCACATATTCCCCGAACAGACTCGATGGTCTAACGGTGCACAAGCTTTTTGAGGGCCCGACAGTTCCGGGTTCCACTCCCGGCCGTCGGCGTTTTCTAACCATATTCCACCGAACAAACAACAAAACAAACTGGAGTCCATTTATTATTAACGGTTGTGTGTGTGGTCTAACGGTGGCACAGAATCTTCGCGGATGGGTGGTCGTGGTATCAAATCCCACGCGGGCCAGTTAAGATTTTTTTTAAACAAACA
Organism: Sequoia sempervirens; assembly: GCA_007258455.2. Lineage (NCBI taxonomy): Eukaryota > Viridiplantae > Streptophyta > Pinopsida > Cupressales > Cupressaceae > Sequoia > Sequoia sempervirens. The sequence continues at coordinate 305,009,012 of VDFB02271358.1, forward strand.
AACAAATTTACAAACCAACCGACGCAGGAGACAAACCGTGGGCCACGTGGCATGCCGAGGAGGTGCCACGTGGTGAAGACTGATTCACCAACACCGCTGACTGTGCGCTGACGGAGATGATGCCTAGGTGCTGACTGGAACTGCTGACTGGACGTACGGACGACATGTGTCATCATCTGATTCGCTGATCTTTGCTAACGTCACCTGCCACATCATTGTGCCACGTCGACATGTACGGACCGTACAGACTGCCACGTGTCACCTTCTGATTGGTCCATTTCAGATTTCGTACCATTTGCTGACGTCAGCTGTACGGATGATGACGTCATCACTGTACCTTCAACTACACCAAGTCAACTACAAACTTTGACCGCTGATAAGTTTCGCATATGATGTCGGATTTCGACGAAACGAACACCGTCGAAATCGTCTCGACGAGCTCTTCGCGATGACGCCATTTTCATTGATTTTTTATGATGCCATTTTTTTGCTTCCTGGATGCCCTCTGATTCCAGTTTGACCAAAGGTTTGACTGGCTATAACTCGTGCAAACGGACTCCTTTTCGCTCCGTTTGAGTTGTGTTGGAACCAGGACACCGAGCTCTTTCAGATGGTGCAGATTTTGGAGAAAAATGAGACACTTCAATTTTCACTGAAAAATGTCCACCGGATCAGGGACTTTAGGTCCCAATCAGATTTTTGGACCTTTGGTCCAAAATTCTAGATCCAGCTAGGATCCTCAAACCCAATCCCATTTTGTCTCTACTTCGATCCTATCAAAATTTTGGGACCTGAACAAAATTTTGCAACTTTGGTCTAAAAGTTCAGATTCATTTCAAATTCTTGAACCCGACTCCTTTGTTGAAACTTTGGACCCTCTTTGGATTTTTTTACTTTTGTTTCAAAGGTTTGAATCTAATTTCAATTCTTTCTCCCATCGTCTAGTGCTCATTTTTCTTTTAGTCCCATTAGAGTTCTAGACCTCATATGAAATTTTGGATGAACTTGACAAACTTTCATATTTTGACCTAGATTTCACCATTAATATTGCAGCTAATTTCCCAACTCCCAAATTTGATTCTTGAGGCTACAATAATGACTTTAAGTGCAATTTTTACCAAATCCAAGTGTGAAAAAGTGGAACCCATGCTTTTTTATATGTTGAAGACCACTTTTTCTATTAGAGAGCCATTCTTAATTGGAATTTGTTGTGGATTTTGTGGGGGTTTCTATTCTTCATTTATAGGCTCATTATTGTGGAGGCATGGTGTGGATGTCAAGGAAATTATGGTGGGATTCCTACTTAGATCTAGATTGAAACTTTTATACACATGATTTTCAGGGTTTTGGCTAGGGTTTCTTGCCCAATGACATACCCTATCTCTCTCCTATGACCTGAAGATAATATAAGGCACTTATGTGCTCATTGTAAGGGTTCTTACCTACTTTTCTCTTATAGATACATGTATCCTCCACATTTTTTGTAACTGTAACACTAGCCTATGCATCTTTATCAATACAAATTTATATCTTTCCTTCTCTCACTTTGGATTTGTTGTGCAAAGCCTTCTTTTTTTCATATTTGAATGAATGTTTCTTTGTTTTCTAAGGTTGAATATTGTGTTAAATATGTTAGCAAAATATAACTATGGAGAAATGTATTTCCCTCTTAGTGTGTGTTAAACCCTAACCTTCATGTAAATTCCTAGGAATTGGAATAATGGAGAGTTGTGTGAATTTATCTAGTAATTTTTTGATATTATGTGCAATCAAAGGAAAGAATAAATATCTCTAATCTTTTCGTATCACCCCCCCTTCCCTTTTTATGTAATTATTTATTTCCCCTTTCCTCTATTAGTTGGTAGAATAGGACTAGTGATAGAATTTTATGTGTTTGGTTGAACCAACATATCTTCACCTAAATTAGAAGAGGAATCTAACCTTCTTTGGAGATCTAATCTCAACTACAAGGCCCCATACCTTGAGTTTATTTTGATTGTTTAATTGGAATATTGATTCTATTTTCAATAGGGTTCAATTTCATGTGACACAAATTTTGGCATGCTTGGTGGGACTAAGTTTCATGAGTTTACATTGCCCACTAAAGGATTTGGTGTGTTCTCTAGTGCATCTTTCCTTTCATGGAAGCTCTCCAACACCATGGTGACTCTGTGATAAATAAAATCTATTGTTTCAAGTAGTGCAAGTTCTCCCCACCACCCATGACAATAGTTTTTGGAACGCTCGGTGGGACTAATCAAAGTTTGGTCACCTTTAATTCATCCTATTGATAAAGTGGTGCTACTCATAGCATTTTTAACCTTAAAGAGGAATTCAAAAAAATACCTGTCAACTTTGCAATCAAAGGTTGGTGATTTTGCAACAACTCAATAGTCTTGGTACCAAATCAGACCTGCAATTCATGCCTAGAATTTAAACAAGGGTATCTTCTAGAGTTAATTTTCAATACACTTAACTATCATTTTCTACTTCTATAAGTGTATTGTAGGAAAATTATCCCTTTCTCACACTTAATTTGGAAATAATTAATAAATAAAATAAGCTCAATTATGCCTTAATTTAGTGTTGTAATATGTTTTTCATATTCACATTAAGTTTAGGGACCTTTTAAAGAAAATGGACTTAATTGTGCCTTATTTTTGGTGTTGTAAGGTGTACCTTTAGAATTTCACATTAATATAGGGCTTTATTAATTGATTGAGCTTAATTTTCCTTAATTGGCCCCTTTAATTCAAATCCAAGCCTAATTAAATGTAATTTTTGAGGGATAAAACCTGACATTCATAAATTCTATTACACAACACTTAACTTTGGAAGATATGTGTCATAGGTAAGTGATCTAGGACCCATTTTCCATAGGTCAAATGGGTCCTCACTTAGACCTATGACCCTAATTTAACATAATGTTTAACACTAATCAATGTGTGTCCTAGGTAAGTGACCTAGGACCCATTCACCATAAGGTGAATGGATCCTCACTTAGACCTAGGACCCCCCTTTAAAATATGTTTTTGGCGGTATTTTAATCATTTCAAATCCATAATTCAATGTTGTCTTGTGATATTTTAATTTTGAGAATTAATCTTATGATATGTATAAATAAGAGGTTATTTCACTATGTTTCACCTAGCAAGTTCAAGTTATCTCAAGAGTACATTCACAAGAGCATTTTTAGAGCATTCAAGAGAATTTTCAAGGCAATTCAAGGTAGATTTATTGAGGATTATTGCAGCAATCAATATTCTTTTCATCATGTCAAATATTTCTTGTATCATGCATGTTTTTTGAGCTAATATGGTGATTTAGTATTCAAGATCTATTCAAGTATTCAAAAGAGTGGTTTCACGAAAAGTTTCATGACCAAGATCTACATCTATTGAGTTTAATTCATGCAAGTTTGTATATCTACAATCCAAGTTCCAAATAAGGTTTGGTGAGTTGTTACATATGTTGTTCATTCATCATTCCTTAATGCTTTTCTATTTCATTTCAAGGTTTAGTTACCAAAATGGTGTTTAACCAAGGCAAACCCCCATTCACCTAATTTTTTTTTTCTCCTCTCTTTATGTGTTGCAGATTTGCAAGTTGAAGAAAAGTTGAAGATCTCAAAGTTGTAAAAGTTGTCACCATTCTTGAAATTTCACTAAAATAGATCTACAAATTTATTTTTGGCTTTCCAACCATGAGATTTGGGAATTTGGGAGTGCAAACATAGAAGAACATAACCCAAAAATAGATTTTCAGGAGCCCTTAGCTAGGACCCATTCACCATAGGGTGAATGAGTCCTTAATTGGCTTTAAAAAAGCACTTTCTACAAAAGGTACAAAACATTTAGCCCTTTGAAATTCTACCTAAAGTTTGTAGGTTCCATTGGTATTATGTTTAAGCTTCTAAATGCACTTTATAGATCACAATTTGGATTTTATTTGTTATTTTTAATCTTTCTCCCCAAAGTGTTATTTGATCTAGACCCCCATCCTAGTATAAAAGGAAACTTGCATATTCACACTTTGATTTGACTCACCTCAAGGTTTATAGTCATTTCATTGTGTGGATCTCATTTCCTAATGAAATTAGAGAAGTCCCTCTTTGGATCCACTTTTCCATTTTTGAGGGAGATCTTCCCCCACCCTATTTTTCTATGTTTCATTTTGGTGAACCTGACCTTGCACAACAATATTCTAAAAATTGGAGTCCCTTTAACCCTAGATCTGAGTTTTGAAATAGATTTAATTAGGTAGGTTTCTTTAAATCTTGCATTAGTTTGCATTGCATATAGGGGTTTAAATTTGTATTTTTGCATTGTTTAAATTTGAAAAATTCAAAATTTTGCATGCATATTACATTGATTTTACGTAGTGTTTTCATATTAGTGTACTTTTCATCATTCATATTCAAAAATTGGATCAAAATTGCATTTCAAAAAGTGTCACATAGTTCATCATTTTTCATTATTTTTACTTGCATTTCAACATCAAATTTTGGAAAATTTTGTTATAGAAATACTAGTCTGAGATTTGAAACAAAAAAACATATAATCACTTAGAAATTGCATTTTTCATTTTCAAAAAAACTTGTACAAGGACCCATTCACCACTAGGCGAATGAGTCCTTGGAGGCCTACAAAAACTAACCTTTTTGAGTTTTTTTGTGGTTTTTTGCACTTCCTAGAATTGTTAGTAACCTACTATAATAGTCTAGAAAGTTTTAGGAATTTTTTTTTTATGCATCTAGGTCAAATCATCCATTTGGTGTAGCCATTTTGAATCATTCCAAAATCATTTTAGTTTAAAAAATCATTTGATCTAAAAAATGCTTACATTCTTAAAGCTTTGCATAACATGGATAAAAGTACTTTTCATTTTTGGGCACACAATGTTAGTATCTTACCTTTCTAAGCATGCTAAGAAAAAGTTTATCCCTCCTACTTGTGAGAATGCTTTAGTGAAAGAGGATGAAAGAATAGACAATCATGCAAATCATAATTGTTCTACTCCTAATACCTCTCCTATTAGTGACGAAGGTATCTTGGTGAAAGAAGACACAACCATTGAGAATCATGAAATTCCTTCTCCTCCTCCCCCTTGGGAAGATATTATGAAACAAGAATATGAGATCATTGACACTACTTTACCTAGTCTCCATTCATCCCCCAAAACCTCCCCTACTTGTTAGAATGCTTTAGTAAAAGAGGGTGTAATCATGGACAATCATGAAAATCACATTTGTGGAGAGGATATGTTGGTGTTAAGAGATCAACTCCAACATCCATCCCATTGCCTCAATCTATCTTTCCTAGTGCTCCTCATTTTCCCTCACATAATGGAAAGGAGTATGATCTTGTGGAACAATTTAAAAATACTCCTGCTAATATATCCTTATGGGATCTTATTCAAACATCACCTACATACAATTGGATACTTTGAGAAATATTGTAGATAAAGTAGGAGAAGATCCAATCTTTTGTGAAATTAAATGATGTATCATCCTCCTTTGATAGTATGCAAGCCACATAGTCAGAAATCACATTCCCTAAACATGAATTACCCTCGCTTGAGATAAAAAAATATAAATAAAGCTTTAATGATAAAGGTGATCATTAATGAAATCGTAGTTAGGCGTACTCTCATAGACAATGGAGCAGGTCTTAATGTTTGTAGCATTAACCTCCTAGATAAAATTGGTGTGGACAAGAGGCTTATTCAACTCAATGATGTTAATATATATGGCTTTGACAATGTTAATAGGAAACCATTAGGAATTATCACATTACTTGTTGAGGTCAAACCTATAGTGTTGCCTACCTCTATCCATATCATGCCAAGACCTCTTTCATACAATATTATCCTAGGGAGACCATGGATTCATGCTATGAAAGGAGTCTCGTCTACTCTTCACCATGAAATTAAATTTGAATACAACAACAAGATATACATGGTTGAAGCAGATGAACAAAACTATAAATCACAAGTTCAACATGATCATAACACTTCCAACACCCCTAATACCTTCATCCCAAAATAAAAATTAGAACCTATGCAAGTCGATGTTAATCCTAATTATCTTTTTCCTACAAAATTAATATTTAGTGATTGGGGTTCGTTAGATTTTATGCCTCATTTCAATGAAGAATCCAAAATCTCACCCTCACAGTCCAAAGGGTCATATACAAACGATTCATTTTTAGACAAGTTTTAGTGACAATTGTGGTTCATTGTATTTTATTCCCTCCTTTATGGGACAATACAAAATCTCACAATCTAAACCAAAACAACCTTGTGTTTCATTTTTTCAACTTGGTTCTACGTCAACAACATTACCCCATGGTGGTGATGGGGGCTATTTAATTCTCATCCCTTGTGAGAGGAAGATGTGTAACTATAAGAAACCTAAAAAGTATTCTTTCTCTCATGAAGAATCCAATCCTTCTCAGAAGCATAAACCCTCCTCATCCGAGTTGGATGAATACAATGAAAACAGGGAGCACAATTATAGAGAACAAGTGAATTCTATACCATACTCTTTCAAGAAAGATATAGGTTTACCACCTTTGTCTCCATTTCCATCTAAGACCTTATCATCTATTATGTGTATGACATCTTGTGATAAGAAATAAATATCCCCTATTGTTGATCAAGAGAGTATCTTGTCGAGACTCCTCCAAGATTGTTTGATAACTCTCCCTCCAAGTACAAAAAGAGTTAATTTTGTGCATGTAATAGAGTTCATCGTCATTCTAATAATGAATATAAGGATTTTGGTAATAAAATTCAACATCTTAAGGATTGTGGTGCTCTCCCTTGTGTTAAAAAACCTAGTTCCTCTAATTAATACTAATTTTCATTCTATTATGTTTCTCATCAATCATATTGGCTCATCCTTGTCTTGCAATAAATGGGGGCAAGGGGTTAGGTATCCTTGTCCTTGTATGACACTTGTCATTATGTCTTTTGGATAGTTAACTTCCTTCCATGTATATATAAGAGCAAGCTTGGGATGTGGACGTCATGTCTAAATTTGGCTCGCATGTGACATACTTTCTTTCTATGTTTAGCATTTCCTTTTTGGGGGCAACCCATCCTTCCTTTTTCATGACATAGCTTCGTTTCAGAAACATATGACTTGACATAGGGCTTTCCGAGGAAGCTCTCATGTCTTAGGATTAAAAATTGGCTACTTTAAAGCAATTTCTCACATCAATAGTGTGAGCAACCGCTTTAAAGTGGTGGCATACATCGATAATATCTTTCAACATTTCTCATGTTCATAGTGCGATTTTATTTTTTCTTATGATGCATCCTTTTCTTGGTGGTGTCATTGGGTTTGATGTCCTCCAAGAGTGCAATATTTTTTAGCGAACAACTTTCCTCATAGTGGTGATGCAATGCACTGCATTCCCTAAGTTGTGAATCTTTTACTCTTGACTTGTCCTCTCTTGGAGACATTAGGCATGATGTTCCCTAGGAAGAAGACCTTACACGAACTAAGAAAAATCCCTTTGAACAAAAACCTTTACTAGAATTATTATTCATAAGTGTTTAGCATAACTCAACTTGTTAAGCCTTATGAAGCTCAAAACCTCTAAATTCAAGGCCACCAAGCATAACACACCTTGCTTTCCTATGGAGCCTTTCCTTGTTCATAGGTGTTTAGCATAATACAACTTGTTAAGCCCTATGAATATAAAACTCTAAATTCAAGGCCACCTAGCATAACACACCTTGCTTGCTTGTGGAGCCCTACCTTGTCTTGTGGCACCTTATTGATGTTGTAAGGAGTATAGCTTTGATATGATATGGGAGCCTAATATGATTCTCTCATTTGCTACCCTTTTGGGATACTCACCTAGTGGATAGCCTAAGGTTCCACTACCTCAAAGTGAGTGCAAAAACCAATTCCTTAGATGTGTTCCATGTCAATCAAACTGTCTAGGCTTGATCTTCCTAATCTTTGATGTTGTATGATTGTGTATCTTTGTCATTGCTTCATACATAAGTGTATTGAATGTATACTTTAGTGTGAGTTTTCCCTTGCACTCATCCTCACACTAAAGTGGGGGAAAAATGTAGTGTAGGAAAAAGTATCCCTTTTTCACACTTAATTTGGAAATAATTAATGAAAAAAAAATCTTAATTATGCCTTAATTTAGTGTTCTAATATGTTTTTCATATTCACATTAAGTTTAGGGTCCTATTAAATAAAATGGACTTAGTTGTACCTTATTTTTGGTGTTGTAAGGTGTACCTTTACACTTTCACACTAATCTAGAGCTTTATTAATTGATTGAGGTTAATTCTCCATAATTTTCCCCTTTAATTCAAATCCAAGCCTAATTAAATGTAATTTCTAAGGGATAAAACCTGACATTCATAAATTCCATTACACAAAACTTAACTTTGGAAGACGTGTGTCCTAGGTAAGTGACCTAGGACCCATTCGCCATAGGGAAAATGGGTCCTCACTTAGACCTATGACCCTAATTTAACATAATGTTTAACACTTAGCAATGTGTGTCCTAGGTAAGTGACCTAGGACCCATTTTCCATAGCATGAATGGGTCATCACTTAGACCTAGGACCGCCCTTTAAAATATGTTTTTGGTGGTATTTTAATGGTTTCAAATCCACAATTCAATGTCGACTTGTGATATTTGAATTTTTGGAATTAATCTTAATATATGTATAAATAAGAAGTTATTTCACTATGTTTCACCTCGCAAGTTCAAGTTATCTCAAGAGTACTTTCACAAGAGAATTTTTAGAGCATTAAAGAGAATTTTCAAGGAATTTCAAGGTAGATTTATTGAAGATTATCGCAGCAATCAAGATTCCTTTCATCATGTCAAATATTTCTTACATCAAAGCATGTTGTGGTGATGGTGATGTAGTATTCAAGATCTATTCAAGTATTCAAAATTGTTGTTTCACAACAAGTTTTATGACCAATATCTACATCCATTGAGGCCAATTCATCCAAGTTTGTAGATCTGCAATCCAAGGTTCAAATAAGGTTTGGTGAGTTGTTATATAGTGTTGTTCATTCATCATTCCTTCATGCTTTTCTATTTCATTTCAAGGTTTAATTACCAAAATGGGGTTTGACCAAGGAAAACCCCCATTCACCTAACAAAACAATATTTTTTCTCCTCTCTTTGTGTGTTGTAGATTTGCAGGTTGAAGAAAAGTTGAAGATCTCAAAGTTGAAAAATTATAAAAGTTGTCACCATTCTTACAATTTCACTAAAATTGATCTATAAAACTTATTGCCAGCTTTCAAATTGTGAGATTTGGGAATCTGGGAGTGTAGACATAGAAGAACATAACCCAGAAACAAATTTTTAGGAGCCCTTGCCAGGACCTATTTTCCTTAGGTTGAATGAGTCCTCAGTTGGCTTTAAAAAAGCACTTTCTACAAAAGGTACACAACATTTAACCCTTCCAAATCCTCCTTAAATTCTATAGGTTCCATCGGTTTTATGTTTAAGCTTCTAAATTGACTTTATAGATCATAATTTGGATTTTATTTACTATTTTTAATCTTTCTCCCCAAAGTGTTATTTGATCTAGACCCTCATCCTAGCATAAAATGGAAACTTGTAGATTTGCACTTTGATTTGACTCACCTCAAGGTTGATAGCCATTTCATTATGTGGATCTCATCTCCTAATGAAATTAGAGAAGTAGGACCCCTTTTCCCTCTTTGGATCCACTTTTCCATTTTTAGGAGAAATCTCCCCCTATCCTATTTTTTGATCTTTCAAGGAGAAATAGAAATTATTTATCACCAATGAGGAGAAGTAGGGGTTTTGTAACTCCATTTCCTAGGGCTCAGTCCACACCTCCATTTAGCAGATTAATTTAACTTAGGACTCTTACCACCTAGAGAAATAGACCATTGTTCCATATGGTTGTCCCTAGAAATCAAGTATTTGTCACCTTTAATATTGGTATCCCTCTTGTGTTAGCCCAAAAGGATGACATAAAATTGAATGATTTAAAAATTATTCCTTATTTCACTAGTGATACAACCACTACTCCAATATAACACATTCACTATGCAGCTAACGTATGCTCTATAAACAATATCACAAAAGATAATGTGGTTGTTAGAATCCTAGACACATCCTTTAAGGTAAAGGAATTACAATGGTACAAAGGTTTGCAACCTAACTCCATTCACAATTAGGATTAAATAGGTAAAAATTTATGTGAAAAAATTAAAGACAAGAGTGATCACTTGTCCTTAGTGGAGTAGTTGACAACAATTACGAGGGCACCTCATGAATTCATGGGAGGTTTTAACTTCAAATTTCAAAATACTTGGGATAGAATCACTATCTTGGTGGATCCTTTTCCTAGTCATACCTTCTTATAATATTTAAGGTCTCTTAACAATGATGTGGTTGTTGTGATATAGTCTATGGGTGGGGTGAATTTTCCAAATGCATATGAAATTTCTATCACAATAGAGAATTTTTTAATACAAGTTGAGAAAATAGCTCCAAGGCTACCTATACCTCTATTCCTAGAGCTTCTTCCTCAACATCCCACATTAGCTCCTATTCCAATTGAATCTACTATCCAACCATCTATTTTTAATGCACCTTCAAATGAATTACATGAAGGTAAATCCTTGTAGAATTTTGGTAATGAGTTAGTGACCATAAAGAGACAATAAGATCAAAATAGTAGACCTTACTAGCCTCAAAGTTAAAATTAATAGCAAAATAGGTAGTCAAATCAAGGGAAAAAACAATGAAATTATGACAAACCTTAAAATAAAGTAAATCCAACCACTACCAACAAATTAAAGGATCTTTTTCCAATTCAAAACAATTTAGCTCTGTAAAGTAGGAAAAGTGATCCTAGTTCCAACTAAGATTAAAATCTTTTCACTTATCATCACATTTAGACACAAAACTAACTAGGGTTTTGATGATTGGCTTGTTGCCACAATGGAGAGCCAATCTTCTAGGTTCTTGAGTCCATTTTTGTGTTATGAGGATGATAAATTTGATGTGTTTTTTAATAAGAATGTTTGACATATAACCTTAGATCTAAAAAATATAATTTATTACACAAATAGAAAATGAAAAACCATAAAAAAAATTCATATTTGAGAATGAGAATACAAAGAGGAACCTATGATTGAAATATAAGGTTGAATTGTAGGGACAGGGGCATTGGGTGTCCTAGAATGAGATGTTTCTTCTTCAATTCTTAAAATTTTGAGATGTAGGTTACAATCTACATTGTGTTCCCTGTGACTCTCTTTTTCTTGAACTTTCATATCTAACCCATACACATGAAAAGAGGGGGAAAGGTTGTACTATATAGGGGCTTGCCTAAGTCAAATAATATTTTGGTATTTCTAACTCTATGTACAATGATTGATGGTGATCAAGAGGGCATATCCTTGTGACTATAATCATAACATGAGCTAAATACAATTGATCCAATAGATTCTAGGCTATATTTAACTACTTAAGCTATAATCCCAATTAAATACTTGAAAACCATTAAAAGAGGAGGCCATTAAACACAAACAACAAGAATGAAGGCCCATTGGGGGATTGGTGTCATATTGATATGGAATGGTGGCCCTTTCCCAATCCCTTTGATAAAACAAGTATTTAAACGAACTCGATTGATGAAAAGCTAAAATGGATGAAAGATGAATGAAGATGAGTGTGAAAACGTGCAACATAACTTTGCTAAAATGGAAGTGGATCCTTTTCTCATAGAAGTGATGTGTATATATAGGACAAAATGGTGAATCAATGGTTAAGATTGATTTGATCAATGAGGGATGAGAAGCCATGAGAGGTGAAGGCATGGATTAAGGATTCTTATCAATGGATGAGAATGCAAGATCACATGCATCAAAGAGTTAATCAATGGCTCACAATGATCAAAAGAAGCACACTTCCTAAAACTTAGGAAGTTTGTTAGAGTGGTTGTTAGGAAAGAATATTCCTTTTTGAGTTCAAATGGAAGAATATTCTCATGCAAGTGGATGGGTGAGGGAAAATAGAAATTAGATAATTAAAACAAATTTTTAATTATGCAATTTGAGTGAAATTAGGGTGCTCATTAAATAATTGATTTAATTAATGAAAGAGGGTGAAATGACACTTAATTCAATGATTAAGATTATTTAATTAAATGAGAGGACATAAGCAATTTAATCAAATAACTCACACTATTCAATTAAATAAGATGAGAATTAGTGTGAAAGGGGGCGAATTAGCCAAATAATAATGATCATTTGATTAATAGGAGAAATTGATGCATTTAATTAAAAAATAGGATCATTCAATTAAACAGTAAAAAAGGAGATTAATTTCAGGATGAAACAGGTTAGTAATTAGATACAAGTGTGTAATATCATTTAGGACAACTTTAAGTGTCTACATTTTGCCCCTCTTTGAAGTGAGCTAACTATTACATTGCTTCAAAGAATGACGCTTTTCAGATTAATGCTATTGCTTAGATCAAAATTTTAAAAATTCCTAATTTTTTGGATGCCCCACTATTGCTCCAACTAAAGAAATTAGGCTGGTACCCTATCCCCTTGAGAGATTGAGTGAAAATTTTAATTTTTGGGTCGATATCATGACAAAGGTTTAACATTTATTTAGTTGCAAAAATAGGTTATGGGATGCGAAAACAAGCTCAAAAATATGTAAAATACCTCAAAATATGCCCCATAGCTCATAAATTGATGAAAAAGGACTAAAACCCTATTTCCCCCCTTAAATTAGGGTAAAAACCTTAATTTTTAGGCATAAATATAGGTTGAAGTGTAACTTTTAAGTCATTTTCACACTTAACCTTAGAGAGATTCAGCCATTTTTACTCTGAAACCTTGGCAAAATGGTGGCTCGTGAGCTCCCACAATACCTCATGAATAGGGTACGAGAGTATAACCGCATAGCAGACGTAGGACCACCGGTACGCAAATATTTTTTTTCTTATTTTCCAAGTTTTTAGGTCATTTAATAAGGGTCAAAAAGTCCAAATAAAAGCGCCATTGTTGTGTGTCACTTTTGAATCGATTGGCAACACTTTTTCCAAAATAGCAATGCTATTGCAGATAACATCACTTTTTCTTAGTTAGGTATGGTGACGCATTTGAAAGGCCAATACACTTTATCAAAATAGCATCGTGGGAAAAATTAGAGTTAGTTTTGGTTTGGCCTTGCTTTTGTAAAGCTGACACACTTTTGCACTGAGTGACACTTTTTCTCTTTTGGTCTAGCATCTTTTTTGAAAATCCAATGTGCTTTTGAATATGGCGACACTTTTCACATTTTGATACAATGCGTCACTCAAAATTAACATGATTTTATAGAATAGAGTCACTTTTTTAGTTTTAGAGTTTGAACTTGAAATTTTACAAGTTTTTTGACAATTTTGACATAGTTTGCTTCGATTGTTCAGGAGATCGTTCAGTCGCTTCACTCAAAGGAGTGTTGACCTAGTATTTTGTCCCTCATTCCCTACTTGATAGACATGATGAGGATGTTCCTTGGAGCGATCAGGTTAGAATTCATGGTCAGGATTCCCGAGGTCAAGACCCACCTCATGATGATGATAGCATTGATAGAGAGGTGGCACAATAAGACCTCTTCATTTCACCTGCCCATTGGGGAGGCAACCATGACATTGGAGGATGTTTGGTGCATATTGTGCATGTCAATCCATAACAAGCACATGATTTATGATGTGGAAATTGGGACCATTTCATGTAATGATGTACTTGGTACAGATACTCTCTATATAGAGACAACATAGATTGACCTTGAGGACTACAAAGGACAAACCCTAGACCTAACCTTGATCATCTGAGCTTTGATATGTAGGGTGCTCATTCCAGACCAATGGGGGAGAGGTTTCAGCCTTGGTTGGAGACTCACCTAGGTGAGGATGATAGAGGATATAACATGCTTTGCTTAGGGTCTCGTAGTACTTGCCCCTCTTTATCACAATATGCATCAAGTAGTATACATGTGGGGGTAGAGCATAGGGGTTGGAGTTACTTTGTTACACATTTTGGCATGGGAGCATATTGTTGTGCTCACACCAAACATTGCATTAGAAAATGTTGATGTATATGAGCCCATAGTTTACCGCTATAGAGCTATGATCACACTACATCAGACAAGGCCTGTAGGCATCCCGTACTAGAGACGGGTGATCGATGAAATGACAAGATTTTTTTGGAGGCCCTAGTTATAGGTACCTACATGGTACAATGATGTGCAACAGTTGTTTTTTCTAGGTAGACCAATTTTATGCAAGGAAGGGAGCACACTATGATTGAGCAGTACCTTCTAGATTGTGCCACTCACCAATTTGGGGAGGTCTAGGATGTGATTCCTCAGGATTACACGATTGTGTTCATATAGACTATTAGAGAGGCTCATTGGGGTCAAAAGATTCCACCCCAGGTGGTAGGACATGGCTTTAGGAAACTTGTCATGCAGTCTTGGGTATATGCTAGAGGACCATATAATGCATGTATCACACCTACATATGATGCCTAGTGGCAGCAATTTGTACCCATTCACCTAATAAATCCCATTGTTATATAGGCACCTAACAGGGGGAGGAGATAGGGTGGAGGTAGAGGATAGGGGAGGGTGCATCAGCAGCCTCCCAAAGATGGTCAAGATGGACATGTTTATTGAGATGAGCATGATAGACAAGTGCCCGAAGATGGGAACCAGTATTTAGGACATGATGGATAGCATCCAGGGCATGTACCATTGGAGTCACCACAAGCACCACCATTCAAAGATCAACAGTAGGGTTAGGATCCAAACCCCATGGATGCACAGATATTAGCACTTACAATAGAGAGGGACCAGCTAAGGCAGTAGGTCTAATAGTTGACTATGGAGATTTAGGTGGTTACGGGTGAGAGGGATCATGACCATCAACAAGTCCAATAGATGACCATTCAACTAGCATAGGAGACTAGACAGAGATAGCAGGTGGAGGCTTTTGCAGCACACACATAGTGCTAGGGTATGGTTCTAGCTTAGATGTATGGGAATGTGATGGTGGAGGCCTCATATTACCACACCTTGTACCATAAGGGAGTGCCTCTAGAGCAGTGACGACTAGACTTCTTCCACAAGAGTGTAGTAGCACCAAGTGGTTCAGGAGTTCCCTCAGTTGGATAGCCTTTAGGGACCCACCAACAACCATCGGGTGGTAATCATGACTAGGAAAAACAAAGCCAAGTATAGCCTCACATTTTGTAGAATTTTTTTATGTATAACCCTAATATATTACATGTATATATATTCATCAACTTATTTTTTGTAGCCTCTTGTATATCTATTTTTGATGATATTGACACATTGAGTCTGACTTTGTATCATGACATTCAATTTTGAGATATATATGAGATGGTTCAATTCGGTTATGATATGATATTCTATCATTTTGATGTTATGCCTCATTTATTTGATGCTTTATGTTCATGTATGGATGTAAATGTTATGGATGGATGTAGATATTCATGTTATGGATGTGTTTCTTTCTTTATGCATTATGATATGATGTGATAATAGATCCATGATGTGATGTTTATATGATATGTAATGTATGATTTATATTATGGATGCAATGTGATGGATGGTTTACTCTCTTTTTCAGTATCTTTCTATATAACATGCTATGAGATGGATGCATTTCTCTTTTGTGTATTTCCCATATGCTGATGTCACACTTATGATATGCTAATTATTATGATATAATTATGTAGGATGTATGTATGATGATGGTTTGTGGATGCAGTATGGATGCATTATGATTTGTGTTGACTGCCATGATACCATGTTAGCATGGAAAGAAGATAAAAGAATAAGAAGAATGGATTAACCATTGATTTTGAGATTGATTCAGAAGTCCAACAAGTATATGATTCCTTGATACTTTATTAGATATGATGATGAGAGTGATGATATGCTCATTTCAGGGATTGGGATACTTCATCATTCCTTATTTTTGATATAACACATAGACACGATGCATCAAAGTAATGATAACCAGTATGACGATGTATCTAGTGCAATGGATTTTGACTATGCAAAAAAATAGGATAATCCTTGTTCACACCTTGACATATGAAAACCTCATTGGAATGCAGTTTAGAAGTTTAAAATATTTTGGACCAAAACATACATAATTGTCAACAATCTATTTAAAACGAACTCCCTACACACAACTAAGAAAGTATTCACCAAGATTATTTTACAAGAACATCCCACAAACATAGAAAATGAAAGATAATGATTGATTCCCAATTTATTTCTCTCTAAATCATTTAGAAATCATCGAGAGGTCCTTAAAATGGGTCAATAAGATAAATAATTAGAAAAGATCAAAACAAACAGTCAATGTTATCTATATATCATTCCAATGTGACATAGCTAAGGTGATTTGTGATGTTGATGTCCATTGTAGGAAGTATGAATCCTAGGACATGTTGATCAAATGTTTTGACTAAGACTAAGTGTTTGATAGGCCATTAATACAAACACTACTGAATTGTTCACTCATGATCTAGACTTTAAATTTTCACATTTAGGTTCACACTTCACAATTTGGCATGCTTTTCTTCTACTTGTTTTACCAAAGGTTGTTGATGATGATTGATTTATTATGGATGAAAGTTCATTATAGGTGAAAGCAAAATGGGATGGGTGGTTTTGGAGTTTTTGGAATATTTCAATGTATTTGGTATTTTGCAATGTTTCTAGGTTATTTTTGGTCTTTTGGAGTATATGTGAATGTTAAGGTTTTTTTTGATATTTGAGGTTGTTTAGGATTTTTTACTATTTTCCAATGTTTTTGTAATACCCCTCATGTTGTTGTAGGACTTGATACTTTCTAAGGTTTTTCTTGACACTTTGAGACTTTGATAGTTACTATTTGTTGGTTAGATTGGTTGACTAGATAGTTTAGACTACTTGAGGATTATGCTACTTTATTTGATGACATGGATATTGTGATATGACATTATGGTTACATTTGACTAGTGATGTTTATATGGATGCGGTAGTATATTGTGATGCAGTAGACTAGTAATTATTTCATGATGATATGATGTGATCAATATAGTTTAACAATGTTACTTTATACTTGATGTTGTAGTTGTTATTATAGCTTTGGTGAGGGGATAGTGTAGCACCACTCATTCACGAGCGCCCTGCTATGCCGCTAATCCTTCTCACGATGTGATGTATTTGATTATATATATGTTTTACACAACCTTGTTTGTATGAAAGAATTGTAGGAATAAAGTCTTGATTCCAACTGCTTTGGTAGGATAGGGAGAGCATTAAATTATCCCAACGGGAATGATGTTGAAACAAAGATGACAAGGAAGTCACCCCGTCCCAAGTCTATCAACTCATCATGTGTCTAGTGGTATTGTGCATCTTTGACTTTGGTTATTTTTGTATTATATGATAGTTGTCTTTTGTGAGTGTATTTGTGTTATTTATTTAATGTTGGTGTTGTGATGCATTGGGTGGATTAATAGTATGATGTAATTCAAATAATTAAATGATTAAAAATAAATATTGGAATAGATTTATTAAAATTATTAAATTAAAAGCTATGTAATTAATTAAAGATAAATAAATTGATAGTGTAAATAATATTATTTAAAAATTGTCATTTGGATAATTGAATGAAAATAGTAGGTTGAAAATAATTAATAGAATAAAATATTTAAATGTTTTAAAATGTGTCAACTGTGAGTGGAAAATTAGCAAAATAGAAATTAAAATTAAAGATTTTAGTTCGAATAGAAAAATCAAGAGAAGATTAAAAAGGACCAATGAATGTTCAGATTTTGGTTGAAAACTAGTGAAGAAATAGAAAATTTCCTTTTCATTCTAATTTTTGGGTTTTCGAAAATAGAAGAGGATATTTTCATTTAATAGGAAAAAGAAGAAGTTTTATGCACAGGAAAATTTTACAGAAGCTTAAAAAAAAAAAACTTAGTTTTGTAAAAATTTCCTTCTTCTTTGATTATCTTCGAGAAAGGGCATTTTAAATAGAAAATTAGTTTACAGAAAATTAGATTGAAGAAACTAGTGAAGCAGTGCGGTAGAAGACAAGGGAGATTTTCGAAGAGATGGGTGGAACTCAAAAGAGGGTTTTCGTCAACAACTCTACAAGCACAGGACTCTAGGTTTTTTTTTATGTTATTGATCTTTAATCTTGCTTATTAAATTAGTAATGGCAAACATGCTACTTTGTAAAATAAATCACTGTTTGGAGTCTCTGGAATTATTTTGTACGTTTGCAAATTTTGTTTATGAGAAATTTAATTCCTTTTTGGAATAAATGGATATATATACTCATATATATGTAAATATATATATACTTGTGGATATATATACATATATATATTATATATATAAATAAATATATTTATCTATTCTACAGAAAAAAGGTTCTTGGCAATATATATATATATATATATATATATATATATATATATATATTATATTAGCATTTTCAAAATTTTAAAAGGTCGAGCTTTGTGTCTATTTTGGCATCAAAATTTGTACTTTGGGAGAGGGTCGGCCTTGGCTGTACCCCCCTCCCCAATCTTATGGATTAATGTTGGTTGTGTCACAGTCAAAAGTGACTGCCACAGTAGTCCAACGGACTATTGTGCACACTCCTTTGTACTGTACGCACTACTATATAATGGGGGCTTTAAACTTATATTTATAGTTTATAATATATATATGTGTATATATATATATACATATATATATACACAATATTATTTAAATACCTCAATCTTTGCATAATTATTTAACAGAAGGAAATAAATAGAATATATATATATATATAAGAAAAAATATATATATAAATATATTGATTTCTTTTTTAATTTTGAAATTATATATATGACTATAATTTATTAATGGAAAAAGGAAAATTATATAATAGAATTATTATCAAGGCTTTATTTCAAAATTATATTATGGAAAATGGAGATTGGTCATATTGATTAGTTCTAAATGAAATAAAATGAATTTTTGTATTTAGGGGTCTATTTTGTAATAACAAATGTGTGGAAGTTATTATGTTAACTTGTCTTTCGGATTCTTGTAAATTTGTTTTGGCTTCCTTATTGTCATTGTGTTATTGTTTTGCCCTTAACCAATGTGGGAACCCAATATGCCTTAGGAACCCGCTTAAGGTTGTTGTGAACTTTAGTCTTCTAGAGGCTTGAGATAATTGTTAGTTGATGTTTTATTTTTTTATTTGCTTTATTGTGGAAAGTTGTTTGGCATCGCGGTTTTAGAAGGATTGTACCGTATAAATGGGAATTTTGTATTGTGATTTTGGCGGGATGGGTAATGCCTGCCATCTGCATTTCAGTTGATATTCGATGTTTTGTTCTATGTTAGTACAATCCTTGGTTTTGGTTATGTTTCGGGTCTCTAGGGAGAGTGGCTCTTTGTGGGGGTCAACACCTTAGATAGGAGGACGGGCCAGGATAACCCACACAAGAGTTAGATTAAAAAGTGAAAACTTAATTAAAAAATTTAGGGGGGATGGGTAGGAATAACATTAATAAGATAAATATGGATACCTCGTCTATCCATTAGGGCTTTCACAAACTAATGGTGGAATGAGAAGGTCGTGGTTGGCAAGGTCATTACCTCATCCTTATGAGAGGTTAATGGCTCTACATGAGTCACCCTATGGGGCCGATGCCTTAAGTAGGAGGAAGGGCTAGGATAACCATAGATGGGGTTCAATGCCTCAGGCAGCTTGGATCAGCCGATGTTTGGAGGAAGGGCCAGGATAACCCATGTAGGACTATGCAATGACACTCTCATCTAGTTGCCCTTTTTTTTTTCTTGCTAGCCTCAGGAAGTGGTTTATGGGTTGTTTCCTTGTGATTTATTGATGATGTGTTTAATGGTTTTTTGTTGTTGTGGTTAGTTTCTTAGATATTGGTTTTATGACCTATGTACTCTCATGTTACTATTATTGGAGTTGTTGTTATTGGAGTTTAGTCTTGTTGGCATCCTTCGTCAAGGTTACTTCCTTGCCATCTCAGAGCACAAGGGGTGGGTTTTTTCTAAAGCCCACGTGGTCGGCTGGAACGTGCTCCACACCCCGTTGGGTTCCCCATCAATATTCATTCTGTACAATGCCATCCAGATGGAGTTGGATCCAGAGTTCTCTTGTAGCCAGATGTTCATAATGTATTTCAGATACTCTTTTGTATTGGTGTATCATTCCCACATGTATGGGACATTATGATATAAACTCATGTTTATGAACCATGTAATGTACTAAAATTTGATGTAATGTAATTGTACCTTTGTAATCATTCATGACCTATGAGATTGATTATGGTTTGTAACATGTGATGTATTTATATTTATGCATTTGTATGTATGGATGTTTAGAGGAGTTAGTCTTGTTCATTATGGTTATCTCTTGCAAATGATCTAATGTAATGACTATAATGGACGTGAAAGTTAGTTAAGTTATTTGAATTTATGTTTATCTTTCATTATGGGCTGGTTTTAAGCAATGTAACATCATGTGACCCAAAGGAATTAGATGTTTGAAAGTGTATCAAGCAATGTAATAATGTATAATGGTATTTTATATGATTACTTAATATGTTCACTTTGTAATTTAAAAAAATAAAAATTGTGTGCTAGTAGTTGTCCTTTGGGGTTTGCATGACAGGTGTTACAACTTGGTATCAGAGCCAGGTTCACACACTGGGCATTATGAGCCCATTATGGAATCTTGAATTTAAATGTCTTGTGTTTAGGTTTCCACCCTACTGTCATCCTTGTTTATCTGTCTGAGTTTTCTTGTCTGTGTTAGGTCGATGATGCAGAAAACCTGCAAAAAGGATAGGACCCTCGGTGTAGTGTGCAATGCACTGATATCCTTCCTACAAGGGATGCATTAGAGCCCTTGTGTTGTCGTGTGATGTAAGTTTGTGTGTGGATATGCTAAATTTATGCTTAAGTTGGTATTTTGTGTTGATCTTTGTTATGTCTCTTTTTCCATTCTTGTGACCCCCCTTTCCCCTTGGTGATGTGTGTAGAATGGCTGGAGGTCAAGGGTGAGGTCGTGGTAGAAGATAGGGTAGAAGCCAAAGGACTAACCACTAGCGTACCTCACCTTAACATCCTCATGACACCGAACACAAAAAAGGGCTTGGAACCCAGATAAACCCAGAGTAGCTAGGCATGAAGAAAGTGCAAGTAGGCCAACTGCTAGAAGAAATCTCTAACGATGAAACCCTAACACATGCTCTAGTCTGGATCAAGATAGAAGAAAGAAGAAAAATTTCTAAATCTAAACTTGTTACTAGGACCAAGAAGCCATCAGCAGTTTGAGACTGCTTGTTGGGGTGTGGACCCCATGCCCCCAATCTAAAAAAAGAGGAGGTAGAATGCCTACAAGCACATCGCCCCTCTAAAAAAACCATGAGGGACTCAAATGAGGACCTAGAAGTGTGTCATCTAGGGGATTGCGAGTAGGCACCTTTGCTTTGTGAACCCTTTTTAATAATGTACTTGATACTATAAGTTTTTTTTGGTGCAGGTGCACCCTTTTGTTTGAACTGGTTGATAGTATGAGTAACTGGAATGAGTGATACTCTATTATAATGATTGTGTTATGAAATAAAGAGTGGTGCTTTCTTGAAATTTGTAGTGTAGAATCTAGGTCTTTTGGTTGTAAATGTGTAGGAACTTGTACTGAAAAGTGAATAAAGTAAATTTTCTGGTGTGTAAATGGAGAAGTTAAACAAAAATATATACTTGTGTGAATAATCATGCTAGGATTTTATAGTATTTTAAGGTTAAGATGAAGTTTTAACTATTGACACTAATGTGTTATGTCCTATCATAGTTGGTGAATTCCAAATAGTTAGCTTCTTCATTCGTTTACCCATTTTATGCAATAGGAATTTTCTCTTTCTATTTGTGGTTGCAAATGATTGATTACTTATTTTACTGCATGATGTTCAACGCTGAACTTTGTACTCCATTATAGAATTTGATACTCTAGTCTTATTTCCATTGGTATTTGTTTGAAAGTCTCTAAGCTTTGGTGTGTCCTTCTTTCCTTGCTTTTCTAGCTTGCTACTTATAGTCTGAAGATCATTATGTTAGTTTGGAATCAATAGTAAACCCTTCGACTTACTGTGAAGAATCCATCTTGGTAGTATGGTTGCATTCAAGAATGTATATTGAGCTTGGTATTCAATTTTGGTTTCCTATTCTTTTGTGTCATAACTACGATACTCTGTAGTATTATTTGATTTCATTAAGCATATCATGGTCCTTATTGTATCTTAAATTTGATGGCCCCTTATTACTCATCATGCTGATAACCTTCACTGTTTGCACCCTTTCTTTTCAACCGCATAGTCACGATTTGTCATAGTTTTCAATTTTTGCCTTGATGCATGTATGTTTGCCTAAGTATAGGTAGTTGCTAAATCTGTCAAGAATCCATTTTTCTTCTTTATGCTTGATGGAGGTCAAATTATATTGCACAATATGGATGAAATCCCTTGCAGATTTATTCTAGCCTAGTGCTTTTGTTGGAAATTTTGGAGCCCAATCTGTCAAACCATTGTGGTAAACCCTTCAAAGCATAGCATACCATGAGAATTCTAGCATACCATGTTAAACATCGCTAGATCTAAATAGCCTATCCTCTTTAGGTTTTGTTGGAGATACTCAGCCTACGATAGTATATGATCCTTAGGCGCCACAATTTTATGCACACATGATGAAAATCATATATGTAATACACTAAGGGAGTTCTACTATGTGTAGAAGGTGTTGCCCTTAACCATTAACCCTAAATTTTATCATTGATAGGTTTTCACATTGTGGTCTCCTTGTGCTAATCATTCTTGAATAGTGATCTTTGAGTTATCTCTGCATATTCATTAGTTGGAAATTTGATTTGGAGGGAATGTTTGCAATTCGATGGTTTTAGTTAGGTGAAGATTGACGGTTCAACCCATGAACCAAAATTACGTTTGCTATAATTGATATTCGACGAAGTAATACATTGGTCTGAAAATCTGATTCAAATGCTTATGCTTGGAGATAGCTAGAATTTCCTTATGGTTGGAAATTAACTTCTCTCTTTTTGGTCTTCCATTGTATTTGATCATTGTTAAATCTTCTATGTGTAATACATGTGACTTTCCATCGTATTGACATTTGCAATTTTATGATGCATTTGATTATAGTTATATTTTTTTTTGTGTTCTCTTCTTTTCCTTGGATTTTCACTGATGACTGCAAAGAATGTGTTTGGGTTGATCTGGTTTATTTCTTTCGTTGCAGTCCATAATCAATAATGGTTATTCTTGTTTTATGTGAAATTATCCTTTCCTGTGTTTGGGGCATATTTATCACAACTTCTTGCTTGTTTTCACTTGTTTTCCTTTGAGGGAGTTCATTTTCTTGTCAGGACAGTGTTGCTTGTACGGTAGTTATCCTCCTCAGTATTTGTGTTCTCTCCTTTTTGCAGTAATGTGTGAGCAAAGACGTATACCATGTTGATTATTACATCAAGTAATATTTTGAATTTGATATGCTAGATTATATATATACATATACGTGTGTTGTCTCTATATGAATTGGTATAATGAGTTAGAAATTGTAATTTTCTAATAGTATAGATTTGCATATTAGGTGTTGTCGTAATAGTAATTGATGATTAAGATTTATGCAGAAATAAATGACTTAGATTGTCTCCGTTAATCAACATATGAGGTATTCCATCATGATTGTTTTTGGGCTGCGTAGCTTTATAATTTGATAGTTCATAATTTTCATTTAGTGATAAACTCTTTCATAGTCATAGATTCAAGTTGTGTGGTTGTTGGGTAAATGATTAACTTTATTTTATAACGGGTAGTGAGAGTAAGGGAAATGGATTATAATATGCTTTTAATGCATAAATATATTTTGTTTATACTAATAATAATACTATGGTATAGGTTATAGTTTATTAATAAATAGAATGATTTATTTGATAAGGGGAGACAAGTAGGAAAGAATTAAATTAAAAAGTTGTTCTTACCCTAATAATTAACCAGTTAGGTGAATGAGTTAATTAGATTGTCCTTCATAATTGTATCACTGTAAAGCAGTCCCAATTATGTAAGTAACATGGTTAAGACCTACGTGAGATATAGTGACTAGTTCTATGGATGTCTTGAGTAGCCTAAAAGACAAGTGCTGAGACTTCAACAAAATGGGAGTATGCCTCCCGTATTAGAGAGAATATTATCTGTATTTGTTCACTGTCTTCCAGGAGTAAGCCAAATTCTAGGGGGGAGGATGTAATACCCGTCATGTTGTAGAACTTGATACTTTCTATGGTTTTGCTTGACACTTTGAGACTTTGATAGTTATTGTTTGTTGGTTAGATTGGTTGAATGGATAGTTTAGACTACTTGAGGATTATGCTACTTTATTTGATGACATGGACATTGTGATATGACATTATGGTTACATTTGACTGGTGATGTTTTATATTGACATAGTAGTTTATTGTGATGCAGTAGACTAGTAATTATTTCATGATGATATGATGTGATCAGTATAGTTTAACAATGTTACTTTATACTTGATGTTGTAGTTGTTATTATAGCTTTGGTGAGGGGATAGTGTAGCACCACTCATTCATGAGTGCCTTGCTATGCTGTGAATCCTTCTCACGATGTGATGTATTTTATTATATATATGTTGTACACAACCTTGTTTGTATTCATGAATTGCAGGAATAAAGTTTTGATTCTACTTGCTTTGGTAGGACAAGGCGAGCATTAAATTATCTCAACTTGCATGATGTTGAAACAGATATGACAAGGAAATCACCCCGTCCCAAGTCTGTCAACCCATCATGTGTCTAGTGGTATTGTCCGTCTTTGACTTTGGTTATTTCTGTATTATATGATAGTTGTCTTTTGTAAGTGTATTTGTGTTATTTATTTAATGTTGGTGTTGTGATGCATTGGGTGGATTAATAGTATGATGTAATTCAAATAATTAAATGATTAAAAATAAATATTGGAATAGCTTTATTAAAAGTATTCAATTAAAAGCTATGTAATTAATTAAAGATAAATAAATTGATAGTGTAAATAATATTATTTAAAAATTGTCATTTGGATAATTTAATGAAAATAGTAGGTTGAGAATAATTAATAGAATAAAATATTTAAATGTTTTAAAATGTGTCAATTGTGAGTGGAAAATTAGCAAAATATAAATTAAAATTAAAGATTTTAGTTCGAATAGAAAAATCAAGGGAAGATTAAAAAGGACCAATGAATGTTTAGATTTTGGTTGAAAACTGGTTAAGAAATAGAAAATTTCCTTTTCATTCTAATTTTTGGGTTTTCAAAAATAGATGAGGATATTTTTATTTAATAGGAAAAAGAAGAAGTTTTATGCACGGGAAAAATTTTCAGAAGCTTAAAAAAAAATACTTAGTTCTGTAAAAATTTCCTTCTTTGATTATCTCTGAAAAAGGGCGTTTTAAATAGAAAATTAGTTTACAAAAAATTAGATTGAAGAAACTGGTGAAGTAGTGCAGTAGAAGAAAAGGGAGATTTCCAAAGAGTTGGGTGGAAATCAAAAGAGGATTTTCGTCAAAAACTCTGCAAGTGGAGGACCCCAAGTTTTTTTTTATGTTATTGATCTTTAATCTTGCTCATTAAATTAGTAATGGCAAACATGTTACTTTGTAAAAGAAATTATTGTTTGGAGTCTCTGGAATTATTTTGTATTTTTGCAAAAAAAAATTATGAGAAATTTAATTCCTCTGTGGAATAAATGGACATATATACTCATATATATGTAAATATATATATACTTGTGGATATATATACATATATTATATATATATATACATATATTATATATATATACATATATATTATATATATATATACATATATATTATATATATATATAAATATATTTATCTATTCTACAGAAAAAAGGTTCTTGGCAATATATATATATATATATATTATATTAGTATTTTCAAAATTTTAAAAGGTCGAGCTTTGTGTCTTTTTCGGCATCAAAATTTGTACTTTGGGAGAGGGTCGGCCCTGGTCGTACCACCCTCCCTAGTCTTATGCATTATTGTTGGTTGCATAGTAGTCAAAAGTGACTGCCACAGTAGTCCAATGGATTGTTGTGTGCAGTCCTCTGTACTACGCACACTACTATATAATGGGGGCTTTAAACTTATATTTATATTTTATAATATATATATATATGTATATAAATATATATATATATATATATAAATATATATACACAGTAGTATTTAAATACCTCAATCTTTGCAGAATTATTTAACAGAAGGAAATAAATAGAATATATATATATTGATTTTTTTTGTAATTTTGAAATTATATATGTGACTATAATTTATTAATGGAAAAAGAAAAATTATATAATAGAAGTATTATCAAGGCTTTATTTCAAAATTATATCATGGAAAATGAAGATTGGTCATATTGATTAGTTGTAAATGAAATAAAATGAATTGCCGTATTTAGGGGTCTTTTTTGTAATAACAAATGTGTGGAAGTTATTATGTTAACTTGTATTTCAAATTCTTGTAAATTTGTTTTGGCTTCCTTATTGTTGTTGTGTTATTGTTTTGGCCTTAACCGATGTGGGAACCCAATATGCCTTAGGAACCCGCTTAAGGTTGTTGTGAACTTTAGTCTTCCAGAGGCTTGAGATAATTGTTAGTTGATGTTTTATTTTTTTATTTTCTTTAGTGTGGAAAGTTGTTTGGCATCATGGTTTCAGAAGGATTGTAATGTGTAAATGGGAATTTTGTATTCTGATTTTGGCAGGATGGGTAATGCCTCGCATGTGTATTTCAGTTGATATTGGATGTTTTGTTCTATGTTGGTCCAATCCTTGGTTTTGGTTATGTTTCAGGTCTCTAGGGAGAGTGGCTCTTCATGGGGTTTCGTGCCTCAAATAGGAGGAAGGGCCAAGATAACCCATGCAAAATTTAGATTAAAAAGTGAAAACTTAATTAAAGAATTTAGGGGGGATGGGTAGTAATAACATTAATAAGATAAATATGGATACCTTGTCTATCCATTAGGGCTTTCAAAGACTAATGGTGGACTGAGAAGGTCATGGTTGGTAAGTTCATTACCTCGTGCTCATGAGAGGTTAATGGTTCCGCATGAGTCGCCCTATGGGGCTGGCGCCTCAAGTAGGAGGAAGGGCCAGGATAGCCATAGGATGGGGGTCGGCGCCTCAAGCAACCTGGATTAGTCGGTGCTTGGAGGAAGGGCCAGGATAACCCATGTAGGAATATGCGATGACACTCTCCACTAGTTGCCCTTATGCTTTGTTTTCTTGTTAGCCTCTGGAAGTGGTTTATGGGTTGTTGCCTTGTGATTTATTGATGATGTGTTTAATGGTTTTGTGTTTTTGTGGTTGGTTTCTTGGATGTTGTTGTTATGATCTATGTACTCTCATGTTACTGTTATTGTAGTTTAGTCTTGTTGGCATCCTTGGTTGAGGTTACTTCCTTGTCATCTCTAAGCATAGGGGGTGGGGTTTTTTTAAAGCCCATGTGGTCGGGTGGAACGTGCTCCACACCCCATTGGTTTCCCCATCATCATTCATTTTGTACAGTGTCATCTAGATGGAGCTGGAGCCAAAATTCTCTTGTAGCTAGATGTTCATAATGTATTTCATATATTCTTTTGTAATATCTATCATTCCCACATGTATGGGACATTATGATGTAAACTCATGTTTATGAACCATGTAATTTGTACTAAAAGTTGATGTAATATAAATGTACCTTTGTAATCATTTATGACCTATGAGATTGATTATGGTTTGTAACATGTGATGTATTTATATTTATGCATTTGTATGTATGGATGTTTAGAGGAGTTAATCTTGTTCATTATGGTTATCTCTTGCAAATGATCTAATGTAATGACTATGATGGATGTGAAAGTTGGTTAAGTTATTTGACTTTATGTTTATCTTTCGTTATGCACTGGTTTTAAGCGATGTAACCTTGTGTTCCCCAAAGGAATTAGATGTTCGAAAGTGTATCAAGAAATGTAATAATGTATAATGGTATTTTATATGATTACTTAATATGTTTACTTTGTAATTTAAAATAAAATAAAATTGTGTGCTAGTAGTTGTCCTTTGGGGTTTGCATGATGAGCGTTACAATTTTTGTGTTTTCTAAGTTTTGATCAAGACCTAAAAGGGAATAATATAGGGCCTCAGGGGCTCAAAGATTAGCCTTTCCTATGTTATACATGTAGAGACCACAGTTCAATTGACTTTGATCGGTAACCATTTATTGATGAGATATGAACACTTGGTGGGTTGCGGCCAGTTGATTATGATAGACTCTTAAAGGACTGACCTAATACATCTTAGGGGAACATTAGTGATGGCCTTTCCTACATTCAAGTTTAGAGACTTGTAGTTCAACAAGATAATGTTTTTTATTTTTTTGATGTTTTGACTTGTTTAGGGATTTTTGATGTGTTTTGGATGTTTTGGATTTTGACTTTACAAAATTTCAAACTTTTTTGGATTTTTTTGGATTTTGTAAGTGTTTTTGGATGTTGATGAGGTTTTTAAATGTTTTGGTATTTTTTGGGAGATTTCAAATAACCTTAAGATATAAAAGAGCCCAATCTGATGCAAGCATAAACAAATTTCCCCTAGTGTGATGTGATAGATTACCTTGATATAGGTAGGAAAAATTGAGCTTAGGAATGTGTCAGGTAGTACTAAAGGGGAATATGATACTTACATAAAATCTAGCCATGATATGAATGCAGATAGGTGATGGAATAAATAGGATTAGTGATGCGACAGATGGATGGGATAGATGGTGAAGTAGGATAAGCCCAAAGAGCTAGTGATGGATGGAGAGTGCTTATTTACACAAGGTGCCTATTTTCTAGGTTTTCACAAAGGTACTTTCCCAAAGCACCACCGAAGTGGTTTTCACTAGAGGTTGATGTTTTTATTTACTATTTTCAATCCTTTTTCTTATTTTTTTGGATTTTTGTTATTTTTTAAACTTTTTATATTTTGTAGAGTTACACCCTTCAATCCTAGGCATAATTTTTTTTAAGATGCAAAATATTGATGGGATCCTATAAGGGTTATCCTTTAGATGTTGATAACTGATAGGCTTCTAATAATAGATTGTTATGGCGACAAATGGCCCTAACCAATTAGGCTCAAAATTCACTTTGCTATCCTGATCTGACATGTTCTTCTAATTTTGCTTGCAGACAAGATTTCCCACTTGGAAGGACCAAATCTAGGTTTTCTTGTTATAGCTCCATTTCAATCAGTTTTGGTATGCTTGCAAATTATTCAAGGCATCAAGACAATGCTCATCCAGGAACTCTATTGTGTTCAACTAAGACACCCTGTATTCTTCATAAGTAATTAGATTTTGCAGTGACACTCTTAGTGAGGGGAGCTCAACCTCAATGGGTAGGATGGATTTAGATCCATAGACTATAGAAAAGTAGTTTGCACCTTTAGGTGTGTGGATCATAATATTTCTATAGTCCCATAAGGTAGGATTTAGTTGCAAATGCAAGTCATGGCCAACTTCATTGACCATCTTCTTGAGGATTTTAAGAATGGTTTTATTAGATGCCTCAACTTGACCATTACCCTGGGGGTAATAGGGAGTAGAGAACTAGTGTTGGATATTGAATTATTGGCATAGCTCTCGTACATCCTAATTTTTGAAAGGTAGTCTCATTATCTAAGATAAGGGCTTGTGGAACACCGTAGTGGAAAATAAGGTAGTTCAAGATAAAGTTGGAGATTTGTTTCCCCATGATGTAAGTCATAGGGATAGCTTCCACCCACTTCATAGAGTACTCATTGGCCATGATGATGAATTTGTGACCATTAGATGAGGTGGGGGTAATCTTTCCTATGAGATCAAGTCCCCACTATGAGAAAGGAAAAGGTGTAACAATCATTTGGAGTTCTTGAGTTGGAGCATGGATAAGGTTTGCATGCTATTGGCACTATATACACTTCTTCACAAACTAAGGAGCCTCTCATTTCATGGTTGACTAGTAATACCCCATCCTCAATAGTTTCTTAGATAACGACATACCACTAGAATGGGAATTACAAATGCCTTTGTGTACTTTTGTTAATGTGGTCAAAGCTTCCTCTTGGTTGAGACATCGTAATAATGTCCCCTCGATACTTTGTGGATATAAGGTATCACCTAGGATGATGAATTGAGATGCTTTCTTAACAAAGGATTTCTTAAGGTTTGTGGTAATGTTAGTGGGAAGGATACCTCTAATTAGGTAGGTGATGATGTCACGATACCATGGGGAACCAAGACCAATGATTTCACACAAAAATTCTAATTCAGGTATTTTGAAAGCCATTAGGAGAAGCTTCTCCACAAGGAATTCACATTGAATAATGTTGTCTGGCATGTCTAACAAAGACCCAATGGTTTCCATGGCATCAACTACTCAATTGCTAACACAAGTATCTACTCAAATGTTATATCGATGAAGAAATCCTTAAGAATTTATACCATCTTCTAGTAATGAGTGAGCTTATCATCATTGGTGTAATAATCATTATTGACTTTATTAACAATCAATTGTGAATCCTCATAGACCTTTAACACCTATATCTACAATTGGACTACTATTCTTAACCTTATTATGAGAGCTTCATACTCGATAATTTTGTTGGTGCATGGAAATGATAGTTGGTATGATTTGGGGATACAATCACCTTGTGGGGTGATAAAGATAATGCTTTCACCTAATCCGTGTTGGGTATATGATCCATCAAAGTACATTTTCCACTAATCCTCTATATTCAAGAGAAATGCTGACTCATCATGAAATTTGAATACCAATGGATTATTTGCATAGATGGGTGCCTAGATGCCAATTGGTCTAGAATTACCTATCCCTTAATAGCCTTCCACTCCACATACTCTATTTCAAACTCTATTATGATCATCACCCACTTAGCCATTCACCTAGTGAGAGTTGCTTTAGGCAATATATATTTCAATGGGTCGATCTTAGCAATGAGCTTGATTTAATGTGAAAGCATATACTGTCTGAATTTTTGTAAAGCAAAGACCACTACTAGGCATGCTTACTCGATGGGTGAATAATTTATTTCATATCCTACCAAAGTCCTACCGATATAGTATATTTCTCTTTCCTTTCCTATTTCATCGCGTTGGGAAAGAAGAGCACCTAATGCTACTGATAAGGCCAAGATGTACATAATCATAGACTTGTTCGGTATTGGTGGCATGAGAACAGGAAGTGTCAATAGATAATCCTTGATTTTTTGGAAGGATTTATCACATCTCTCATCCCACTTGAATGTTATTCATTTATGGAGAAGGTGAGAGAAGGGGTGGATCTTGTCTGACAGTTGCACTATGAATCTCCTGATAGATTGTAACCTTTGTTGTAGACCTTGCATCTATTTTAATGTTTGTGGTGGCTCCATGTCTAAAATTGCTTTTACCTTGGCTGGATCTATCTCAATCCATCTTTTTGAGACTGTGTACCCAAGGATCTTGCCTAATGTAACCCCAAAGACACCATTTTTTTCATATTTAGTCATACCTTGTATTCTTTGAGCCTATCAAAGATTGGTCCTAGTATCTCTATATCCCCTTTTCTTGTTTTTGATTTAGCTAGAATATCATCCACATAGTCTTCAATAGTTTTGTGTATCATGTTGTGAAAGATTAGGGTCGTCACCCTTTGATAGGTTGCTCCATCATTCTTTAACCTAAACAACATCATATTCCAACAATATGTTCCCCACTGACACATGACTGTCGTTTTATGTTGGTCCTCCTTAGCAATCATGATTTGATTGTAGCCTAAAAATATGTCCATAAGTGATAACATTTCATGTCCAGCAGCTAAATTGAAAATGATATCAATGTTTAGAAGAGGAAAGTCATCTTTTAGACATGATTTATTCAAGTCCCTGAAGTCAGTGCATATTTTGATCCCCCCCATGGGTTTGGAGACTGACACTAGGTTGGAAACCCACTCAGGATAGTCTATTGGTCAGATAAATTTGACATCAAGGAGATTATACAATTCTAGTTTAACTAGTGAGGGTGCATCTTTCTCAATTTCTATTTTACTGGTTTTGCTTTAGGATAAATTGCTAGGTGGTGTACAACCACTTCAGGATTGAGTCTAGGCATATCTATGTAGGAGCATGCAAAGTTTTCCCTTCGCTCTTTTAGGAGCATTGCTAAGTTTGTCTTCTCTTCATCTAACAATAATTTTGCATAGAAGGTTATCTTAGGTGCCTCTTTCGTCCCCACATTCACTAGAGTATCTTTCTTTTCCAATATTGTTGATTTATTTGGATGCATTTCACTAAGGGGAAGATTGAATCCCTCATCCTTCAGTGCCTTTGAGAGGTTTTCACTGTCAGAAGAGTCCTTTATTTTTATTATTTTGTGATGAAAAAGTGCCACAGTGTGGTTTTCACTTAAATATCTACACATTATTCTCATGTCATTTATTTTGCAACTGAAGGATTCAATCGTCTCCCCATAGTACGCCTATGTATCTAGCTCTATGTTAAACCCTGCTTTATGATCCCCACATGGAAAGTTGTCATGGAGTCCCATAAATTTAGATATCACTTCATCGTTTTTGAACACATCTAGAATTGGTGGTCCTTGTTGGTCCTAGTTGATTAGTTGGGGGTATAGTAGCTTCAATTCAAAGATTTGGCTTTTTGGGGTAAAGGATGATGCGGTTATCATGAAAATGGAGGTATCCTCAAACAAGTTAGCAATGTCAAGGGAAAAGTAATCAAGGGTAGTATCATGTGATATATGTAACCAAGAGGAAGCCTCAACCAATTTATTAGTACCTTTTCCAAGAAGGGTCACCTTGCTAGTTGTAAATCTTAAACCAAGATTCCTTGGATGTTTATAAGGAGCGATGGGTTCTAGCAAATCATTGTTGATCTGCCCCAGCTTCTCATTCTTGTCATATCCCCATCCCATCATTAGCTATAATCATTTTTTATCATCTTCCATTGGAAGAATGGGCATGGATAGGTTATCTTGATATATAAATTTAGATACATCTTCTTCATCGATGACCTCTTTGTTCAAGTCTCCCAACTTGGTGAAGGTGGTAGAGGCTACCTTCATTATTTTAGTTACCTTGTTGATAGGTTAGGGTTTCTTGTGAGATTTAGGGGAAAGAGGTAACTCTCCAAGCATAAAAGTATCATTCTTTATATTATAATCCCCACATCCATTATCCTTGGCCTTGATGTCTAATATGTTCTTGTAGGCACTTAAAAATGTCTTGAATGATATCATGCACTCAAATTGGATATAATAACACCATTTCATCCTAAAACTCATCATATTTTTGCTTAATTGATTAAATTATCCTATCTATTTCATTAATTATGTTATTTTCATCTATTAACCTAATTAATCTAATTAGGTTCATTCACCCCTTTCATGCTAACCCTTCATCCTATTAAATTGAATAAATAAAATTATTTAATTTAAATCCCTAATTCCTATTATTTAATTAAATAACCCTAAGTTATTTAATTAAATATCATATCACTTACCCTTTTCATTAAATAAATAAATTATTTAATAAATATCATCTAATTCCCCTAATTTTCATAATTGAAACTTTATTTAATTATTGAATTACTAATTATCCACATCTTCCCACTTGCAAGGGAATATTCTTCATTTGCACATTCCTCTAAAAGGAATACTCCCATGGAATATTCCTTCCCCTTTGCATAATTTAATTTGGTTTAAATTAACTAAATATCTAATTTTCCTCACCTATGAGAATATTCTCTTTCTTCACTCATTTGAAAAAAGGAATATTCCTCCTTACAACAAACTTTCAACAAAACTTCTTGTGCAAGTTTTGAAAGTGTGTTTGTTTGGAAGAATATGAACCCTTGATTCTTTTCTTGATCCATGTGATCATTTATTCTCATCCATTGATGAGAATCAATAATCCATATTTCATCTTTCCTCCTATTTTGACCATTGGTTAACTTTTTTAATCTTAACCCTTCATTTCTCATTTGTCCTCCTATAAATAAGTCACTATTTGGAGACAAATGGATCCATCTTTTTAAGATAAAACTTATGTTGTTAAAATCACTTTCACTTGCACTCATATTTAGCACTTATTTAGCTTAATTTAATTGCATCATTAGCTTAGAGCATCCATTAATGGCTTCCATGATAACATAGGTGCATACATTTAGCATATTTTGTAATTAGGGTTTCAACCTTTTGAAGCTTCCATATATTTAGAATAGATTTGCGTACACCCACATCAATCATCTTACCATTCATCATGTTAATTTAACATTTAAATCATGCTTTATCACACATATTTCATCAATTTCATTGATTCTCTTCAATAGAATCGATTAAAACAAGCTTATTTGTCCATGATGTAGTTAGGGGAAATTATCTTAGGTAAAATGCATGAAAAAATTATAATGAAACCCTAACAAGCACAATAGAGCACAAAGTAGCATGAAATGAAAACAAGAAAACAACGCAAATTGATCTCCAAGCTAGATTTGATTTATTTCCATTGCTCTTCTCAACCTCGCATGAGAATGCAAGACTTTGAAGAGTTGAATGATTTGATATGTTGTTGATGATTTCTCATTTTTGCAACATAACGATAAGATGGAGATGATAGAGGGAAAATAGATAGATAGACGAGAAAATTGGAGGAAATTTTGGCAAAGTGATGATACTAGAAGAAGATTCACCCAAATGGACTGCACGTGGGGCTAGATTTATAGGCAAGAGCTGATTTGATTCGATGGCCAAGATTAAAAGTCAATTATGTGATGTGTATGGCTAGGATTAAAAGTTGATTTTAGTGCCTATGATGCACATTAAGTGGGTTATGACATGAGGCTAAAATTAGGATGTGAGGGAATATGTGGGATTGTTTTATTTATTTTGGAGGAAAAGATGCCTATGATGCACATTGGATGGGTCTAAAAATAGGATGGGAGTGGGAATCTCATAATTTAAATAATAAAATTATTTAAATTATTTGTGCATGTGAAGAGTTTTAGTCATGTGACACATGTTGCAATGTGGTAATAAGTGAGGAACTAATTCAAATATTTAGTTTGAATTATTTTGAGACATGTGAAGGGGAATTAATTAAATAAATAAGATTTATTTAATTATTCGGGAAGGTGATTAAGTGGAATAAATGGGATAAGTGGGATAATGTAATGACCTAGGGGTAAAATATTACAAGATTTCTTACAAGGTCATGTATCGACTAGTTAATGTTATGACATGGACAATTTTGGGTGTCTACACACAGGATTGGGAAAGGGTCGCCATTCCACATCAATGCAACACCACTCCCCCAATAGGATAAGTTTCAATGGATTAGAATAGGTGTTTTTGAAGCTTTCATGATTTAATATGTTAGTTTTAATGGATTCTTAGTATAGCTTATATTGGGACTGATGCATAGTGGCTCAATTATACTTCAAATCCTCATGGATCAAGTGTAGTTGGCTTATACTACACTCATCAGTCACATTTTGGTGCTAGAAAGAGGGCATGAATTAATCAATCTGACAAATTTCTTGTTAAATTTCCATTTGCTTGTGTTTTCAAGTTCAATGACACTATTAATAAATCACCAACGCACCTTGGACACATCGCTATACATTGACACATTTGATATTTAAAACAACAATGCATATTTAATTTAGCAATGCATATGAAATTTCGTCGATGCACATTTAAATAGCGATGTTAAGCTAATTTTTTAGCGTTGAATGAATTTTAGTATAGCGACACATTTGACGTCACTGTTTACTATAGAGTGGCACTTTCAATTTTTTAATACAACAACACTATTGATGAATTCAAGTGACAACTAAATTCAGTGCCATGACTTACTGGTAAACAAAAAATTAAACCTAAATTTTGACATGTGCTTTAATTTTTTACTTTATTTGATCGCTAACATGTCAATGACTTCTCATTTTGGTTTTTTAGGCTAACTTTTTGTGTAGGTTTATACAATAAAATTCGAAATGAAGGAGCATATTACCATTTGAATATAATTGTAACAAGTGTTTTGAAACTTATGGGGCAATTATAACCCATTTATGATGGTTTTATTTCACGTTTTAGGACCAAATTCCTTTGGGTTTAAAATGAACGTTCAAATTTGTAAAAATTGAACCCTCACATCATTATGCTTGTTGCTTCAAAATTGAACAATACAATCCCAACACTTCAAATTGGTGCTTAAAAAAAATCATTTTTCTATGATGGATTAAAATGAACATGTGTTTGACTTGCTTAAGTATTCTTGTTGTGTGTAACCAATCCCCTTGTGCTTCATGTGATCTTGGGTGAAGAGAAACACACAAGTATACCTTTTCTTCTTAGAAGCGCTTATCCTCTCCCCTTGTGCCTATTGGAAATCTTGGGTGACAAAAAGAATTTTACGCTTCAAACATGTGTTTCCTTTAGATGGCCTTCCTCCCAACTTGTGAGAGGGAACGACCCAAGTGGTGCTTTCATTTTGGTCTGCTATATAAATAATTGGTTGTGACTAAAGTCATTAACTGGCTGGTTGTGGTTGCCCCATACTGATGAATGTCTCCCTTAGTATCCTTTTGATGTGTTAAAACCCTTAAATATTTCTAAGGGATGGGAGGCCTCTTAATTGAGTGAATCATCGTGTGTATGGCACTAGTTTATCAATAATATGGTCATTAAAATCCTTGTTTATAGTGTCTAACCAAGTCCAATTCTGAAATGTATTTTAAAGCAGTGCATTGGAGTAGCACCACTCCAAGAAGTTACTTACCATGTCCAGTTTTTTATTGAGGTAATAAAGAAAATGGGGAAGGGAATCCTTTGCTTGGCATCTCAAGACGTTACATTTCCTTTACATAGCCTATTCTTCCATTTCATCTGCATGGATTAATCATCTCTTCCTATGATGGTAAGCCTACTAAGAATTATGTTCCCACTCTATCTAGTATTGTAAATGCTTGTGAGTCAGTTTAACACTTTCTTGGTTCCAAAACAATTACAAATAAACATCAAGAAGTATTTTCAAAATTTCAAGCCCTTTTGTCTAAGTATGGATACCCTTTGACAAAACCTTGATATTGATGCTTTTCCTAAGGATTTATTCTTAGAGACTTCTAAATATTTTGGTTTACATATCAATCTATACTTACCAAAGTTAACCTAGGTAACTATGCCCCTAACTTCATCCTTTTCACAAAATGGACTTTGTGGAATGAATTTTGTTGTTAACATAGAAATTTAGTTTGAAACTTAAGCAAGAAAAAGTGTTTATGGTAAAAATATTTTTTTTCATATGGCTTCTAGTGTTGTCATTGATGGAAACTGAAGTCATTGATCTAGTTCACATGTTAGCATTTGTCTATACTGGAAGGCAGAGTGAAGAATAGGGTATCTAGTTGAAGCTTGAATCTGTCAAGTAGTTTGCATTACCAAGTTATCATTTTTGGTTGCAGATCTCAGGAAAGGTCATTGGTCATATGAAATTTCTTACTCTCAAGTTTTTTGATGTCGTATCAATTGGTGTACGAGTTAGGAGATCTGGTTGTTTGATTTTCTATTTATTAATATATGAAGGCAGACTAAGCGAATGTTGGGTGTTGCGGATGTTTAAGATGGAATTTTTTAAAGTATTTTTGTGTTTGAATATTTTGTTTTGGGTCCTAACTATGCTATGGCAAACTTTGGCAGATGCACATTAAAAGTTATTCATGATTTGAGCTGACAGTTGGAAGATATTTTTAATTTCATTGAAGCTGACATATAGTGATTGAATTCTTGGTAGTGGATATATATGAGATCAATTAATTCATTTTGGTATGCATATGTGTGATTTTGATATGTGTTGATGTGTGTGTGAATATTAGAAGATTAGTTGAGTGATTTTATTTGTGTAGAAGAGGATATTTTTTTGTGAAGTGAATTAAGGCAGAGCATAGTGAAGTGCAGAATCTGACAGAAGATCTAGAATTTGATCTATGAGCCTAACCAGAATTGTAATCAGGAATTTGTAGATGCTATCTTCTTAGTTCAATCCTTTAGTGTAATCCAAATCTCTTGTAAGGAAGTGAGCCTTCCTTATTTTGAGCAGTGAGCTCTAGGTAGTGTGCTTGAATGCAAGTGCATTCCCATTTTGTAAAACACTATATTTGAGTACTCAAATTATGGATTGACCTCCACCATGGTTTTTCCCCTAATAGGGTTTCCACGTAAAAATCCTTGCGTTATGGTGTTGTGGCTTATTCTTTCATGTTCATGCATATTTCTTTTGATTGAATGTTTTAAGCACCTGAAAGGATAGATTAATAAAGTTTAAAATTGCTCAACACTGATTCACCCCCCCTCTCAATGTTGCTTGAGTCCAACAATTGGTATCAAAGTTGAGTTCCTTTGAAAATGTTTAATGGCTTGAGGTAGATCTTGGAATGTAATGGACTATGGTAGTCTTCAGTAGAAACTTGTGGTGGCACTTGATGATCTTGATCAGTCGAAGGAAGAAGTCTGAGAATTGAAAGGAAATCTTAAGGATGCTGAGAAATTCATTCAAAAGTTGAAGGATCAGGTTATTAGATCTAGGGAAAGGAGAAAGGACCTCTGTGATTAGATAAAGCAAAAAGAGAGAAAAATTATTGAAGAAATCAAAAGGATGGATGACGATCATCTGAATCAAACCATGAAGGAAATAACTAAAGAATGTGAAAAGCTTTCTAGAGACAATGCTACCCTAAAGCATGAGATGAAATATATGATGATAAAATTGACTAAGGAGATTGAAGATAGAAAGAAGAAAGAGGAGAATCTTGCCCAATACCTAAAAGAAAGATTTGATGAATGCAGTAGAATAAATGGAGAATTCATTCAGTTGAAAATGGAACTGCAACAATCTAGAGACAATGAAGAAGAGCTTGAAAAATAGATTGTTATTCTTAGAGATGAACTAGCTACTACAAATGAATACAAGGAGAAGTTCAAGATCAGTTCTGTTAAGCTTGATGAGTTAACTCAAGGGTAGAAGAATGAAAATGATAAGTGAGGTCTTGGTTATGAAAAAGGAGAAATTCTCAGATCTGGACAAAGGAATTTCAAGCAAGGAAATTTGATGGACAAAGAAAAAAGGCATTTAGTAAGACAACCTAATGCTCAAAAGTTTAATGGATACTATTTTTCTTGCAATAAATTTGGTCATATGGTTGCTTAGTGTAGAAGTAAAATGAAATCAAGTGATTTAACACTTTCTGGTCAGTGCTTCAATTGCAATAAATTTGGTCATAAGTCAATTGAATGTAGAAATGTGTCAAACAACTCTATCAATAGAAGGAATGTGGAATGTTATACCTGTGGAAGATTTGGGCATATTGCAAATCAATACAGATCGAGAAGAAATCAATGGAATGACTAGTATAGACAAGGAAATGTTGGGTGTTTCAATTGCAACAAATACGGCTGCATTGCAAGATTATGTAAAAACAAGAATATCGATAGAAGAGGTCTGGTATACAAAGACAAAAATATGCAGAGAAATGATAAAAGAAAAGGGAAAGTGACTATGGATGAAATAAGAGATAAAATGAAGAAGACATGGGTGAAGAAGAGTTCCTCTATTGCATGAAATGAGCCAGCACCAGAACCTGCTTCTGGTAGTCTTTCTGAGAATTAGTCTTAGGCCTTTGGCCTAGGGGGAGCTATCAAGAAAAATTCTTCAAACCCCCTGTTGGTAATTGACACCCAGATTTGGATGATTGCAATGGTTGCATTGTTGATCTACAGATGCTATGGAATCATTGGAAAGGATATTATGCTGAGTCAAAGGTCCACAAAAAAAAAAATTGTTGACAACTGAGAAAATAGGGTATCCGGATAAGTTAAGGAAAAAGTATTTATTACAATAAAGGTTAGGTGTGTGAGATATAAAAAGAGAATTGAAACCCTCATTTTCCACTTTGTGTCAAAGAAAAGAAGAAGGAGAGCACTCTGCATCAGAATTTTGAAAGCGTAAAGAGAATTTGGTGGTGAAACCTTAATCCATCATGTACTTCGATTGTATTGAGAAATTTGGTGTGCAGTTGAAGAATTTTTTTGGTATTTTTAAGTCATGTGTACGGAAGGTAAAATGGAACAATTCAAAGGAATGGTAAAATTAGATGAGTATAGCAGCAAGAAGATTAGAGCTGAAAGAAACATGTTGTTGAATGATGAATTGAAATGGTTGAATGAAGCAAAACACAAAAGCTTGGATATTTGGAGTGAATTTCCTTATTTCAAAAATGCAGAAATCGTTGAGTTCATTCTAAACAGATTGAATGATGATATTCTAACTTTGGATAAACCCTACCATATCTCGAAAGAAGTGATTGCAGCTGTAACTAGGTTATGCAAGGTTGGGGAAGTACTGAGGAAGAAATCAATCCAAAATAAAGAAGTTGAAACCCTAATTGGAGTAACTAGAGACCAAAGGGAATTGATAATATCCATAATTAAGGATTTAGTGACAAGGTACATTGCACGTGGAATATCTTACAAAACCTTTTTCAGAAACAGAGAAGGTGCTACTTCGGCAGGTGCAATTTATATTTCACACAAGATGATAATGGAAGATCAAGATTTTGACCATTGTAGATTGTTGAAAGATCAACTAATGGAGAACATGCAATTGACAAAGGAGACAGGTTACCCTTTTAGGTTTGGTACTTTGGTTATATGCCTTGTGATTTATTTTCTGAATTTTTTACCCTTGAACAACAATGTAACATGGGAAGAGAGTGAACCAGTTTGCAAGTAGATTTACATATATTCTAACAATTTGGCAAACTATGATCAAGTATATGAAAGTTTCTTTAAGGGTTTGCTAAGAAAGTTTGGTTCAACTGGTGTTTCCATTTTGGTAAGAGGAATTGAAGTTGGTTCCTCCTCCAGTGAGATGGAGAGAAAGAAGAGAAGAAAAAAGGAAATTGTTGTTTGTACTCCACCAACATGCAATACTCTAAAATTTGAAGGGAAGGGAAAAGAAAAAGTGATTATGGACATACCAGATGAGGAATCTAATGACACCCTTGGAAAAGAACTAAAAATAGCTAAACCAGAACAAGAAAAGGCAATGGAAAAAGGAAGTGAAGAAGAAGGTGACCTAAACAAGGAAGATCTAATGCAACTTATTCATGAGGAAGATGGAATGTAGAAGATTGTGAAAATGTGTTCTATCAAACCTTCATATGAGCAGGACATGATCTTAAGTGTATTAAGTGCTCATTTTGAGCACAATCATATCAAATTGGAGAGTTTGTAGAATAAGTTTCCAGAAGAGATGATTGAATGTACCAAGGAAATCATAGACTTTGAATCTCAGAATAAGGAAGAAGAAGAAGTGATTCTACGCCAGAAGAAGTAGTACAGATTGTCACTTACCAAGCTAAAAAATCACATGAATGAACTAAAACAATGTATAAGCACTGCAAAAAACATTTATAACTATTGTCTTCGATGGCATCATGCAATCAGCAAGTACAAATAGAAGCTAACAAATTAAAACAAAGTTGAACAATATTGGTCAAAACTTTGAGATGTCTCAGGATGTTGATGGTGCAATAAAGAAAAGAATTTAGGAACTATAGTCAGAGCATACAAATGTTTAGAACACCAGGAATAGAATTGTTGACACTTTTTGGAATGTAAAGGATATAACTGAATGCAGGTTGGAACAATTGATTGAGATACTAAGGAAGGGAGAAGTATTGGAAGATTTCTTCACCATTCCAAAATCCCTCACTAAAATGATCAACCAAACATCTGAGAATAACAACATGATCATAATCACCAGGATTGCAGTGGAAGCATGAAAGAAGTTTCTTCTAGAGTTGAAGGAGAAGCACAAAATAATCTTCAATTAGTTGTTGTATTTCTTCAAGTTTTTGAATCAATTTTTGCACAAGTAAGTTTTGGTTACACTTCAAAGGGGGAGAAAGAAAAAAAAAATCATTGATGTCAAAGCGGGAGAGAGAGCAGTGAAAAATTCCTTATCAAACTTAGGGGGAATTTTGTTGAGTTTTGTCACCTATGGCATTTTGAAGCTTTGAAGGTTTTGTCACTTAGTCATTTTTCACTAAGTGTTGCTATCAATGCCAAAGTGGGAGATTGTTGGCATATGGATTCTAGTGTTGTCATTGATGGCAACTGAAGTCATTGATTCGTTCCACATGTCAACATTTGTCTATACCAGAAGGTAGAGTGAACAACAGGGTATCCGGTTGAAGCTTGAATCTGTCAAGTAGTTTGCATTACCTAATTATCAGTTTTGGTTGTGGATCTCAGGAAAGGTAATTGGGCATATGAAATGTCTTACTCTCAAGTTTTGTGTTATCGCATCAATTGGTGTACGAGTTAGGAGATCCAATTGTTTAATTTTCTGTTTATCAGTATATGAAGGACGACTAAGCCAATGTTGGGTGTTGCAGATGTTTAAGATGGAATTTTTTAAAGTATTTTTGTGTTCAAATATTTTTTTTTGGGTCCTAACTATGCTGTCTGACTTTGGTAGATGCACATTAAAATTTATTCGTGATTTGAGCTGACAGTTGGAAGATATTTTCTCTTTCATTGAAGCTTACATATAGCGATTGAATTCTTCGTAGCGGATATATATGACAGCAATTAATTCATTTTGGTGTGCATATGTGTGAGTTCAATATGTTTTGATTTGTGTGAAAATATCAGAAGATCAGTTGAGTGATTTTATTTGTGCAGTAGAGGATATTTGTTTTGTGAAGTGAATTAAGAGTAGAGTGAAGTGTAGAATCTGACAGAAGGTCTAGAATCTAATCTATGTGCCTAACCAAAACTGTAATTAGGCATTTGTAGATGCTATCTTCTCAATTCAATCCTTTAGTGTAATCCAAATCTCTTGTAAGGAAATGAACCTTCTTTATTTTGAGCAATGAGCTCTACGTAGTGTTCCTAAATGCAAGTGCATTCCCATTTTGTAAAAAACTATATTTGAGTACTCAAATTATGGTTTGACCTCCACCATGGTTTTACAACTAACAGGGTTTCCACATAAAAATCCTTATGTTATGGTGTTGTGGCTTATTGTTTCATGTTCATGCATCTTTCTTTTGATTGAATGTTTTAAGCACCTAAAAGGATAGATTAATAAAGTTTAAAATTGCTCAACACTGATTCACCCCCCTCTCAGTGTTTCTTGAGTCCAACAAGAAACTCATTTAAGCAATATAAGTTGAAAAATTGAGCCCCACATGACCATTTAGCATCTAATTTCTCTAATTGAACAACCAAACCTTACGCCCACTATCATTCAACCAAACTTTGAACTAATTGAGGGAGAACAAATAGATTTAATTAGTAGTTTGAGGAGCTTCACTTATGAAACAAAGGAAACACCAACCCATTGGAGAAACGCAACATACATTTTAGAAGAACAAGAGGAACAAGGTCATATTGTGGTCAGAAGGCCCATATTACCACCTCCGATGTGGAAATAAATATCCTCTTGCGCTTCTCTAAATGATCTCTTGCAAAATAAAAATCCCCAAGAGAAGGTCTACATGTTGTCACTTCAAACTTAGGAATCATAGTAAAAAGT
The DNA here is from genome assembly GCA_007258455.2 of Sequoia sempervirens. Lineage (NCBI taxonomy): Eukaryota > Viridiplantae > Streptophyta > Pinopsida > Cupressales > Cupressaceae > Sequoia > Sequoia sempervirens. The sequence continues at coordinate 305,052,882 of VDFB02271358.1, forward strand.
CCTTCAAGAAACATCTTATGAGTCTCTACTACAAGAGGAACATTTTGGCAAGGAATTTTTATAGACAAATTTCAATGAATGATCCATACATGTATGCCTGATTTGAACCCCTCATTTAAGTCGACATTGGTCTTTTGGATTGAGTTACTTCTAGGTTCAAGAATCTTTCTCCCTACCTTGGTCTTGTAAAACAAAAGGTTCACTCTAGATCAACATTGGGTCAAACATTTCATCCACCCCCTATCAAAATCCAAACTTCACTTCACCAAACTTTGCAAAATTTTAAAAATACCGACACTTTGGTCTTAGACATCTATCATCCCAAACCCTAAGTTAGCTACTTTGTATGTGAAATGAATCCTTTTCCATGTGTTTGGTTAAGCTAGTTATCATCTTTGAACTCGTTTATCTTGAAGGTCACAATTCTACCCTAAAGATTCACAAGTTCATAAACATCCTCTATCCAAGCATCAAACAATCAAACTTAAGTAAAAAATTGTTGTCCCAAAAATGATTGCAAAGATCACTCCACATATCATTAGCCTTTTCATCTCCCACTACCATCATTGCTCCAAAATTACTTATAATGTCCCTTTTTCCAAGATTTGAGTGAACTAGAGAGTTTAAACATGAAAAATCTCAACACAACTCTCCCATAGGTGACCCAAAATTTATGGTAAATACAAAATCACAACACAGGATAATCATGGAGAAAACCAAAGTCACATTCACCTCAAGTGATCCCAATCCTCAAGAATTTTATCCAAGAAGTTAATTCACCCCATCACAACAAACCTCGTCTCCATAAGGGTCATATGAGATAAAGGACGTTATGAACAACCCATTTGGACTTACTAAGGAAGAAATAATGGAGTACAAATAAGAACATCGAGCCTTAGAAAATGTAGCTCCAATTTCCCCATCTTTTGTTGTGCAATCATTGGCACAAGGCTTGACTTCATCCACCATGCAAATGACTCTGTCACTAGGGTTAAGTTACACACCAACTCCTAGTCTTGCAACTATTCTTGATAAGGACTTTGGACATACTCTTCCATTTGAAAGCAACACAATTGTGGGTACCCTCAACATAAATCCTTCTCAAACCACCACTTAGACACCAACATTTGGTGCTCCCCCCATTCTTGATAATCCTCTACATCAACATAAACCACTTACACTTCATGAATCCATGACTACCTCAACATATCGACAGTACCCATCCTCATCCATCCCCACAAGTACCAAAATTATGCCCAACATCATGCCAGGTAGTATAGGCCAAGTGTCTCAAATAGACCAACAAGGCCATGCCAACACCTAATGTAAATTCAACCCTTAATGCAAATAGGGACATCTTTATCAAACCCACAATTGGTTCATCCACACCATTGGTTACCCAAAACATATCTATCCCATCCATCACCAACCCAACTCAAAACAACCCCTTGGTCACGAACCCCATCAACCAAGGTAATACCTTGACCACATCCAAAACACAAGGAAATCCCCAAAAAATCAATCAAGGGAACCCTTTCAATCAATGGACTCAAGGTCCTAATGTGCCATTACTACCACAATACCTAATGGCACCATCATCATCTTTCCCCATGACCCCCCTCATCATGCAAAATCAAATGGGACCTCAAACTTACATTCCTTCATCTCAATCCACTATCTTACAAGGAATGTTAAACCAAGGGAACCCACAACTCACACAAAACATCAACCCATCATAGATGTCCCAATAGCCAACCGATCCCACATTGCAAGCACATTCTCTAGCTTTGCAACAAGCACAACAGACTTATCAACAAGTCTTCCAACAATAGCAACAAGAACAAGTAGCCATAGCAGCACAACAATAGTAGCAACAACAACAAGCAGCTTTAGCAGCACAACAAAAGCTACAACAACAATAAGCATCCCTAGCAGCACAACAACAAGCAACCTTAGTAGCACAACAACAACAATAAGCTCAAAAAATAGCTTTAGTAGCACAACAACAATAGCAGGCCCAACAACAAGCCCTAGTAGCACAACAACAACAAGAAGCAGCCTTAGCAACATAGCACCAAGAAAAAGCCTTACTAGCTAAGTTGTATGCCCAACAACAACACCAATAACAAGGTTTCTACTATAATCCTCAACAGAATATCATCAACCCAAACACGCTAGGAACATATATGCCTCCACCACAATTTCCTTTGCAATATCCTACACCCCCATACACACCATATAACACCTCATCATATCAGAATCCCACATACAATTTATCTGCCTTTCCACCATATGTTCCTCCACAAAACCCAAAAGATGATGTTGCATCACAACTTAAGATGTTAAGACAAGAAATGCAGGATATATGGATGGGAAAAATGAAGAAACCCAATACAAAAAACCTATGCCCATATCCATTCGATCAAAACATCGCAATGGTACCATTCCCTCCCAGATTTGAAGTCCCCAAATTTGATAAATACAAAGGGAGAGGAAGTCCTATGGACCATGTCAAAGAGTTTAATGTCATGTGTATGGAGGTCACCTATAATGAGTCCTATTTGATGCGCCTATTTCCATAAAGATTGACATTCCCAACTATCGACTGGTTTTCTCAATTGCCTCTAGGAATCAAAACCTTCTAAGAAATCATTGATAGATTCATATATAAATTCTCCTTTAATATTGACATGGAAATAAGCCTAGAATATTTGTACACTCTCAAACAAAACAAAGGAGAATCTTTCACTAATTTCTTGCAATGGTGGAGACAAAGAGCTATTAAAAGCAAGTGGCCCATTCTCAACGAGCAATAAGTGGGGATTATCATAGAAAATTTAGATCTAGATCTATCCTTCCACTTAAAGATGCAGTGCATTACCTCTTATGGTGATATTGTCCTTATATCCCTTAACATCAAGAGAGCCCTAATCTCACAAGGAAATACTCAAGCCTACAAAGACAACTTCCCATCAACTTGTTCAAATGAGAAGCCTCGTGTTTGGGCTAAGAAAAAGATCATAACGAATGATGGAATGGTAGATGCTAAGGTGGTCCTAATTGCTCCTAGGCCAAACACCAATCAAATATCTAATGTTCAACCAATTGTGCAACAAACAAAACCATCACATAACAATCAGGTCAACAACACTGAAACGCAAAAATGATGAACTCCCAATAGAAACAACTATCTGAAACATAAATACACGTAGTTTTCAGAACCCATTGAAACCATCATGAAGAAATTGATAGATTCAAACTTGATAATGCTTCCAAATTTCAAAAACTACCAAGAACCACAGGATAAACTACCCTAGTACAACAAAAAAAAAATTGTGACTTTCACAAAATCAAAGGACACAAAACATTGAACTATATGAGGCTCAAAAAAATTATCCAAGATCTTATCAAGAATGAAGACATGTCTGTTGAAGTACCAACCAACAACCAGGATCTAAAGATATACAAGAACCCTATGCCAGATCATAGCAAAGGAAACAACACTAAAAAAGCTAAGGATTACACAAAAATACAACATACCTATTCCAATGTGGTTGCTTCTTGTGATAGTGGACCATCACCGTTGTCACCATCAAGGGCCTAGTGTGGAGTGTGGAGTTATCACATGAAGTGGAAAAGTCATCATTTAAGGAATCCCATCTCAATCTAGGGCACAAACTACTTTTCCAACATCAAACCCTAGAAAGTAAAATCTCCTAGATCAAATTAAGAAGACTCCTGCATAGATTTCTATCTTGGAACTATTGAGGCTATTACCCACACATAAGGAAATCTTAGAGAAAGCTTTATCTTCATCATCTATCCCTGAAGATATTGATACAAAGTGGTTTCAAGCTATGGTAGGTCATATCACTAATCATCCTCTCACCTTCTCAGAATAAGACCTACCATCACAACCTTCTCATAACTGTGCTTTACATCTTGAGGCCATTATTCATAAGAACAAGGTTAAAATAGTCTTATTAGATGGAGGTGTTGGTCTAAACATTTGCACCCTTCACTTGATCAAGAACTTAGGCTATTCAAAGGATACTATTGAGAAAGAAAAGAGTACCACTGTCAGAGCATATGATGATCAAGAGAGGGTATCACAAGGCATCATCGCACTACCCATCCAAGTGGTACTTGTTATTGTAGAGACTACATGCCAAGTGTTAGACCTTGATCAAGCCCCTACAATATCCTACTTGGTCGACCATGGATCCATGCCTTGAAATTTGTAGCTTTGACCTACCATCAATATGTAAAGTTTCCTATTGAAGGTAGAGAAGTTACTATCCATGGAGATCCTGAGCCTTTTTACTATTGCAAAAACCTTAAGGGAAAGTTTTACAATATACCCTAGATCCCTAAAAATGATGAAGGGCCTACACCATCATCCTCATTTTTTGACCCATCATCCCTTGCATCCAGCTCAGAAAAAAAATCAACCATTGTGCAGAACATTCTTGATATCAAAGTAGTGATCAGAGATGATAGTTGTGGAAACTATAAACTAATGAAGGATACTTTTGTGTTGGGGGAGTTACCTATTTCTCCCAAATCTCATGGGAAACCCATACCTAGCAACAAATTCATCGAAACAATAAAGATGGCAGCCACTACCTTCACAAAGTGGGGGGATTTGAACAAAGAAGATGTCAATGAGGAAGATGTCTCTAAACTACTATATCAAGATGAATGACCCATCCCTGTTCTTCCCATGGTAGATGACAACAAAGGCGTGTAGCTAATGAAGAGTTGGGGATACAAAAAGAATGAGAAACTAGGGAAAAATGACAATGGTTTTCTAGAACCCATTGTTCCTGAGAAACATCCAAAGAATCCCAGCCTAGGATGTAATACTAGCAAGGTTACCTTATTGGAAAAGGTACTTTTGCTAAACAAGTTGAGGCTTCCTCTTAGTTACCAACATCTTGTGACATGACCCTAGATGACTTCCCCCTTGATGTTGCTTACCTATTTGAGAATAAATCTATCTTCATGATATCCACAACATCTTTCACCTTGAACGATCAACCCACTAAAATTAGCCTAGTATACCCACAACTCATTGAATGGGACCAACAAGGACCACCAATTCTAGATCTATTCAAAAATGATGAAGCAATCTCAAAATTCATGGGACTTCACAACAACTTACCATGGGCAGATCACAAAGTTGGCTTTGATATAGAGCTAGACACAGGGGTATACTATGGGGAGACAATTGAATCCTTTAGTCACAAAATGGACAATAAGTAACATGCAGATATTTGAGTGAAAACCACACTGTGGCACTCTATGATCCTAAAATAGTAAAAGGAAAGGATGTATTTGAGGGTGAAAACCTCTCTGAGGCACTCAAGGATGAGGGATTCAATCTCCCCCTTAGTGCAATGCATCTAGAAAATTCAGAAGTAGTAGCAATAAAGGCCACTCCGGTCAATGTGGGAATAGACGAAGCACCCAAGATCACTTTTTATGTCAAATCCTTGTTGGATGAAGAAAAAAAAATATAGAAGCATTCTTGAAAGAGTGGAGAGCTAACTTCACATGGTCATATACACATATGTCAGGGCATGATCCAAAAGTAGTTTTTCATCATTTAGTAGTTTATCCTAAAGCCAAACCAGTGAAGAAGAAATTACAGAATATGCACCCTCAAATAACACTCGTGGTGAAACTTGAGTTACAAAAGCTTCTTGACGTTGGATTCATCTGACCCATAGATTATCCTATGTGGGTTTCCAACCTGGTACCAATCTCCAAACCCATTGGGGGCATTAGGATATGCACATATTTCAGACTTGAACAAAGCATTCCAGAAGGATGATTTCCCTCTTCCTGATATTGAAATCATCATTGATTTAATAGTTGGGCATGAAATGTTGTCACTCATGAATGTTTTTTTAGGCTATAATCAAATCATGATCACCAAGGAGGATCGACACAAAACTGCATTCACTTTTCCATGGGGAACATACTATTGGAACTTGATTCCATTTGGGCTAAAGAATGCAGGAGTGACCTATCAAAGAGCAATGACCCTCATCTTTCATGACATGATCTTGTGAGATAAGAGGGATTCGTTGCACGCAGGTCTCTTCATTCTCAAGAGATCACCAAGGAATGAACTGCCCTTATCCATCTCAACATAAACAGAATGAAGAAATTGCAAGGGAAATGTGTACAAGCTAACTTTCAAAGAAGATTGCTTTCAGATCTAGAGAGTGAAACTTCCATTTTTTTTTGTCTCTGATGGAGGAGCTCTCAGCCAAACAACGTTAGCGCAGTTTCAAGATACCAGCATAGTGTGTTGTCATCCAAATGGTATGTTGGTGTATTGAGTGACAGAAAGCTCAGGGGCTCAGGCGGGTAGAATGGAATCTCACTTCCTAACTCAAATCTAAGGTCTACTAAATAGAATGACCAAGTATAGAATAGAAACTATGAGAAAATAAAAAGAGGAACTTGGAGAAAACTTTCCTTCAAACAGACATTTGATTCATCACTCCAAGGTCTGCTTTGCAGCCTACACACAAAAGAATGAGGGTAAAATGTTGGGTTTTTATAGGGGCCTACCTCAATCAGGCCCCCGTTTTGATGTTCTCACCTCCATGGATAGCCAAATAGGAAGGGAGTGTAACCAAAATGGAAAAAGCATATGGTGAAAACAAAACCCGCTTCAGGAGTAGAACCCACACCATGAGATAGTAAATGAAAAAGAGATGTAACTAGAGAATAGGGAGAGAGAGAGAGAGAGCATTACCCAAAGGCCTAGACCCTCTCTGGAGCACATAGACACACTGTTATATTCCTGCTAGAGAGTTGTAGTTGTTGGAGGGACCTTAGTTCAATAGAACTTTCCTTATAGAAGTGTTGCTTGTCAAAGATGAGGGAAATGTGAGAGTGAAGTTGAAGAGAGCTTGATTGAATGAATTGGACCCCTGAAAATGAGAGAAAATGAGGGGTTTTGTTGTATGCAAGGGTGGAAAAGATTCATTACACCCAAAATCCTGACTACCAATACACGTGTCAAGAGTAAAGATTTGAGATTTCTTGTTTCAAACTCTGAAACCTGATAGGACGTTAGCATGCCACATAGACGTTTGTGTGTCGTGTTGGTGTCTAAGACATCATTTTTTTTGGAAACATGTAGTTAAGCTATTGTTGCTTTGCCACTAGTCCTCATGGAGCTAGAATTGCGAAATTTTGACCCATGGGATTTTCACTATTAATGTGCTTGTGCATCATAAATGCTAGGAAAAGTGCTAAAATGTGGAATTTCCCCTAGGTGAAATTATGTGACATTAGATTTTTCCCCCACTTTAGTGGGCTCGATTTTGGGAAAAATCAGCCACACTAAAGTAGAGAAGAAATTTTCTACCCAAACCAAGAAAAAGGTGCCTCAGAGGTCACTGAAGTCGAGCTAGTTAGTACCGAAGGTTCCCCCTAGCAACTGAGCTTGAAAAGCAATGTGAGATTAGTTTGAAAGGTTGCACAATTATGATCTGTAAAACTCAAATTTAAGTCAGTTTTGAAAATCGAAAGAAGCTACAATGGCGAGAAGAATGGTCAAGAAAAATTTGATAATTCAGAACAAAAATATGGTAAAGAGTAGACTATATGCCTCCTCCTAAGTTTTCCCCTAGCTAGGTGGGGTAAATTTAGGAGAAACTAGTGAGCCACAAACTCTAGGAAAAATGGGCCCCGAGGGGCCTATATATACCTAGGTGGGCCCCGAGAAGGGTTATTTTCACTATTCACTATGGGGAAATTATTGAATTTTGTGAGAGAAGAGTCAAAAAAATGTCGAGCAAGAGAGATTACAAGGCATTGAGGCTAGAGCAGTTGAGGGAGAAAATTATTGAGGGTCATGAGGTGGAAAAGGTAGGTCTCAAAACCTTGTTTTTAGTGCATTTTAGCATATGTTTTTAAGATTTTTTTTTGCTCGAGTTGTGCATACATCTTGTTTCTATGTTGGTGTTTAAAATCTACACTGGTATCCCATATTTTAACTCTCATCTCGAGGATGTGCTATTATCCTCAGGGCATCAATGGTAGAACAAGACATCTGCATCACGTACAGACATCTGTGCATTGCACAAAAGTCCATAATAATTTTTTCTTTCAAATTTTTTCATAGTCCTATTTTTTGACTTAGAATTTTTTCACTTCTTGCAGGACTATCCTGAGATCCAGGAGCATCCTAGAGGGCAAGCATACTAGCTGGTTCACGAGTAGAGGAACCACCTCAGGGAGGATGAGGTCACACATCTATAGTAGTTTGGTCTCTGGCATGCATTCACTATGCCAGAGATGCGATATCATGAGTGGATGTTGAAAACTTTGATGGAGTGGTGGGATGCCACCACATCATCTTTCCAGTTTCCTATAGGAGAGATGACGATTACATTAGAGGATGTTTATCAGATTCTTGAACTACCCATCCTTGGATGACAGATGGTGATAGATGACACCCGGTCAGCATGGGAGTGATCAGAGGGTTTCCTCTACTACTCAGGGTAGATCGACGATGGTGATGGCATAGGTCACATCTATACACACTAGTATGATTAGGTGTGAACAACTGCATCACTGTTGCACCACGTGTTGTGATTGTGGCCTTCTGGGTCACTATAGATGGGTGAGGTTCTCACCTGCATGGGGGCCTCATCCATACCATTCATGAGATGGTCAAGCACTAAACATTATTTTCCTAGGGGTGCAAGATGTTGGTGCATCTATACTAAGAGTTGGGGCGATACGTGCATTATGAGTACTACAGCCTCACGTCATGTATGCTACTATAGGTGTGGGATTTTTCCAACATCATTTGCACAAGGCAAGTCAGCTTCCCATAGATGTGATTGTACCATGTCCCCATGGCCCATTGGTACGAGGTGATAAGGTAGTGGAGGCACGAAGATTTACAGTTTTAGAGATTACAATTTGATAACCTTGTACCTGATCAGGTCAAATGGAGGACCTACCATTTTTTCAGGTGAGTAGATGATAGTAGGTACCTTAGGAACTTGCAGTGAGACTATTTTCTCCTAGTTTGTCATGACCATATTATCATGCCTTATTATTGGAGTTGGGTCATGTGGCAGCATGTCCATGTACAAACTATCCCTCTTGATGTGCCCACGTATACACAGGCATTCAGGAGTGCTACAAGACACAGGGACATTGCTCGCCCCTCTATCACTGATTTTGTTCCCTCAAATGATGATGATACTGATCAAGATCTACCATTGATATCCATGGTAGACAACATCACCATTCTTGCAAAATTTAGAGTGTGATGGGACATGCATCATCCTCATCTAGTGTTCTCAGAGGATGCCCTAGGAGGGGATCCCAACCCATAAGGGGATGTGCCACCATAGGCACCACAAGATAGGAGGAGAGGGTGATGAGGCAGGTGGCATTAGGGCGAGGAGGAGGAGAGGTCGTGGGAGGAGGAGGAATAGTCGATAGTGTCACAGAATCTAGGGCAATGGTGGAGGAGTTCAGACCCTCCACTAGCCACCCATGTCTTGTTGGTGCCACTAGCACCCACTATCACAACAGCGACAGCCCTAGTAACACTAGGAGTAGCTTCCAATACTAGCGGTGCAATTCCTAGCATCACTCTTCACCCTGACCCTGCTTGGCAACCATGGGACCCAGGTATATTGAGCATGTTATTTATATTTTAGTATTTTTTAGTTTTCTTTTTTTATGATTACACATATATGCCATGTGATATTGATCATATCCTTTCTTTTTGCGGTTGCAGATGATGTACAAGGATGGACTGGGTTGATATCCTAGTGCATATAATATGTTTCCCATGACATGCCCATCCAAGGGATGGTCCTCAAGGCATACTGACTAGTTTCCATGGGGTGACATGCCCATTTGTTTGAGCCAGTAGCATGTCTAAGGATTGCTTACAAGGAGCAAGGAGTAGAGATCATGCAGGGTGTTGTAGATGCAACCACATTTTAGGGGTAGTGTGAACAACTTTCAAAGGAGTTTTGGATGGCACTCATAGAGTGAGATGTGATCGTGATGAGGGGTGATGTTGCTGAGCAAGTGCATAATGCCCTACAGAGCCACCTTGATGACCTCACATCAATCCAAGTCCATGACCATCGTGCAGCCCCTCTCCAGATCCAAATAGTAGCCAGAGCCAGAGGGCTCGAGGAGCAGCATGTTGCAGCCTTAGGTTGCTCCTATTTTTGTACATCAGTTTTGTAGCCATGAGATATATATATATGTTTTATAGTAGATATTTTATGTATAAAAATTGACACACATATTCAGTAGCCACTCATTTTTTTGATGATATATATATATATATATATATATATATATATTTATTTATTTATTTATATGAGATACTGGTTATAATATCATGGCATTGTGTACTTTGATGTCTATGCTTTTTTTGTTTTCTTGCATGTTGATGCTATGGATGTTATATGCATATATGGGTGTATGTTTACATTAGATGCTATCATAATTTAATGAACACATATGGATGTATGTTAATTAAATACAATGATGATCTAACTTCCTTAAAAGATGTAATGTAATGCATGGATACACAACATAGTAAGACACATGTATGTACATTGCACACACACATGGTCACATCATAGCACAAAATTTTTTATAATCTGTTAATGAATAATGTTAATATATGGAGTACTACTACCCTTAGAGAGTGAACACCACATACATGACACATTAGACACTACACATAGTGTCGATAGAGGTGTATCACATTAACTGGCTCTTTTATTGGTGTTTTGTCCATAGATGATAACCTATAGGCACTCAAACCATACACAAAGATGACAATGTAGGGGACTAACCAATTAAGATTGAACTTCCTCTTTGATCAGGCAGTGCATTTACATTTCTTTGATTCTCGTAAAGAACCAGGTCTACCAACTTAAAAGCTCTAGGAAGCACACTTTGATTATACTATCTTGATAATGATCGTTGATAAGCTTTAAGATGATCAAGGGCCTATAATCAATGCTCATCGAGCATCTCTAGTTGATGCAAAAGATTAGCTCAATAAGTTTTGTCATCAATTAACCCTTTAAGGGAAATCCACAGACATGAAATCTCTAACTCTAAAGGCATGATAGCTTTGGCACCATACACGAGGTTGTAAGGCGTCATTCATGTCATCGTACAAACACTCATGTGAAAGGTCTACAAAGTCTACATTAATTGAATATGCCAATCCTTACCATGTTTGTTAACTATTTTATAAAGTATGAGCTCAAGAGTCTTATTAGACACTTTTTCTTGGCCATTAGATTGATGATAGTAAGGTGTAGAAAATCTATGTTGAAAGTGTAACTTTTCTAGGAATTTCTTCACTTCCTTCTTCTTGAAAGGCATACCATTGTTAGAAACAGGTGTAGTGGGCAATCCAAAATGAGAAATAATGTTATTAAGAAGAAAAATACAAATAGCTTCAATGTTCATGGACCAAAGTGGAATAGCTTCGACTGACTTTGTGAAGTAATCTATAGTAGTAATGATAAAGGTATGTCCTTTGAAGAAGGGGGTGATATTTTTCCAATAATATCCAACCCCCATTTTGTGAATGGCCAAGGAGAGGTCTAGTTTTGTAAATCTTGTGCAGGTGCATGAATAAGACTGCTATGCTACTGACATTATGGGAACTTTTTAACAAAATTGAAGGAATCTTATTCCATTATTTTCCAAAAATACCCCATGTATTAATTTCCTCACCAAGGATTTACCACCAAAGTGTTCACCCCAAAAGCCTGAATGGGCTTCTTTAAGGTTGAGGGATATTTCTACTTTAGTGAGACATTGGAGAAGCAAGTTGTTATAAGATTTTCGATAGAGAATATTAGACTATTGAATAGGAAAACTAAGAGGGGGGTGAATCAAATTTCATACATTTTAATATTCAAATCAATTACCGAAACTAATACTTAAAAATGCTTAAATGATTAATCATCAAATGCCAATGCAAAAACTCAATCCAACACATAAACATAGTAACTCTAGATTTACGTGGAAAAAAAAAATGAGAGAAAAACCATGATGAGGATTAACTCACACTATATAGAATATCAAAATTGATTTCAAAAAGGCTCACTACCTAAAACAAGGCTCACTACCTGAGATAAGGCTCAGTATCTAAAATAAGGACTCACTATCTGGAACAAGGACTCACTGTCCAATAGGGCTACAACCCAGAGGGATCACTATCACAAAGATACAAAGAATACAAAGAAGACTTGTTATAGAGAGACAACAATCCCAATGCAACGAAGGATTCCACCACAATCACTTGATCAACTTGCATGTATGATAGAGTTCACCTTCTGCTCACTTAATCTGGTAACTCAACATTAAGCTTCACACTAATCTGCCACACACAACTTGCACACACTTTCTAAATAGCATCAATATCGCATCTACTCTTTCACTTATATTCCTTCTTTTCTTTAATATATTTTTCATTACTAGTTCATCCTATATTTATCCTATCTCCAACCTTGAAAAATATACAAAGTCATCCATCCAACTTCAAATTAAAATTAGGTCAATGCCAATACATCCTAGGGTGGAATTAGAATGAGGGTGACCCAAACACATGCTTCACCAGGACTCAAAAATAGATCCAACACACTTCATCAACTTTGAAGATAGTGCTTAATGCACGGTCGACCAAACCAGTGTAAAACACATAAAACAATTAAGCTCGAAGCTTCCAAAAACCAAAAATATCTCCAATGCAATCAAAACATCTTAACTCCAAAACCACAAGTCAAAAGACTTCATCAAAGAGAAATACAAACTAGCAACTTTTCTCTCGGACCTTAACCAAAACACAGAAAAACATAGTTCACAACTGGTGAAGACAACTCGAACTTCAGTACGAACCAATAGCCAAACATCTAGATATAGCAACCTTCAACAACCATGACTAACATATCTGAACCACATGAACATATGGGAAAATACAAGATCATCATCCTGAGCAACAACTGAATACATGTAATCTTTCTTTAATACAATTTTCTCAATATCCTCAACATATATAGCTAACAACAACTAGTAGATAACAATTTGACCAGTTGACATCAATGAAAATGCCTTCATTCCTTTCTCTATTCTTACAAAAATCTCCCTTTTTGTCATTGATGGCAACACATGACGTGAAAAACCATCAAAGACACCATACTAGTTTTGAATATACTTCTCAATATTTTTTTGCTTCTACCCCTCAAAAGATCATCTTCCTCATTACTTGCTTTCTCTCATTAGCTTTCTCTCCTTTTCACATGCTTTCTCTCCCCCTTTGAAATCAATGGAAAAGGAAAAAGATATGTTCATTGAATCTTCCTTTCACATGAAAACAAAATACTCACAATTACAACAATCTAAACTACTTGCTCCCCCTAAGAGGTAGCCACCAAAACGTCAGTCCAAAAAGATAGAACCATGAATCCATCAGACTGATGCATCTACAAATGCATCTTAGTTTATGAAAGGAGGGCAATAAACCCTAACTTCTCCCAGAGATAATCAAAACTATCTTTAGGAAGAGCCTTTGTAAATATATCACCGATATGATCCTTTGTCACAACATACTCAAGCTTGACTTCATTCTCCATGACCTTCTCTATCAAGAAATGATACCTGATAGATATATACTTTGTCCTCGAGTGCATCACAGGATTCTTTGAAATGTTAATTGCACTTGTATTATCATAGAAGATAGAAATGGGATCATCATATAGAACTATGATATCTTTTAATGTTTGTTTCATCCATAGAACTTGTGAACAACAAGATGCATCAGCAATATACTTAGCTTCAGCAGTAGATAAATAGATTGAATCTTGCTTCTTACTCAACCATGCCACCAATTTGCATCCAAGAAAGAATTCACTACCACTTATACTCTTTCTTCCATCTACACATCCAGCCCAATTTGCATTTGAATAAGCACTAAGTGTAAAGTCGGTATCTTTAGGTTACCACAATCCATAATCCATAGTTCCATTCAAATATTTGAATATTCTTTTAACAACAACATGTGTTTCCTTTAGATCTTCTTGAAATCTAGCCACAAGACAGACTGCATGCATAATATCCAGTCTAGTAGTAGTCAAATATAGTAGTCCACCAATCATAGATCTATATTTTCTCTGATCAACCTTAGGTGAATCATCATATTTACCCAATTTTCAACCAGTTAGCATAGGGATACTTACCGGTTTGGAACCATCCATCCCAAACTTCTTCAACATCTCTCCCACATACTTAGACTATGAAATGAAAATTCCTTTCTTTGTTTGATTAATCTGAAGCCTAAGAAATAAATTCAGCTCCCCAAATATAGACATTTCAAATTATTTTGCATCTCTTCCACAAACATCTTGCACATCTTTTCATTTCCTCCAAAGATAATGTCATCAAAATATACTACAATCAAGATTTTGTCATTTTCAATCCTAAAGTACAAATTACTATCTACCGCACCTTTGTTAAATCCTTGTTGAATCAAATACCTGTCTAACCTTGCATACCAAGCTCTAGGAGCTTGCTTCAATCCATATAAAGATTTCTTCAATCTACACGTGCCATATCTAGTTTATTTGTTAACTATAATCCTTTTGGTTGTTCCATGTAAACTTCTTCTTCTAGCTCACCATTCAAAAATATTGACTTGACATCCATCTGATAGACTTTGAAATATTTTTAAGTAGTCAATGCCAAGAACAAACTTATAGCTTCCATTCTTGCTACTGGGACAAAATTATCCTAAAAATATATT